>LNAC01000187.1:1645034-1730161 GCA_002007465.1 Ailurus styani
CCTCCTCTCCCTCCTCCTCCTTCTCCATCATTACTGTTTGTGTGTCTGAGGCTTCGCCTCAGGGAAGAGAAAGTCATTTTCCTGACTCTGAGATCCTGAATACTTCTGTACTGGGCGGACTAAGGCGTTGTCTGAAAGCTAAAACCCTTTTGACTTATAAGATCCAGGCTCTGTTGAGCAAGAAAAGATTTTTCTCAGAATTCTGAGAGCTGTACTTGGAATATAAATAGTGAGGTCAGAGCAAGGAGGTTGTGCCAGGAAGCTCAGCGGGGGGCACACGGGTGGCCTTGTCTCCGCCTCCTTCCTCGGGGGAAGCGGGGAAGGAAGCCAGCAGGCAGCGCTGGGGGCAGGGCTGGGGCGCGTCTGGGGGCACTCCCGCTACTGACCCTTCTCGGACCCAAGCCCTGGGGCAGGGACAGAGGCTCCGGGAACCAGACGCTCCTCCAGACCCCAGGGTGGAGTCGGAGATGGTGAGCCTCAGGGGCAAGTGTGGCTCCAGCATGGGCGGAGTAGGAGACGAACGAGGGGGAGCCCCCGGGGCACCAGCAGGGAAGTGGGGTAAGAGCCCACCGTTCTCACCTCCCAGGACGCTCTGCCACCGTCTGGACCGTGGTAGGAGCCGGGATAGAGAAGCCCTTCCCCCATGGAGCCGAGGATGGAGGACCAGCGGTGGGACGGCTCAAACCCCGAACTTGGACTTGTACGCTGACCACCCTTGAATGCATTTCACCCGTGCTCTCCCCAGAGCCCCCCCGAGCTCCCCGAGAGCGGGCGTGCCCCCCACCGCACAGAGCAGGGTGGGCTTCCCAGAGCGGCCGCTCCCCGGCCTCCCACGTCTCGGTCCGCGGGCCTGTGGTCAGACGCCCCCCTTCCCTCCGCTGTGAGAACTGGCCCCCGTTCCCGCGCCGTGTTCTGCGATAACAAATCCCACAGCCATTCAAACAATACTGAGATTCTTGTGTCGGGAGCCAGGGCCTGGCCTTGACCTCGTGTTCTCCGCTGGGTTTCCTTTCATATATTTCTTAGTAACTGGAGCCAAATTCCAATGAAGACAAATGATGAAAAATACACCACCCAACACTTGCCATCTTTGAAAACTGATCCGAGCCTCCTCACTTCTCTTGGGCAGAGACGTCCTCATTGCCCTGACCTCTCCCTTCCCTTTATGCCCGAGAAAGAGGAAGGTTTTCCACACCGTCCCAGAGGATGAGGGGAACATCAGGCTGTTTACAGGAAAAGTAGATCTCTCTTGCCTTCCGAGTCTTTAGAAATGACTGTGCCCAAGACGGGCTGTGGAGTGACTCCAATAGGCATATTTCCTACGAGTTCAGGCGACACGAGAACAGCCTGAAGACAGTCCATGCGTGTGAATTATCTGTTGTGCAACGAATCACCCCAAAGCTTCATGGTTTCAAACAATGATACATCCGTGTTAGCTTTCCCAGTTTCTGGAGGTCGGGGATTTGGGAGCCGCTTGTTCGGGTGGCCCTCGCCTGGGGTTTCGCGTGAGGTGCGGGGGCTGTCGTCATGGGATGTGTTGTCTGGGACGGAAAGCCCCACTTCCACGGCGGCAGCCTTCAAGGGCTCTGGACCTAAGTGCACTGTGTGTGTGGCGGGGACCCCACTCCGCCACCGCCAAGCAATTCTCCGGCATCAGCGGGGTGTCCCCCAATCCCGCCCAATTCCAACACTGCTCAGAGAGAGCGTCAGACGCCACGGGCTAAGGGCTCCGTCCCGCAAGACTGCCCCTGCCCTCAGACCCCCGCCCCAAGTGCAGACGGTCACCTGCGCTCCTGGCCGCCCGGCCGCAGGGAGGAGGATCCCACGACCCCTACCTCGGGTTTGACGAACTTGCTAGAGCAGCTCGCAGAACGCAGAGAAATATCTACGTGCACTTACCAGCTTATCAGAGGACAGGACGACGGTAGAGGTGAGCGTCCAGATGGAAGAGATGGGTAGCGTGAGGTCACGGGAAGGGGCGCGGGCGTCCGTGCCTTCCCTGGGTGCGCCGCTCTCCCCGCGTCTGCTCCCCGGTTCCCATGCTACCGGGGCTTCGTGAAGGCTTCCTCACGTAGGCACGACGGGCCCTTAACCGCATTTCCTCTCTGTAATTGCGGCGACTCTTTCTGGTGACCACGCCGCATCCAGGAGCCATCCAGGGTCACCCCAACAGAACGGCAGATGCTTCTAGTGTTCTTGTCTGTTAGGAGATTCCAAGGGCCTCAGGCTCCCTCTGCCAGGGATCGGGGACAGAGACCAACACGGAGTTTTTTACTGTCTCACACTCACTCTCGTGGCTGGCAAGCAGGTGCCGGCTGTTGGCAGGAGGGCTCTCCACGTGGGCGTCTCCCCAGCGTGGTGAGTCCTCCTCACCCTGAGAGTCCTCATGCAGGGCAGCGGCTTCCCCCGGGGACCTGATCTGGGAGATCAAGGTGGGGACTCAGCATTCTCCATGATCTACCTTCCAAAGCCACACGTATCACCCACTACGCTGTGTGGATCACAGAGACCCTCGTCAGTTCAGTGTGAGAGGAGGCTCTCCAGGGCATGGATTCCAGAAGACAGACGCCGGGGGACCGCCCCGAGGCTGCCTCCTGCAGGGGTCAGGCCTGGGCGCAGGGCTAAGACAGTGTGCGAAGAGCTACCATCACTTTTCATTCATGACAGCCACAGATCCCAGTCTTGCTTTGTGCTTTCACTTTCCACCTGCCTACTGTAACAACAGAAACAACCTTCTCTTCCCTTTTACACTGAGCTATCCTTTGCAAATTAAGTGTGGATGTATTCCTGGGATCTGGGATCTCAAAATTCCACCAAATGGTGTCATAGCTTTACATTAATCCACAGAATCCAATGTAGCCAGGAAAATGCAGGAGGGTCGTCCATGGTACCAATGGGTTACTGCATGAGAGTGGGATCACCAGGGAGGGATCTGGGATTTCAGGGAAGCCGACATCAGCTCACGTGGTGGGCCCAGTCTGAGAAGTAGCAAGAACCACGATTCCAATTCATATAATCGTAGTTAACAACAAACACCCACTCTGTGCCAGGCACCGTGTCAAGGACTTGGGGTGTATTGACCCACTGAATCCTTAGAGTGACCTTGAAGTAAATGCCATTGTCAATCCCCTTTAACAGATGGGGAGACTTGGGCACAGAGAAGTTAAAGGTCTCATGGAAAGGGTGTGCTAGCAAATGGCAAATTTTAGTTTTTGGACTCGGGCTACCTAAGGCCAGGTGCTTACACACCCACAACACTAGGTCTTTCTGCTTGTCCCACCTGAAACCTGAAAATTGGGAATGCAGAAGATACCCATGACATCAACGGTAGGTGAGATCATATGTGCCTGGGGCTCCCTGTGCCTCCTCAGTCCTTACAATTTGTGCCCCCAGGGATTTGAACCTCCCAGCTGGAAGTGGGACAGGTCCAGCCTGGAGTGGCGTGGGAGATGCAAGGGTCAGTCCCAGTCATCACCATGGACCTTCCTTCTTATCTTATGGAAGGAAAGCCCAAGGCATACAGTAATGGCCGAACATCACATTCTGGTAAAGCAAATTCTCATAAAGCTGTGCTGCACTGCTGGTGCATAACCGACCTACATCACACTTCGAAAACACCTCATTTTACCGAGGCAACAACTGCATTTTATCTCCGCTCCAGGATTGAGCCTGCAGAGCATTTCAGTGAGGTGGGTGAGGTCATGGCCACAACAGGGTGAAGTTGTTTTGATCAAAACAACTATGTAAGGCCTGGATCTGAGGACGGACAGCTGAGAGCCAAATCGCCACTCAGATATGTCCCAGCCTGGGACTTCATCATCTCTAAAGAAGGGATACTAATAGAACCCAGTGTGTAGGCTTGTCGTGAGGATTCAGTCCGTTAGAACACTTAGAACGATGCCTGACACATAACAAACACTCAGCAAATGTGAGCAATGACAACATTTCATCAAATCCCAAGCAGTCATCACTCCCGGGACACACACTATGGTGGGTGCCATTACGAAAGAAGAAAGAAGAAACACTGGTGATTAAGCAACGCCACTCCATCAGCTGACAGACTCATCTCAATTTTGGAGAGAGCAGATTGGGAGAAAACGTACGTGTTTGCATTGGTGAGACACAGCATCTCTGTCGCTCAGAATCCATCTGCCAGAAAAACGAGAGCGCCAGATGCTGGCCCCACAGCCTTGGCCGCCCAGTGATGGTGCACGAGGTGTCGGGAACAACATCCTGGAATGGAACAGGAGGGCCGTGCTGGGCATGAGATGGTGGGACAGAAACTGGACAAAAGAGTCTCACCTTCACATGGTCACACACTTGCTGAGGTTGGAAAGTCCGGCGACAAGAGCAGAAGCAAGAACCACAGTCAATGGTTTAGATGTGGACTTTAATTCCATTTTCTCTAATAAAAACTATTAGTCACAGTCTATATACAAGGTCAAACTCTCTAGATGAGAATGAGGCACCATTTCTGTCCTCAAGGAATTTTCTATCCATGCAGGAGATAAACACATAAATAACTAACTTGCACCACCTCCAGTAAGAGCAGTCCCTGGGATCCAAGAGTGATTTTATCTAGTGTAGGAATTCCCAGGAGAACTCACAGATAAGGCAGATTTATTATTATTATTACAAAGCTGGTATTGGCCACTTGCTGGGTTTTACGGTGATCCAGCCCCTGGCCCTGTCTTATTTCTCCATCCCTATGTGTCCTCTGCCCGAGTTTCCCCGAACTTTTTATTTTTGTCTTATCATAGCCCATGTATTTTGGTAAGCCTCTTTAAGTCATCCTGGAACAATGTGGAGTATTCCTGCATAAGAAAACAAACCAACATACCACGTGCATTCTGTTAAGGTTTTTAAGGTTAGAAAAATTGTTTGTCTTCCTCGCACTTCTATCTGTAAGAGCACAGCGGTGGCGGGGAAGTGGCGAGGCAGGAAAACCTCGAAGGGAAACGTGCGTAGACATGGGGAGAAGGAAACGTTCTGTGCCTTTCGGTTCTGCATTGCTCACTGACAAGCCACGACGACTGATTACGTCCAGGGCTCTGTGGTCAGGGCTGACCTCCTGCCCTCACGGCCGTCCTGTCATGGCATTCTGGGGGGGCGTCTGCAGGGGCAACCGGACAGCCTGACCCCCTCCTCTTTGTTTCACGATACAGTGGCCTCGGCCCCAAGACACGCGTGACATCATTTTGCCACAATCTGCTGGCAGGAAAATTGCAAAGTCAGCCCAACCGACTGAGTGGGACAGGGAAGACCCCTGAGTAGGGGACAGCAAAATACTGTGTCATATTTGTCATCTGCCACGGGAGATGAGGGGAGGGCCTGTCAGGGGGCTAGAATCAGTGAAAACAGAGAATAAAAATAGTGATTTTCTCCTCTTCACATTCCCTACAATTGTACTGATAAACCATTCTTCTTAACAAAAATGTTTTCCCCCAAGATGTAGTCAATCGAAGTACTTTGTTCCTGGCACTCAGGCTCCTGGCCAAAGACGTGCTGGTGAGCAGATGGTGAGAAGCGGTGGGGATACAAGGGACAGGGGCATGGGGGAGAGCCCAGGGAGAGAAGGGGACAGGGCTGCCCATGGCATGGGGCTGCGTGGTGGACCCGGGAAGGAGGTAAGGGTCCACTTGTCACTAGCATAGTGCAAAACCAATGTTACTTACTTTCGTGATGGACCAGTCTGCACACTGCCTTACTAGAGATCACTACTAAGGAGCCTCGGTCAACCACAATAAGAAGGACACAATCAAACAGGGACTGCAGACAATGAGGGATCAAAGCTCCTTAACCACGGATCAGAAGAGAGACAGCTTCTGAAGATGGTGGGTCACACATGGGCCATGACAACTCTCTCAGAAGGAGCTCTCCTCTTCCACCTCCTCCATGGGGCCACCAACACTACCATCATCATCACCCCCAAAATGGCTCAAGCTCAGGATTATCTTTAGAGACTCTGGCTTGATAGGATTGATAAAAATGAGAAAAAACAAGGAGCCTAAGGAAAATAGGTTACAGTCGGAGTGCTGAAGTCTTTAACAAATGACAGCTAGTGGGTGCCAGCTACACGCTATGTACAGGAGAGGTACAAAAATCAGCCTGCAGAGGTGGCTGATCCTCAAACCTCTAGTTGGAAAGATAAAATCCATACTGATAAGACATTAGAAATCAAATATCATCATCACCACCATCATCATCACCAGCACCACCATCATCACTGTCATCATCATCATCACTGTCCTCACCACCGTCATCAACATCATCTCCACCGTCATTACCCATCATCACCATCACATCACCATCATCAACATCACCATTATCAGCATCATATAATCACCATCATCATTACCATTATCAAAGCATCACCACTAACACCATCACCATCATTATCACCATCATCCTCACAATCATCATCATCATCATCTATCACCATCATCACCATCATTGCCATCACCACCATCATCATCACCATCATAACCATCACCATCACCATCATCTCCACCATTATCACCATCACATCACCACCATCACCATTACCATTATCATCACCATCATCATCATCTATCACCATCATCACCATCATCACCATCACCAACACTACCATCATCATCACCATCTTCACCACCCTCATCATCACCACCACCATCATCTTCATTGCCAATACCACCATCATCATCATAACATCATCATCACTACCCCCACCAGTACCCCACTATGGCTGAGCACCTCCTGTGCCAGGCACTGTAGCATCTGGGCTTTACATGCTCTATGGCATCTGGGCTTCACAAAAACCCTACACCTTCAACCTGACCTTTTATAGATAAGATGACAAAGGCAAAGGGAGTTCACTACTGGACCAAGATCACCAGCTGGTCCACATTAGATCTGGGAGTCGAGCCAGGGTTGGCCTGACTCCAGAGCCTGTATTCCTAACCACTCTGCTTCCTTTCTTTCCAGCATGCAATGCCCCCAAGAGAGCGCCTTGCTCAAAGCTGACAAAAAGAAAGCAACGGTAACAATAGAAAAAATGTTCTCCAAATATGTAAACAGTCCACTGTTTACATATGTAAATTTGCACTGTTTTTTATTCTACCAACTCTTTAATTTTGGGCAAAAAAAAAAATCAACCTACATCTAAACAATTTATTTTAAAAAATCTTATCCTCTGATTTGGAAAGTGGCATGCACAAAGTTGAAACGAAAATCAATGTAAAACAGTTCATAAAATACTTGAGAAAGATGAAAACAATCAGCTCTGACAAGCCTGGAATTCAAGATGCATTTGCCTAGGTGGCGGGCGTCACACCACCCCACATAAATCAGCCTCTTCTTCTGCCTTCGTGGGCTTATCAGGGTCATCCTTGCCCTGTAATTCACCCTGAACCCATCAGGTTTACCTCTGGAAAAGTAATTAAGCACCATCCAGCTAAAAGAGATAAAGATTTAGAATGCATTAGACATGGTGATTAGAATGTAAACACAGAAATCTCAATTAACCTTCTAATCTGTAGGTCAGAAGGAGCGATCTCTGAGCTACAAGGAAAATACAGTGCCCGTTTCCTGGAGACCCCAGCCAGCTGGTGACAGAATTCAGGTCACAGAGATTAGTTATAATAACAGAAGGACACAACAGGTGATGAGCATCTCTGGAAGGACAGTGCCCCGCCCCCGCTCACTGAAAACGCAGAGCCTGAGACGGGCCCAGAGAGAGCCCTGCGGCCAGCGGCCGTGGACTCTGAGCCTGGGAGTAATCGCGTGTAGACAGAAGGACGCGGGGTTGGGGCAGGACGGAAACACGCAGAGGGGCTCGCGAAGCTGTGGGAAGCACATGAGGGCCCGCACTGCAGGCGCCCCTCCAGCGGCACAGCCCGCCTGGCACGGGGTGGCGGGACCACGGACGGAGCGCGGGACCGTGACTTCCAGCCCGCTCCCCCACCCTGGGCCGCGAGGGCCCAGTGAACGTGGCCGGGAGGCCGGGGGTCTCACAGCAGCCTACTCGAGGTCGCTGGGGACGCAGGGGGACGCACCCCTCTGACAGCACTTGGGGCAGTTTGCAGGCCGCTCCCTCTCTTTGCTGCTTCCCCCTCCCCCGGCCCGGGCGATCTTCTGAGCCAAGGTGAAGGTTGCGGTCGGGCCCTGATACTGGGCTGGAAGCTGAGAGTCAAAAGGACTTACGTTCTCAGTTGTTGTTATGAAAATATGACTTATTTCTGTTCCTCTGTGGAGGTGGCTTCCCCCAGAAGAGCTTGGCAGCAGGCTCCTCCTGCGGCCTCGCAGCCGGGGTGGGGTGGGGGGTGGGGGGCATCTTTTCCAGGACCACGACCTGGGCTCTTGCACCCCTACCGCCGCCACCTCCCGCGCAGACATCCATCAGCAGAACCTTCTCCCCGCGGATCCCAAGAAGGCAGAACCGAACTCCCTACCGGGTTCGAGAGCTTCGGAGGAGCGCTGTACACCGCACGCCTTCCACCGTTCGGTGCCCCCCGGAACCTCGGGATGGGCCTATTTGTGTGTAGGGTCCTTACAGATTTGACGGGTCATCGAGGAGAACTCGGATCCCACGCGACCGAGGCCTTTGTAAGAAGAGGGAGAGACACGGCTGCCCACGGGGCAGGACGGAGGCAGACACGCGCGGGTGCAAGGCCGAGCCCCGGCCACCGCCGCCAGAAGCAGGACGAGGCGAGGAGAACCCTGCCCTGGGGCCCAGGTGCTCTGCCATCCGCTGAGGTCAGTGAACGTGAGCCCGTCCTGCCACCAAGGCTCCAAGACGGCCGCGGGGACGCGTCTGTCCCCAGGCAAGGTCACGGTCTCACGCTCCTCCGCTCCTCCGTCTGTGCGAGCGCCCGCGTGGGTGAGATGCGCCGGGAGGAGAGCCGGCCGACACTGTCACGTCTCCGCGGTGGCCACGAGCCGGCAGGCGGGGGGACGTGTGTGTGTGGCCGGCGGGGATGCCCCCAAGCCCCGCACGCGCACTGATCACACTCCCCGAGAGACCCCGTGAGCCTTGCCCCTTGAAGGTGACCCCGCAGACACGCGGGCTCCGGGGCTGGGGGAAGGCGGCCGCTCGCCCCAGCGCTCGTCCGAGGGCTCTGGTGTAGACGCCCGTCTGGAGAGGGGCCCCGGCAGCCATGGGCGGCCACTGGGGCGGAGGCGGCAGGGGAGACCCCTCCCTGTGCACAGAAGCCCCTGCCATGTGGACACGGGCTGTCTGACTTTGGGGTGATTCCAGAACAACAGCCAAGCCCGTTACAAGTGCCCGTTCCCAGGCCCCTGGTGTGGCCCCCGCCCCCAGATGGTGTGTAAAATCGGTCGGTTCCTTCTCTCTCTCCAGTGGACCTGCCTGGTCCTGTCAGGAGGATCCGGCCAGCGCCCGACCCCGGAGTGTCAGATCGGCGAGGTCCGGAACCCCCCGCCAGAGCTCATGTCCAACTTGGAGAGACGTGACTGCAGAATGTCTTATGTTCCAATAAACACCTCTCATAAAAACGTAAATAAGTAAAGCTCAGGCGAGCGCTTTGAAGGTGCTGGTTGGAGGGACTGGTTGAGGAGAGGAGGAAGGAAAGCAGGAACCTACGGGCCTCGCCCCAAACTCCCAGGGCGGCCCCACGGGGTTCCACAGCGCTGCCTTTGAGGAGCGCGGTCTGAGAACCAGCCACCAGACCCCCCGGTGGAGGACGAGGAGCCTGAGGCCCCAGCTAGTGCCGGGTCACGGCGCGCCCTGCGTGGGGCCCCCGACCAGGCGCGAGGTCAGCATGACCGCAGCACAAGGGCTGCGCCCCGCAGGGAACGAGCATCAGGCCCCCCCCCCAGCCGCAGCCCCCCCTCCATTCCCGTGGTGCCACCCGTCGGGTCGGCGCAAAGGCATCTGGGCCCAGCTCAACCCAGCACGATCGGGAAGCCAGTGCCTCCTCGCCGAAGCCGCCCCTCCGTCGGCCGCGACAGCCCACGTCCCTCCCCGTGAGTGTCCTCCGCTTCCAAACGCACCCGTGACCCGAGTTCGCGACAGGGTCCGGTCCCTGGCGGGGGCTGTGCACTGGTGACTCTTCGTGCCATCCCCTCAGTGTCCCTCTGCGCTCCCGGGGCTGAGCCGCTCTTCCTCCGTCCCCGGTCTGTCCTCGTTCCCCCTCCTCCCTGCGGCCGCTCCGTCCAGGCTCCCGCAGCTGCAGGGCCGGGGACCCCGGCTCTAGCCGCCCCGGCCGTCACCCCCTCCACGTTTCGGACTTTCCAGGGGCTCCTCGTCTCCTACCGATGAAAAGACCAGCGCCCCCCAGGGAGTCGGGAAGATCTACAATTGGGTTGGACCCTGGAGACCAAAGCTGCTTCTCCTTCTCCCTAACGTTGAGGCTGCCCCCCGTTTTCTCCCGAGAGCCCCCTCCCCAGGGGCCGCCCTGCCCGGTGCCCAGCTCCTTGCCTCCAGAACCCTCTCTCGCGGGGCCCCGTCTGGCCGCAGACCAACCTGCCTTGTTTCAGAACAGCGAGAGGCTCCGAAATACGGCCCAACACCCAAATCCCAAGTTGTTGCTGTCAACCGCTCGCAGAGAACAGGAGAGGAATTCCAGTTCACTCTTCCGACAAGTCCCCTTTTGTGTCCCGGCCGGTCCCCTCCCATCCTGAGGACCCCCGGGCCCCGGCCTCCAAACTCACTCCTTCCTGAGATGCCAGCTCGTTTCTCGGCAGGCCCTGCTCTTTCCTCCCGAGCCCTCGCAGCCGGGAGCGGCCCGGAGTGGCACGGACGCCCGCCCCAGACCGGCCGGAGGGGACCCCTGGGGACCCCAGCCCACTGCTGCCCCACTCTCTGCGGGGGGGGTGGCGTTGTCCCCGGAAACAGCCTTCTGTCATCTCATGGATAATTCTAGTAGACAAAATTCTCCACCTCATTGCAAGTTTATTGTCTGTCGTATTTCAAAATCCCACACGCCTTAAGGTCCCTTAACTGATTCTTGCTCGTATCTTGGGTTCCGAAGCAGATGGCACACCCCCGAGGTGAGCAGGATGGTCTCGTTGGTCTGAATGCCCCTTCATAGCCTCGCCCGGCCCCTCGCAGGGGCTCCATCAACACCAAACAGAACAAAGGAAGGCAGTCTCGGCTGCACTTAGGCAGGAGGCACACCGCCTCTTCACCATCCCGTGCAACCTGATGAGATTTCACTTTAAATCACATTATGGCAAGGCAGAAATTATTTCCAGATCGCAGAAGGATTCTGGCCCAGTTTTGCAGGGACCAGAATATGCTTTGTCATTAAACACATGAGACATAGTGGGATTCGGTGTGGCCCCAGACGTCTGCCAAGAATCACACGCACGAGTGTGAGTTACGCTGGGCACTGCATGAGCTCCCGACGCCCGCAAACTCAGTCAGAGGCCCGGATCTCCGCCAGCACTGGGAACATCTGGAACCGGAATGTGGCTTCTCCCCGGATGAGTGGGTTTTAAATACCAAGCTGTTCGGTGCCTTGTGGGAGTCAGGGATATCGTAAATTGGAATTTTCTTCAAGGTTACTATTGCATTACATGTCCTGGGCTCGACAAATATATAGATTAATTTATGTTGCAAGAACATTTGTAACTATTAAACATCTGAAATCGCTCACCTGCTCACACTTATTATTTTAAAATACAGTCTTCCCAACATTCTTTGGAGGGAAGCAAACATTGCACAATTAAATACAACATGACACAGGATAACGCTGATGTTTTCTGGGAAAAGTTTTAAAAATGCTATAAAAGGAAAACGGTCTGATTTAGCATAAGGGAGCAATAGACTCTTAAAATGACGGCTGTGCTATGTTCCACGGACAAGTCGATGCATTTCTCTCTGAGTCTCTTGAGGTCAATGAGCAAGGTTGTCAAAATGATTTTGGAAAAAATAAATCTGCCCAGGAGGCACCAGAACGCCATTCCATAAACATCAAGGAAAGACTCACTGGTCTCGCTCACTTGCTGGGGTCGGTGATGCGTGGGGAGGGTGTGGAGAAATCACGGAGCAGAGAGTGGGCGTTCCAAGAATGTGTTCCGCTCAGTTGGGAGCAGGAAATACATTCCCTCGGCAAGGGCGGACCCTGCGGGTGGAGCGGCCGTCCTCGCTGCGGCAGGGAGGCGGGTGGGGAGCCCGGGCAGGGAGGACTCCAGGCTCTGAGGACAGGTCTATGGACCCGGCCGGCCCTCCCTCTTTGTCTTTTCAGGGCAGCAAAATGTTTCTCAAATATCTCGAGGCTTGAGGAACTTGACCCAAATTCTTGACAAGACAGGGTCCCACCGTCTAGTCCCAGAGTCTCCTTTTTGCTCAGGGGCTTGTCTCTGCCACCGTAGGCTGGAAATCCACTGTCGTTTCTCCGTTGACCTGCAGACCCGTCAGAGGCTAGGCATCAAAGCATTTTGTTTGAGATATAAAATGAGGCTTCTGTTCCGTTACATTCGTGTCAGTAAAAGCATAAAACAAGACTAGTATGAGTATTTTCAACAAGGATTTGCACAACATTTAAGAGAACTTTTAAAAATTAAAATGTTTGCTGCACATATGGCTGTGGCTTGATGGTACTGTGGTGTTTCAAAACATTTTCAGCGATGAGTCTACTTTTTTTGTACAAACTCGCCAACGGCACTTAACTGAGTTGTAAGGAATTGTGGGTAAAATGGGAAAGTTGGCCCCTGGGTTCAAGGTGGTGTCCTGCACACGGCCCACCGCTCCCTCCTGCAGGACCTGCGAACCCTAAAGCCTCTTGCGAGTTCGTGGGTCTTTGCCAACGTGGGCAATGCTGAGGCGAGTCTTCCCAGCCCTTAGGAGGCCTGTCAGCTCTGTGGTCCAACCAATCGCAAAGATTTCCTGCAGGATGTGGTACATTTCCAGTTTTGACTTCACAAATAGTTCACAATTGAGAAGGTTTTATGTTTTTATTGAGTTCAGATTTTATAGTTTAATTTTCCACTGCCTCTCTCTGCTTCTGGCACAATCCTCACCCGCTCGTTATTAATATCCTCCCAGATGCAGCGAGGACTCAGGGGAAAGTGAAGGTTTTGACAGACCTCTGCTAGATGCTTTATCATCAGTTCCATCAGAAACACAATTAAAAAAAAAGAAAAAACTGTATTACACATCCACCCTGTTGCCCTTATTTTTCCAAGTAGTAGCTAATAACCTCATTTTTATTATTTAGACGCAGGGCTCTTCACATGCATAGTGATTGACTTCATTATTCAGATGACCAATAATCAGTTGGCATTATAACTCTTTCAGGTATAATTCTTCAGCCACCTTTGAATTTACCTAAGTGTTTTATTTCTAACCCCTTTCCTTTCCCTTGTCCTGAAGGGACATCAATACCTGACCTAAGTTAGGATACACATAATTTCCCCACCTGGTAAGAGATCACACTCAAGAAATAATGCAATTTTGGCATGGCATTTTCTCTTACATAAGCGGATACAATTTTCTTTCTTCCCCAGGCAGTCCCCAAACATCTTTTTAAATCTAGACTCTCCACCAATAGATGGCCAGTTCACTTGTTTACAAAATGACCCTCACCCCCAGTTTGAAAGTGAGGACATCTCTCCATCCCTTTTCTCCTGGTGTCTCCCTCGTTCTCAAGATATCACTAAGATTTCCTCCACGAGTCTCACGATCTCATTCCCAAGATCCTTCGGATCATCTGAGTCAGACAGCTCATACTGTCTTGTGGAAAGTAGTTATTCTCATATATTTTCTGACTATTTGGGATTTAAGTTCCCACAAGTTTACTCTGTCCTTTCTGTCTGAACACCGTTTTCATATAAAGGAAGTGAAACATAAAGTATAAACTGAGTCATTCTGGTTTCTTTTCCATCTGTTAACATTATACCATCTGCTCCTTGTTTCTTGCACCAAACAAAATGAAGCAAAACAAAAAGCCTGAGATGATTCTGGACTAAAGCATCATGGGCCTAAAATGAGACAAAAGGAAAGCAACTGAGGGATTTGTGGATCCCTAAAGGCAAAATACAGGCTAGGGTGCTGGCTTAGACAAAGGAGGGCCTGCTGGTGCTCTTCAGCTCTTTCTCAGACTTGAACCTGCTACCAGGCACTCCCAAGAGCAAGTGGAAATGGCCCCCAAGGGCCACATTGACAGGAAACCCGGCCCAGTCCCCACTCTTTTCTCCTATAAGAAATGTAAGCTATAAACTTCTGAGGGGGCAGGAAGTCCGGCGGGGCCTGAGTCCAAGCAAAGTTCTGCTGTATCTGAGTGAAAACCCACTGCCTCTGTGTAATTACTAAACAACTTCCCAAAAGGGTAACTGGTGCTGACAGTTTAAATAAAAAGGAATTATAAAAATATACTCAATCTCGGGGCACCTGGTGACTCAATTAAGCATCCAACTCTTGATTTCAGCTTGGATCATGATCTCAGGATTGTGAGATAGAGCCCCACGTCAGGCTCCATGCTGAGCGTGGAGTCTACTTAAGATTCTCTTTCTCTCCCTCTCCCTCTGCCCCTCCCCCTATCATGTGCTCTTTCTATAAATAAATAAGTAAATTTTTAAAAACCTTTAAAATATGTAAACTCAATCCAAAATTAGGCAAAAAAAAAAGGAAAAAGGAAAAAGAAAGGACAAATAGGACAAGTAAAAAGCATTAAGAAGAGGACAGATTTAAACCCTACCATATCCATAATCATGCAAGAGAGAATGGTCTAAATGTTCCAGTTAAAGTCAGAGACTATCAGACTAGATTAAAGCGAGTTAGGGCCACCAGCATCGAGCTGGTCAGAAACCTGACTTGGAAGGCATCTTGGCAGCATCTCACACAGGTGGACATCCTCTTCCTGCAATATGTCATTCCACACCTCAGCAGTTATCCATTTCTATTTTATTCTATTTCTGAGAAATTTCTATTTCTCAGAAATGAGAACATACGACCACACAAGTTCTGTATATAAATATAAAGCAGCTTTATCCACAACAAGCAAAAACTAGAAAACACTGGAATGCCTAAAAGTTGCTGAATGGAAAAACAAATTGTGGCATTTTTTTCAACATTGTACTGGAAATCTTTGCCTATGCAATTAGACAAGAAAAGGAGATAAAATGTATACAGACCGGGAAGAAAGAAATAAAGCTGTCTTTGTTTTCAGATGACATGATCAGCTATGTAGAAATTCCAAAAGAATCAATAAACTCCTAGAACAAATCAGCAATCATAGCAAGGTTGCAGGACACAAGGCTAATACACAAATCAATCCATTCCTGAATATCAACGATGAACAAGTGGAATTTGAAATTTAAGACACAATACCATTTACATTAACGCCCCCAAAATGAAATACTTAGGTAGTTCATTGTCACTTAGGTAAAAAAAAAATATGGACAATATCTGTATGAGGAAAACTACAATACTCCAATAAAAGAAGTAAAAAAAAAAGAATAAATTAAATGGAGAGATGTTCTTCGTTCATGGAAAGGAAAGCTAATATTGTCAAGATGTTAGTTCTTCCCATGCTGATCTATAGATTCAATGCTACCCCAATCAAAATCACAGCAAGCTATTTGTGGATATCAACAAGCTAATTCTAAAATTTGTATGGAAAGGCAAAAGATTCAGAATAGCCAACACAATGTAGAAGGAGAAGAAAAAAGTAGGAGAACTGACATAAATCAATGTTAGGACTTCCTGTAAAGCTACAGTAATCAAGATGGTGTTGTATTGGTAAAAGAATAGACAACTATGTCAATAGAGCAGAATAGAATCCTGAAATAGACTCACATAAATATAGGCAACTGATCTTTGACAAAGAATAAAGGCAATAATGGGGCACATACTTTTTTTCAATAAATGGTGTTGGAACAACTGGACATCCATAAGCAAAAAAAAAAAAAAAAAGACCCTAGACACAGGCCTTACACCCTTTGCAAAACATAACTCAAAATGGATCACAGACCTACATGTAAAACACAAAAGTATACCATTCTTGGAAGATAACACAGTAGAAAACATAGGTGACTCTGGTATAGCCATGACTTTGTAGATAAGACAACAAAAGTGCAATCTATGAAATAAAGAAGGGGCAAGTTGGACTTCATTTAATTAAAACCTCCTTCTCCCTAAAATATAATGTCAAGAGAATGAGAAGACAAGCCACAGGCTGGGGGAAAAATATTTGCAAAAGGCACACCTGATGAAGGACTGTTATCCAAAATATATGAAGAACTCTTAAATTCAATAATAAGAAAACAAACAACTGAATTTAAAAATGGGCCCAAGATCTTAGCATACACCTCACCGAAGATAATACAGATAGGAAATAAACATATGAGGAAATGCTTCGTATCATGTGCCATGAGGAAAATGTAAATTAAAACAGAAGTGAGATACCACAGCACACCTATTAGAACAGCCAAAATCCAGAATACCCACAACACCAATTACTGATGCGCACAGAGGGCAGCAGGAAGCAGGGGTGGGAATGCAAAGAGTGCAGCCCCTCGGAAGACGATTTGGTGATTTCTCAGAAAACTAAACATACTCTTACCACACCATCCACCAATTGTACTTTTTGGTATTTACCCAAAGGAGTTGAAAACTTACGTCTATACAAAAACTTGCACATGGGTGTTTATGACACCTTTATTCAACATTGTCCAAACTCAGAAGCAATCAAGATATTCTTCAGTAGGTGAGTGGAAATTTAAACCAATACATTCAGACAATGGAATATTATTCAATGCTAAAGAGAAATGAGCTATCAAGCAGTGAAAAGACAGGGAGAAAAATTAAATGCATCTATGAAGTGAATGAAGCCAACCTGAAAAGTCTACATACTGGGTGATTCCAACCATGTGACATCCTGGAAAAGACAAGACTGGAGAGACCATAAAATGATCAGCGGTTACCTGGAGTTAGGTGGGAAGGATGAATAGGCAGAGCTTGGAGGATTTTGGGGGCAGTGAGACTACTCCGCACATTACTATAATGGTAGATAGATATGTAGTCTTCCAAACCCAAAGAATGTACAAGAGTCAACCCTAAGGTCAGCTGTGGACTCTGGGTGGTTACGATTTGTCGGTGGCGGTCCATCAGTTGTAATCATGCTCCACTCTAGTGGCGGTTGTTGGTTGTTGCTGGTGGGGGAGGCTGTGCCTGCGAGGGGGTAGGCAGTGTGTCGGAAATTACCACACCTTCCTCTCAACTTTGCTATGAACTTAAAACTGCTCTGAAAAGATAGACTTTAAAAAATGTAATCTTTTACTATCTTGCTGATCTTCAATAAACATCTTTTCTTCCTTCTCCTACTGTCCTCCATTAAAGGGGGGGAAATCGGAAGGGGAGACGAAGCATGAGAAACTGTGGACTCCGAAAAACAAACTGAGGGTTTTAGAGGGAGGGTCGTGGGGGATGGGTGAGCCCGGTGATGGGGATTGAGGAGGGCACAGATTGCATGGAGCCCTGGGTGTTACATGCCAACAATGAATCATGGAACACTGCATCAAAAACTAACGATGTACTGTATGGCAACTAACATAACATAATTTAAAAAAATCTTTTCTTGACTAGCTATGTGCTGGTCATTTGAAGGCGTTGATCTCTCGGATTAGTACACGGTGCATGTTTCTGACTTTACCTTCCTATGTGCAACAGTATTTCTGCACAGAGTTAACAACCGAACTTTTGTCCATGGCTCTTAGCACCTGAGCAACCTTGGTGTCCCCGTGGAATGAAAGCCGGGAATAAGAAGCTGTCTTTAATCACTTGGACTGTGTTTCTAGAAATTCTATTACTGAGTATATTCCCCGCCATTGGTTTCCGTGTGAAGTCAGGCTTGAGTATTCAAGGTGAAAGTCCTTTTTATCCCGCGGGTCACGCTGGAAGCTGTGGTTGCTAAGAGACCCGTACCTGGGGATTCGGAGCTGCAGGCGCTGTCAATCACCTCAGGTGACAGCTGATAACAGGGAGGTGCCTTCACTCTCACCTGAGATACTTCCTTAGGCCTTCGCCTGTCCTTCCTTAAATGACGTATCTGCAGAAAAACTCTACAAACTCAAAGAGATAAACAGATAGGAGGACCTTTAAGGAAGCAAGAAGTCTCTGTTTCATACACGTCAGCTATTCCAAGGTCAAACCCGATGATCAGGCTCGCAGGCTTTTAGAGAGACAGACAATTTTTAAATGTCATCTGAGTTCCCAGAGTCATGGATAAGCAGAGTCTCAAAAAGTCCCTGAAGAAAGGTCAGTGCCTGACACTCAGATAAAAAATTAGTACTGCCAAAATGCGTAGTGTGCATTAGAGAGAGAATTTCTGGGGGAAGGCGATCTTACAGGAGCACATAGGATATTCCCTATTTTCCCCTTCAAACCAAAGGATTTTTGTACAGCTAATCACTCCTGACTAGAGCAGACATAATCCTCTTGGTGCAGAGTCCGTCAGCTCCACAGCTGGTCTGCCTCATTTCCCAACTTCGTTTTCCAAGAAGAAAAACAAGTCCCAGACAGACCACTGAAGAAGTCAGTTCAATTTCAATCTATTTTCCTTGGACTGCAAAATTCCATGGTTCTAAAATCAACTCAATATTGTAGACAAGTGCTTATCATGAATTCTAGGCGATTTTCTGCTCACTCCAAGCAAAAAAGAGAAAAAAGAAAGAAAAGGGAAGCAGGCTGTGTGTATTGACCGCGGCCGCGTGCACACTCTCCTGGGTCGGCGAACGCATCCCAGAACTTGGACGACAGACCCTCCCGACCTCCGCGATCCACAGAGAGTGGTCCTCCCAACGACTGGCTGCCGAGGAACGTGAAATCTGGGCCGGCTGGAAGCCCCGGAACGCCCGCGGGAGCCCGTCTTGCCCGAGGCCCTTGCACAATGGCACGTACTCTGGGGCACAGCCGCGCCCACCACGCGCTGCGGCCTGTGTTCCGTGGACGGTGGGTTTGCCCCCGCGGCGGTGGAAACAGCTGCCCATCAGCCGTCCGGCCGCGGGGAAGAGCGCGTGTCTGTGCTCAGCCTCCTTGTTCACCACGCTCCGTGCGAGAGGGTTCAGGGAAATGGGCCCAGCGCCTGTCATGTGTAAATGTTGAGTAAATTCTAGTCGAGTGTCGATCCAATTCCAATCACATTCATACGTAAAAACGAGACTGTTGCTGTAGCAGATTCAAGTAACCTCTTTTGGGGTTCAGCAGACGGGGCCACCAGCTCAGTTGCGATGTTCAGGACAGGAGCATTCTCGGAAAAGCAAGCTCACTTTCCTGTGCCTCGTTTCTCCTTTCGTTAAATGAGAGTATCAACCCCGGCGTTACTGGGTTGGTGACAATGAACATAAAGCTCCGACGCGGTGCCCGCAAGAGTGCAAGGTCAAGTCGGTCGACACCAGCTGTGACGACAGGATGGCCGAGGTCCACCTGGAAGGACAGACACCGGTCCCCACACCTCATCATGATTGTAGGGTGCCTCCCACGGTGCGGGATTATGTGGAGGATGCCGTCCCTCGGGGAAGATGCGAGAATCTGGGTCGTGTGCCCGCTGGGCGCGTCGGGGCTCCTAGGGGGACAATTCATGCAGCACACTCTAAAGACAGGAAGACACTTGAACAACCTGAGCGGTGACTTTCATCTCCAACAATGTCGTGGATCGAAGAGGCTGAAGCTACTCCACAGCGACACCTAGAAATGCTGAGTAAATTATGCGCATCATCCTCTTAAATGTGCAAAGAGCAAACCGGGCAGAGACCAGAACAAAGGCCCCGGGAAAGCAGGGGGGGCCCCGCGGCAGCCCCGAGGGATCGTTGGAGCTGGGAACCAGGCTCGTGGGTTCTGAGGTCTCGGGGGGGTTGGGAAGTAACCCCAAAACCCTACCCATGGGACCCTCGAAGACGTCCCTTCGGCGAAAGCAGACTCCGGGAAAAATCCCTGTGTGGCGAGCGGGGAAGGCTCTCCCCCCGGGCTCTGAGGAGGGGCAGGAAGGCTCCCAGAAAACTCATCACCGTGGCCTGTTCTCAGCGGGGACGGGGCTTGGATTTTGACTCTTCGACGTTAATAAGCACCCACTGCACTTAAGGAGGGAACATTCCTTGTGGAAGAAATGCCAGCGGGTGATGAAAAGGAAGTGCGGGATGAGGACGTCGGCTTTCTGGAACACTGTGGAAATGCCTGCTTCAGGCCAGCGCTGTCCGGACCGCAGGCGTGAGACGGAAGGAACCCGCACGGCGCAGGGGAGCGAAGGAGGCACGCGTAGTCCTTTCTAGACAGACGCGGTGAGGAGGGGCTGAGGGAGATGCCCGGCCGTCGGACAGGGCCGAAGCACAGGGCCTGCTGGCCACGCTGCGCACTGCGTCCCGCGCCCGCCCCGGCATCTCTTTCCCCAGGGGCGTGTACCGCCGTCGACTCACAATCCGCTACTGATGAGGCTATTTTATAACTCAGCACGGAAAGATGCTAAGCTCCAGAAATCGATGCGATGCAAACGATCCTTTCCTCAGAGCAAGGGAAACGAACTTGGTCTGGTAGAGACATACACAAAAGCCTCTCTCGTAAAAAAGATGCCCCTGAACCTGACGGTTTCGTCATCCCGCAGGGCTTCCCCTGGGCTGGATCTGCTCAGCGTTCTCACGACCACCACACTGTTGCTTCTGTCTTTCCCAGAAGCCCTGGAACAAAGATCGTCACCCTCCTTGTGGCCTCATCGATGAGTTGAACACATTTCCGTCACACTTCGTATCTGTAAGAGTCATGTTTCTAATTTTGGGAAAACTATTGACAAAGCAGAATTTCATGACGGAAACATCAGACCATCATCTTCGTAAATCACTCTAAGCCCCCTGAACCATCCAGCTGTTAAGTGTCCCCTGATTGGACATCCTCCACAAACACCTGTGTATTTATGATGCACCCTAAACAGACCGGAAGTAAATTCCACTTTGAAAATACAATGGGGTCTATGTCAGATTAATTGAGTTTTAAGGATACAGTGATCAGAGTTCTTGACTCTGGCTGGGGTCCTGGTTTAAAAACACCAACTGTAAGTAACATTTTGGAGCAGTGGGGAAAACTTGAGATAGACGGTGTATATGATAAGATAAAAATGTGATTTTGTGGAAGGGTAGAGATCATTAACCAAGAAAAGTTCTTGTGTACATAATAAACTTATTACGTTTGTTATATTATTTCATTATTTTATTATCTATCATTATATTATCATAACAATTATACATTATAATAAATATATAAAATAATATTATAGCCTTATATAATAATACAGATGACATAATAGAATTATTACATCATATTGTAATCATAGTAGCATATAATATACTAATTATCAATAAACATTATTATGATCTCAATTTAATAAAAAGAGAGAGAATGCATACTGGGAATACAGGTTGAGAAATACAAAGGACAATAAAAGGGATACTTCGGTGGCTTAGTTGGTTAAGCTTTGGACTCTTGATTTCTTCTCAGATCTCAAAGTCATGGGATTGAACCCCACCTTGGGCTCTGTGCTCAGCGGGGAGTCCGCTTGGGATTCTCTCTCTCCCTCTACCCTTCCCCCCATGCGTGCTCACTCACTCTCTCTCTCTCAAATAAATAAATAAACCTTTAAAAAAATGATAGGAGAAGACTGACTATATATACTGAGATGTGTACTAATAGTGATGACGTCAGGGTGATAAAAATATACTATTTCCATTTTCTTACCTCCTTTCTCTTGTTTTCTAATTCTCAATACATTTTTACTGTTTTGTAATAATAAATGTTTTAAAAATAAATTAAAACACATAAAAACACTGATACTGAAAACTTCCAGGCTGAAAATTTTGTAAGAGTAATCCAAGGATAATAATTATGGGTCTTGTGGCAAAAGCAGTCACAGGATTTTCTGGACAGACACATCCTTACCAAACCTGCACAGACGTCCCCGGATACATCCTCACAGGACAGGGGTTCACGATCCGAGTCATAAACAGACAAGAGTTTTTTCAAGGATAAAAAAAATCTCAAGCTGGAGCGAGAAAGTAACGTACCTACATCAACCAATAAAACAGTGACTGTCTCATTTACAATTATGGTTGTCAGAATAATTTATTAAAGCAACGGAAAATACATGAATGTCATCATAGAATTCTAAGTCCCAACAAGCTAGCTTTCAAGAGTGATAATAAAATAAAGACATTTAAAAGAAAAAAAAAAGAGGAGCATTTGGGGGGATGAAAACCGGTGAACAAATTCTGGAGGGAGGTTTGAGGTGTGAGAGGTTGCCTGGGGGAGATGAAGAGGGACATTGATGGCCCTTGGCTTTGTTAACTTCAAAATGCGCATTAATATTTCAAGAGTAAAAGGTTTTTCTATATTTATAGAAAATACATCTCCAAAGCAGTGCAAAGATGAAAAGAAACATAGAATAGTCAATCAGGCAAATTAAAGAAGAGAGAAAAACATGGGATGAGAGGGAGACAAAAAGCAAAGGAGGGATAAATATAGACCACAAATAAGGGGGTAGAAATAAAGCCAAGATTTTAGGAATTAAAGATGTGAATGTTCTACCCTCATCAGATAAAAGACAGATTCTCACACTGGATTTTTTTTAAGATTTTATTTATATATTTGACAGAGAGAGAGAGAGCACAAGCAGGGGGAGCAGCAGGCAGAGGGAGAAGCCGGCTCCCCGCCGAGCAGAGAGCCTGAGACAGGCCTCGATCCCAGGACCCCGGGGTCACGACCTGAGCTGAAGGCAGACGATTAACTGACGGAGCCACCTAGATGCCCTCACACTGGAAAGTTTAAAAAAGAAGAACAATAAATATAGATATACTCTATTTACAATAAACACTCAAAAACGTGAGAACCCAGGTTGGAAATAAAAAGCTAAAGCAGCAATGGACCAGTCTAGAACCCCAGTCATCCATATTACGGTGTATTACATAGTTAGGGTATATTGCATTACGATGTTATGATATGTATAGTCCCTATATATTATATTATGTATTATTGACATCATTTTCCATCCTTTTCTGTGGGCCTGAAATAATCATGACAAAGCAATCATGATTCTGGAATTGAGCAGGTGTGTTCTACTTAGTCATGTCTGGCCAGCACCGGAGGACCCCAGGACACAGCAGCTCCCCAAAAAGCCCCTTTCTGGGGCCGACTGGGAGGGGCACCTTCACGCCATCAGTGGGACTATTTATAGAGAGGTCCCCAAGTCGGGTTTGAATTTGACCCCCTGAGGGGCATCTTCCCTTAAGAATCCTCCCTTCATGGCCTTTGTACTGAGCCAGGCTTTCAAAACACCAGATTCCCTTTAAACTGTGAGCCTAAGAGTAAGAACACAACCAAGTAAGAGGGAAAATAAAAGTAAGGAAATAAGAAGATAAGAGTAAGAGCGCAAGCAAGCTGAATTCACTGGGGGCGCGGACATTCTAGGAAAAAGTCAACTTCGGACACGGCAACACAGATCCTCAGGCCGCTGCCCAAAGAAAGTCTGTGTCGGGAGAGGGGGCTCCTGGGGGTCACGGCCCGGGGAGATGGACCGCGTGTCTGACACCCCACCTGGCCAAACCAACCAGCCTGTGCATCTTCGACCCCCCGAATCTGCATCCCAACACTTGTCTGCCTTTAGCTGAAAGCTGCTTTTTCTTTCTTTTCGAGGCAAATCTGCATTGAGACACGAGCAAAAGTCTCTGGTATCATTCCCCCCCCCCCAACTCAACGGTCCATCAAAGCACAGGGATTCCTCCACCTTGAGAGCAGACGGACGGACTTGAATTAGCCGCTGGGGGAGCAGCTAGGGGACAGGACAACCAAATGACTTCCTCTGTTCCCAACAAGAGAGAAAAAGAAAAATAAGAAAATCACACTTCCTCCCTTTTTTGCCTGGCAGAAAACACAGATTGTAGACTGGCCTCGTTCAGTCACTCACGCATCCTGGAAATCCGCGTGGAATTAATTCTTCAGCTCTCACCCCCTCGTGCCAGGAGGTCACAAAACAAAACCCAAAAACTCCGAAGTGATTTCTTGCTTACCGTATTACTATTTTGTGATAAACAGCAGGATTGGCGGCATCAAGCGGAGGCTCAGGACACACACGCCTGGAAAAGGGCAGCCCGCACAGCTGAGGCAGGCCCGACATCTGGCCGGGCGCCCGTGAGCCTCCGCGAGGGACGCGGCTCTCCTCAGGGACACGTGTCCTGATGTTACTTGTAGCCACTGCCGATACATTCCACATTCTCTCTTATAAACCCTGCGCGCAACTACGCAAATTTCCTGTCGGCAACCCTCTCTGGGGAGATAGGGAAGTTAAAAAGCTTCATTTTTTAAAATGGGGCAGAGGGAGGACTGTGAATTCCTAAGCTCCCTCGATCCCTGGCAGGACTTGCTAACGGCCTAAGTGACGTGGCAAGAGGGAGCCCGCGTCGGCCGGGCCCTCCTGCCTTTCACTGGACAGATCCATGGTGTTCTGTCACGGAAGCTCACGGAAACTTGCGCTGCTGTTTGCCACTAAGCTCTGGAGCGCGTTTGTTACCCAAGCACGTCTAGTCCATCCTGACTAAACACCTGGAAATATATTATGCTTCTGGGTCATCAAATACACTTTAAAAATAGATGCTTTCTACTCGACCCGAAGTTCCATAAGACTACTCAGCTCCTTCCTACCCTTTCCTGGGAGGGGCTCAGAGGAGAAGCCCCTAGAGCCCAGGTAACCATTTCTCCCCTACGCAGATGGTGGCATGCAGGCTTGGATCACTTCTCTAAAGCCAACCCGCCCTTCAGTTGTCTCCACTGTAGCTGCCTGTGGTCCCCTCTGACCCACAGCTCCTTCTCTGGCGATGGCTGGGCTAGGGGCTAGGATTTAAGATGGCAACTGAGAACAGTGGAGCCCACCTAAGCTCCACGGCCAGTCCAGTGACCACACCTATGGCGGGCGGCCTCGGGACGGTCCATTCTTCCAGCAACATGAGCAGTCCCCTCGTGGGAGTCGTCAGATTAGGGGGGCCTTCGGAGCCAGCGTGGTATGAGGATCTGCCGGGAGACCAGGTGTCCATCCTGGAGGTCAGCACGGTCAGAGGCTGTTTTGCATAGTCCTGGACACGGCACACGTGCCTTGCCCGCACCCCATGCTCACAGCCCTCCACTGGAGGGGGCCCTCAGGTCCAGCTGAGGAAGGGGGCCTACAGCATCTAAGGGAGAACCAAGCTCTCAGCAAGTCTGGGTTTTCCAAGACCAAGGCAGGTGTCAGTTAGAGGTGAATGGCCCTCGGGGTCCAGGCGTCCACCTGACATGGGGAGGGAGTGAGACTAAATGGCTCCCTGAGCCTGAGAGTGGCCCAGGACTCTGCCTGCTTCCTGCAGGTTCTCTGGCCATGCTGGCCACCTTCAAGTCTGGGTCAGGGCTGGGCTCAGGGTCAGAGCTGGGGTCAGGGAGCAGTCAGGACAGGGATCATAGCTAGGGTCAGGGTCAGGTCAGGGCTGGGATCAGGGCCAGGGCCAGGTCAGGGTAAGGATCAGGGCTGGGGTCAGGGTCAGAGCTGGGGTCAGGGAGCGGTCAGGATAGGGATCACGGCTAGGGTCAGGGTCAGGTCAGGGCTGGGATCAGGGCCAGGGCCAGGTCAGGGTGGGGATCAGGGCCAAGATCAGGGTCAGGTCAGGGCTGGGATCAGGGACAGGGCCAGGTCAGGGTGGGGATCAGGGCTGGGGTCAGGGTCAGAGCTAGGGTCAGAGAGGAGTCAGGGCAGGGATCAAGGCTAGTGTCAGGGTCAGTTCAGTGCTGGGATCAGGGTCAGGGCCAGGTCAGGGTGGGGATCAGGGCCAGGGTGAGGGTCAGATCAGGGCTGGGATCAGGGTCAGGACAGGTATCAGGGCCGGGTCAGGGCTGGGGTCAGGGAGAGGTCAGGGTCAGGTCTGGGCTGGGATCAAGGTCTGGGCTGGGGTTAGGGTCAGGGCTAGGGTAAGTGCCATGGCTAGGGTTAGGGTCAGGTTAGGGCCAGGTCAGGGCCGGCGACTTCTCCACTCTCCCTTTTCAGAGACATGGCGTCCGAATAAAGTCAGGTCAAAGTGTCATTGTCTCTAATCCCGCATGTTCCGAGGGGGGGAAGGCGGGTGACCCCCATGCCTTGTGTTCAGGGCCGCATGTGTGGGTGCCCCCGGCTCAGTGTCTCTTCCAGCCTTGCAGCCGTGGGAAGCACGGGCCCTGGTCTCTGTTCCTTCCATCCACGTGGGAAGGGGCGGCGTCTTCCTCCAGCCGAACGTGTGGATCCCACTTGATGTCCTAACACAAGGGACCTGGAGTTTTTCACTTTTAAGAGGCTGAAAAGTCAGAAGAAGAAGAATATTTCTTGACCCATGAAACTTGTAAAAAATTCAGATCTCAGTGTTCAGAAATAAAGTTTTATTGGAACACGGTTTCAGCCCCAGGCGTGGGTTGTGTTTGCGTGTTCCTCGACAAACGGCAGCTGTGGAGCAGCAGACAGCAAGTGGGGAGTGGGGGCCGCGGGGGGGCTGAGGCCCCGCATGGCCCAGGTGCTTGCTCTTTGCCAGGACAAGAAGTCTGTGGACCCCTGACCGACCGAAACACCTCCGCTCGGCTGTCCTCCAAGTCTTCTGTCTCGTTACTGCTGTGACTGACTTCTGCTAAATCACTTGACCTTTTCTTTCCTTTTCTCATTTTAAAAATGCTTCATGTTTGGGGCACCTGGGTGGCACAGTCAGTTAAGCATCAACTCTTGATTTCTGCTCAGGTCATGATCTCAGAGTCGTGGGATCAAGCCCCAAGTCAGACTCCACACTCAGCACGGAGTCTGCTTGAGATTCTCTCTCTCCCTCTGCCCCTCCTCCCACTCTCTCTCTCTCCCAAATAAATAAATAAATCGTTCTAAAAAATAAAAAATAACTTAAAATTCAGCAGCTATTTAAAAAGCAATAATAATGATTCTCCATGTCTAACAGGGAACCTCAAATAAACTCCAAATGTTTAACTAGCCCAGCCTCACATTCTTGGGAAGGGCAGGAATAATAATAGTTGTATTTCTTTTCTCTTTTTTTTTTAATAAAAAATAAAACTACAAAAACCTTAAGTGATCTTGTTTCTCTTCAAAGAGCAAAACAGCTTCGCAGGCAGACTTCAGGGCCAACTCTAAAGGAGGTCATAAAAAGCAGTTATTCATTCCCCAAACACACCCCGTACCTCTGGGCCTTTGCTCCTGCTGTCAGCGCGCCCTGGAATGCCCTCCCCCCCCCGCCAGGCGCGGTCTACACCAGCGAGCTGCCGGGCCTTCCCCAGACCCAGCTTGGGTCCCTGAGCCCCAGATGCTGCCTCGCTTGTCCATTTCGTTCTTCGAATCTTACTGCGCCCTTGTACAAGGAAAGCTCAGTAATCAAACAAAAGGCTGCCTGGCTTAAAGTAGAACTGTCTTTCAACTTTAACGTATTCCCCAGATTTCTGGTGAAGAAAAGGAGAGGCAGCGTCGTTGAGGCGGCACCGGGCTGCGGGGGAGAGGAAAGCCCGGGGGGCCGGGCTGTCGCCTGTGCATGTGCGGTGTGTGTGCCTGGGCAGCAGAGCACGTTCGTGTGTGGACACGCACATGTGTGCGCTCCAGCCAGACTCCCTCTGGGGGCATCGAAGGGCTGTGGGTCACTCAGGCCAGTGGCGGGGTGGGCTGCCCTGGACTCGGGGTCCTGGCGCCCTGTCCTGGGAGACGGAATCACGTGGTGCCCTGTCCCGGGAGACGGAGCCACGTGGCTCCCTGTCCCGGGAGACGGAGTCACGTGGTGGCCCGCACGGAGGCCCCCCTGTCCTACGGGTGCTCCCTCTGTCTTCCAAGCACGGCACAGAGTGGCAAGCACACCGACAGGCACCCCACGAAGGAGGCAGGTGCAAATCCTTTCTTCAGGCCTGGAAGCAGAAAGAGGAGAATTAAGGGGAATCGTGGCTTTTGCGCATTAGGGACGGTCCCCAGTTGATGGGGTCTCCACGATGCACGGGAGTGGCACACCAGAGCCTGCGCCCATGTGGAGAGCCGCCCCTTCTGGGACTGGCCCCGAGGGTCGGCCGCCTGGTGGGTACAGCCTTTCCAGGGGCCGTGGTTGGGAGGGCGCTTCCGTAAGTCCCTCCTGGGGGTGCCAGGGGCAGGTGTTCCTACACGCGAGGCACCTCCCACTTCCAAGCTATCAGAACTTCTTGAACCTTCTTTCAAAGCCTTTGTCAAATGTGGTGAAGGACGAACTTTCCAGGTTAGGAGTCCCAGAAAGAACCGTGGAGCAAGTGAGAAGGGGATTTCCAACACGCTTTTCACTCTTTTAGAAATTAAGGTAAATTCTAAAAAATAAAAAGCATTGAGGTCACAAATTAAGAAAAATATAACTGTATATTGTAAATAGAAAACTGCAGAGCTCTTGCTGCTTAGCTGACATAATCTTACAACATGTGTATGGTGTTTTCCGAGAAACTCCCTGACCCCAGCCCCACGTGGGACCTTGCTGTGTCTCATTTTATTTCATGACACTCGCACTTTATAGTGGCTTTGTGTCAGCAGATGCTCTCGTGTTAAGTGTGGAATTTGTTATGTTTGGGCAACTACTTCACCTGGGTAACCACCACAAATCAAGATATTCTGGAAAGTTCCTTGTTCCTCTTTGCCTTTGGGTTCATACTTCACCACCGGTCTCATAGCTCTCACCATAGGTTAGTGTTGCCTGCTCTGGAATCATATCACTGGAAAACACAGTAAATATTCTACGTGTTTGCCTTGTTTTGTGCAATAAAATGCTTCTGAAATTGATTCAACTTGTATCTGTCCGGGGTTATGTTCCCTTTATGGCTGAAATCCTTTTCACTGTGTGGGTACACAGTAACATGTTTGTGGGTTCCTCTGTTCTTGGACAGTGGATCATTTCCAGTTTGGAACTATTATAAATAAAGTTGCTGTTTACATTTGTTTACAAAGCTTGTATGGACGTATGTTTTCATAGTTTTCATGGGACATTTCAAGTCCCAGCTGGGAGTGGGACGGCTGCATGTGTGACTTCATAAGAAGTAGATAAGCCCTTTCCCAAAGTGGTTGTGATTTTTATATGCTCAAGAGGGGCAGGTGAGTCCCAACTTCCCCTCCTCTTCGCCAACATTGCCCACCTTTTTTCTCTTAGTCTTTCTAGTGGGTGTGAGGTCAGATTTCACTGTGGTTTTACTTCTCATTTCCCTGAGAGCTAGTGATGTCAGGTACCTTTCATGGGTTTAGGGTCCATTGTCATAGGCCTTCTTGTGAAGTTTCTGCTCAGGTCTTTAGTCTGTTCATTGTAGGGTTATTCATCTAATTTTATTATTGATTTGTTCGAGTTGTGATGTATTTCCATTACAAATCCTTTTGTTGGACAGATGTTTTGCCAATGTTTCCTCCAAATCTGTGACTTGACGTTTCATCTGAAAAGTGCCTTTTGAAGAGTAAGTTTTTAATCTGAATGAAGTTCAACTTACCAATTCCTTTCTTTTACATTTAGTGAGCTTTCTGTCCTAAGGAAGTGTCAGCCTCTTCAATCTTGAAAAAAACCAAACAAACTTTTCTTTAAAAATTTTACAGTTTTACCTTTTATATTTAGGTTTTTTACTCATTTCAAGTTAAACTTTGTGTTTGGTCTGACGTGAGGGCCAAGGAGACATGTGGAGATCTGGTTGTTCTAGTAAGAGTGGTTGAAAAGCAACTATCCCTTCCCCATTGAAGTACCTGGACACTTTCATTGACAGTTTGTAAGCCATACACATGCAGCTGTATTTATTCTCTTCCAGAAATCTATATGGCTCTCTGTATGCTAACAATACCCTGTACAACTATAGATGATTTATAGTCAATCTTGAAATCAGGTAATGCAAGTCCTCCAACTTTGTTCTTTATCAAATTTGTTTTGCATCTTCTAGGTCCTTTATGGGTTTTTTTAATAATATAGAAAGAACTTATTAATTTACACCAAAAAAATGCTTGCTGTTGTTTTGATTAGGATTGCATTGGTTACACAGATAAATCTGGGTAGAATTGACATCATAACATTATTGATTCTTTCAATCCATGAATACTATATACCTCTCCATTTATTTAGGCTTCCTGTAATTTCTGCTGGCAATGTTTTATAGTTATCAGGGTGCAAGCTGTGTACATCTTTCATTATGTTTATTCCAAATTATTTTATGTTTTTGATGGTATTATAAAATAGAAATATTTTTGTTTTATTTTCCAGTCGTCCATGACAAGTGCACAGAAAGAAATGTTTCTACATTGGTCTTGTGTTCTATGGCATTTTTAATTTCATTTATTAATTCTAATAGATTTTGTGTCTATAGATTCATTAGGTTTTTTATGTTTAGTATCATCTCATCTGAGAAAAAACACAGTTTTACTTATTTATATGTATGTCTGTCATTTCTTGACTTTTACATTGACTAATACTTCCAGGATAATATTAAATAGAAGCGGTAAGGGCAAACATTCTTGCTTTTCTCCAGTCTTTGTGAAAAAGCATTAAATCTTTTATCATTAAAAGGATGTTCAGTGTGGGTGTCCTTTAATAGGTTAGAGATGTTTCATATGTTTTTAGTTTGTTCAGAGTTTTTGTCATGCATGGATGTTGAACGACTACAAACATCTTTCTCATATGTATTGAGATAAATATATGATTTTATTCTTTATCTTATTAGTATATTATATTGTTTAAATTTTTTATTGAGGTGTAGCTTACATATAGTAAAACTCACTTTTTTTTGTATAAAGTTCTATGATTTTGACAGCTACACAAATTTGTAACTACCGCAATCCAGAAAGAAAAGTTACATCACCCAAGAGAAATGCCCTCCTACGCCTTTGTAATCAGTGCCTTCCCCCACCTGCTGCCACCTGCAACCACTCATCTGTGTTTTCTTCTCTAACTTTTCCATTTTCTGTCTATCTTATGCATACAGTCATACCATGCACAGGGTTTGGCTATGGTGACTTACCACAATGCACACTGTAATGTATATTGTTATGCACATTCCCGTCATTACTAAGCAATATTCCATTTTTATGGAGATACCAAATTTGTTTATCATTAACTAGTTGAGGTCATTTTGTTTGTTTCCAGTTCACTGATTGATTTTTGAATGTTGAATCAGTCTTGAATTTCTGGGATTAATTCCCTTTGGGCGTGATGCATTATCCTTTTTATGTACTGCTGCGTTTTATTATCTAATATTTTCTAAATACTTTTACAAGAATGTTCATGAGGAATATGTTCTTGTAACTTTCTCAGTTGGTTATCAATGTCATGCTGACCTCATCAAGTGATTTGGAAATGCTTCTTCTTCTTTTTCATAAATTGATTGTGGAATTGATTTTACTTTTGCTCAGAAATCTGATGGTATTATGAGGAATAAAGTGAAGCCACCTTGGCCTGCAGTTTTCCTTGTGAAGCAGTTTATCATTATGGATTTTATTTATTTAATAGAATATTTAATATTCAGGTTTTTCACATTTTTTCCTGACTTAGCTTTGGAAAATTGGGTCGGTTAAGGAATTTATCCATTTTTTATACTATTATCATGGTAAAAAGACAACATTCAGCTTCCCATCTTAAACATTTTTAATCATGCAGCTCAATGGTGACAATTATATTCACATTACTGTACAGCAGACCTCTGGAACTTTTTCATCTTGTAACACTGAAATTCTGTACCAGTTAAACATTAAGTCGCCTCTTTTCTCCTGGTCCCCAGCCCCTCATAACCACCTTTCTTCTTTCAGTTTCTCTAATTTCAACCCCTTTAGATATTTCATATGCATTAGAACCATGTAGTATTTGTCCTTTCTTAACTGGCTTATTTGGCTTAGTATGGTCCTCCAAGTTGGTCCGTGTTATAGCATGTGACAAAATGCCCTTCTTTTTTTAAGGCCGAATAATATTCCATTGTGTGTGAGTGCGTGTGTGTGTGTGTGTGTGTGAGAGACATTTTGTTTCTCCATTTATCAGTTGATGAATTGCTTCTACCTCTTGGCTATTGTGAATAATGTCATGATAACATGGGTGTGTAAATATCGCTCCAAAATCCTTTTTTAAATTCTTTTGAATATAGACCCAGAAGTGGGATTTCGATAATAGTAATTCTATTTTTAATATTTTAAGAAACTTCAAAACTGTTTTGCATAATGGCTGCACCATTTTCCATGTTACAGTGCAGAGGGTCCCAACTTCTCCACATCCTCTCCAGCACTTGCTGTTTTCTGTCCTTACTGTAGGCGTGGATTTGCATTTCCCTGGTAATTAGTGATGTTGAGCATCTTTGCGTGTGCTGATTGGGTATTTGCAGATCTTCTTTGGAGAAACGTCTACTCAAGTACTTTGCTCATTTTTTAATTGGGTTATTTTGTTGTTGTTAAATTGCAAACACAAATGGTGGCAAATGAGACTTTCATGAATGAAACCTTTTACTACAGTTATGTCGATGATAAAAGACCAAGAATGTAGCATTCACTCATTCTTTATTTCATTTAGCACTCGCTTATTCATTAAATTATTCAGTGACTTTGTAATAATCATGTGTTTACTGAGACCCTCCTCTGAGCAGGAACTGTTGTAGATGTTATCGATGGTGTTGTAAACAAGACTGATGTGATCCTTCAAACCACATGTGTAGAGTCAAGGAAGAAAAAAAGAAAAGAAAAAGAAGGTTGCTCTTTTCATATCCCAGATCCCAGATCTTAATGTTGGATTCCCTCTTGCTGTAACACCTAAAGCCAATCCCTCCATGGAGTCTTTCTTCCAAAGCTTCGTCAGATGACCCACGTGACCCTGGTCCCAAGTAGCCTTGTTCCTGAAGGAAGTTCCAATTTTAAGAAATTTACCCTACAGCCTTGAAGACATACGCATAGTTACGTACCCTGCTTTGAAGGGTTCACAGTATGGCCGTCATGAACATATCTGACACCCTCTTTCATTTGCAGAATTCCCAAACTTTAGAGATATTCTCCTCTTATACTTAATCTCCTTTGAACTCCATGCCATCTAGGCTCCTGGACGCATAACTAGGGGACTTCTGACCTTCCCTGTCTACCGAACCAAGATGAGTGAAGGACCATGCGGCTCAATGACCCCAAACCTCCCAAAATCCCACAAAAGTCAGCAGAGCAAGGCACCTAGAATTACAGTTTTTCTCCTATTCTGACTCTTGTCTGATAGAACATATTCACCAAGTATTTCTCATTATGAAAACTCTCCACTGCTTCGCAGAGAAGAAAAAGATATAAGGTATAGTCAGCTGTATTGGAAAGACTATTTTTCCAGAGCAAACCTGAGCTCTAGCACTCCCTTGCACTGTAATCCAGGCAAGTGACTCAGTTCACCTGAACCTTTGATCGAAATAGCAATGTCTAGGTCTAAAAGTAGCTTTGGACAGTAAATGAGATGATGTACAGATCCCAGCAAACCGGGATACCAGGCACTAGGAAATATCAGCTTCACTGTTGGGGCAAGAAACAATCTTTTGGGGCCTTAGTTTCCCGGCTGTAAAATGAAAATCATAATGACTTCTGCGAAGCTGAAGGGTAGTTCCCGGTTGGCACGTAATGGGCTCGCAGGGGCTGGACGCATGTCAAGCAGCACATTCAACAGGCAGTGCCTTGCGAGAAGACCAGACAGAACACTAGCTTCAGTGTCCCTTTAGTCATTCTTCAGGGGGACTGTCACCTCGGCTCCTGACGGAAACTCAGACAAGCTCATGATTCTCTGCTCACTCTTGAGTAAGATGACAGTCCTGAAATAGCTTTAAATCACCACACTGTCTCCATCGAGAAAGGTGAATGTCTAGTCTAAGAGCTTCATCAGACTGCAACCTTGATGTAATGTGTCCTCTCCTCCCCAGATCTGTCTGGAACCGTGTCCCCAGAGGAGCGTACGTCATGGGTGCATGTATACGTAGATACATATTTTTTTCTTTTCCTTAAAAAAATATCAGCAACATATCATCTTGCTGGGAGTATTTAACTTTGAAAATCCAGAGGTTTAAACGGCTGATGACTACTCCCTCCCAGTCTCTGCTGCCCCTCAACCTCTGCTCCCCACCAGCCTCTGCTCGCCCTCAGCCTCCACTCCCCCGGCCTCCGCTCCCCCCGGCCTCCGCTCCCCCGGCCTCTGCTCACCCCGGCCTCTGCTCCCCCGGCCTCTGCTCACCCCGGCCTCTGCTCCCCCGGCCTCTGCTCACCCCGGCCTCTGCTCCCCCGGTCTCTGCTCCCCCGGCCTCTGCTCACCCAGCCTCTGCTCACCCAACCTCTGCTTCCCCAGCCTCTGCCCCCACCCCCAGTGAGTGTGCTGGTGGCGTCCCATGCCCTGGGACCAGGAACATCCCACAGATATTTCCATGCTTCCATGCTGGGACAAATGACTTAGATCAAGGGCATCAGGATTGGGGAAGAGTGAAGTCTGAGGTCAGATTGCCTGGTTTGGATCCTGGCTCCACACTTTCTACAGGCAAGAAGTAGATGAGTTCCCACACCCTTTCTGCCCTCTCCGTGCCTCTGTTCTCACCTGAGAAGTGGGATCCACGTTGCCCACGTATGCGTGCTGTGGGCATGACACGGACGTGCTCCTTTGCTCGGCATGGGGCTGACACGTCCTTCTGGTCCATGATGCCAGCTCCGAGGGTCCCCATCATCTCTGCGGTGCAGCAGGCCCAGTGGCCCTTCATTTTCTGGGTCCAAATTTACATGTCAGAGCAGGAAATTTATTGCAACCATCAAAATCATGGTTGAAGAGAGGAACAAACAAGAGACAGTGCGCTCTTTCCCTGGCGTCTGGATGCAGGAAGACATGAGACAGAGCCGAACCGAAAAGCAGGGGTCAGGACCCACCAGCAGCCGCTGAGGGAAGCACTTTCCGCTGGTCTCATCCACAGTCTTCAGCTGCCTTCCCTGTGCGATCCCGAGCGAAGGCTGAAATTGGTCCATGCAAGTCCATCCACGTGCAGCATGAACGATGAGTTAAGGCTCTGGATGGGATGCAAACACAGTCCAAAAGCAGCAGAAATGCAGCCCAACCCAGAAAACCTGCAGCAGATGACCCGGCAGAACCCCCCCGGGAGGCTCAGCAGGGGCATCTGCGGAGCGCAGGGACGCAGTGAGCATTCCGTGTTTTCCGGGCACTGCTGGTGTGTGAAGCCCGGCCGGACCATCGCTCGGGGTGCACATCTCGCCGTCTTGGAACTTAGGTGAGCCCACCGGTCATGACCAGCACCCACCCCCACTGTCCACCTGCACCCTGCAGAGGACGCTTTCCCCCTCTCTCCCCCACTTGGTGTCCGACTCGGGTCAAGTCTAACTGCTCCGAGTCACTGTGACTCCTTTGATGCTTGAAAGAAACACCAAAAAACTCAATGAAGGAAAAGCTGGATGGAACCCATCTGTGTGTAGGAGTGAGGTGGGTGGAACGGAAAGGAGCAGAGGAGAATTTTCTAGAAGGAGAATGATCTCTGGCTGAGGAAACACTTTAACAAACACTCAGTCACACGAAAGAAGCTTCAGCTTAGTTTGGAAAACAGGGTCAGATGATGAACGTATGCGGTTCATACACTGGAACGCTGTCTTTGCACACCCAGCGTGTTCACGAATGTGTGATGCCCGCAGACCGTGAGCGGGCCACGGAAGGAACTCCCAGGGTGAGGACACGGTGAGACTTCCCACAACGAGGGTGGCCCCTGACCTCCGTTCCCTACCTTTCTCCTCCGTCGGCCTGGTGCCCAGTGAAGCGACACACCACCGTGCACCCCAGTTCCTGGCAGGGTGGGCCAGTGGGGACAGTGACCAGCCCCAAAGGTCAGGGTGATGCGGCCAGGGAGGAGAGGCTGGCACATCTCAGGAGTCCGCAGAGACGCTGGAGAGGATGCTGGGGTGCCCGCAGCCTCGCGGGTGGGGCCCTCTGCCGAGGTCGTGAGTGAGACGATGGTGTCACCGGGAGGGTGTGCAAGGGGACAGGGTGTACGCTCGTACGCCTCCCTTCAGTTCCCTTGGGCCGCACTGAGCTTCCTGAAGCGCCCCAGCCAAGACGGGAGGCTCGGGGGCCAGGTAAGCAAGGGGAGCTTGTGTTTTCCGACAGCAGACGTGTCCAGACCTAGCCGCTACGGCCCCCGCCAGCCCTCCGAGGGGCAGGCGAGTCCTGGGAGCCCCAGGTCCACTCTGCTGGCCCCGAGTCACTGTCCCCTCAGGGGAAAGTGCTGACCACCACTGGGGTCCACGACACCTCTCACGTCCCCTCACGTCCAGACCCCGAGGGGCAGGAAAGGGCTTCGGTCAGAGCAGAGGTGACCTGAGGGCAGACCCTGCAGGAGGAGACGGGCCCTGGGCCAGCGTGCTCCTTGGGACAGTGTCGTCTGCAGTCGTTTCTGGGCGGCACCTCCGGCCCCTGGGAGCTCAAGCCCCGCTCACCTGCGGACCCCGTCGGGGCAGGGGGTGGCGTCTACCAGAGGGCGCCCGGGGCTGGGCCACAACCCGGACAGCAGGTGCCTGTCACCGCCGGGCCCCCGGGGACTCGGGAGAGAGGCGGCGGGCCCTGGGCCGGCCCTCGGGCCGAGGACAGCTCCGGCTTCCAGGCGGGCTCCGTGGCTGCGCCCTGGACAGCTCGGCCCGAGGGGGACCCACCAGTGTCCCTGCCTCTGCTGCGGGGAGCAGGCCACCCACGTTCCTTTCCTGCGGGGCTGGGGCTGCCCTGGCTCCTCGCCCACGTCGTGGCCTGCATGCGGGACCGTGGGGGGACCCGTGGCCTGCGAGGGCCCGAGGCGCGGGTGCGAGGATGGAAGGCGCCGCGAGGACGGAAGGCGAGGATGGGGTCTGCCGCGGAGAGACCGGGGGGGCCCAAGTGCTCCAGCCCGACCTTCTGGAAACCGGTTCGGGCAAACGGAGCGTGGCAGGACCGCCCCGGAGGACGAGGCGGCCGGGCAGTGACACGCGAGCCGTCACGCTCCTGTCCTCCTGAGCAGCAGCCACGAGCCGGGGCCTGTGGGTCCGTGGCCCCGTGGATCCTCACGGCTCATAAGACTGGAAGGGCGGCCCCATTTCACTGGGGAGGAAGCCAGCGCGTTGCGAGGCCCATGGCTCTGTGCGGAATCTGGACGACGGATTCCCGGCATGGGGGGGATGGAGCCTGGGCCCGTCCCGCCCGCCTCAGCTGCACCTGCCTTTGGTGGCATTCGCACGGCAGGGACTGCAGTAAAGACATGAGGCCAGCGGCTGTGGCCCAACCACGTAAGCTCCCAGGCCTCCCAGGCTCCGGGCTGCAGGCTGGGCTCTCTCTCCCTCCTGCCCCGTCACTCCTGCCAGAGCGTCAGGCAGCAAATCGTGTGGAAATCAGGGGCTCATCCCAACGAGGCCACAAGTGATGCCACATAAGTGTGAGGTGACCCTCAAGTTAACCAGTTAGCAGGCTCCCTGCATGTGCTCCGCCTGTGTCCTGGGGACCCCCACCCCCGTGCTGCCCCGTCGGGAAGGCCGCTCCCACCTGCTCCCACCAAGGCGCATGGCGCCCCGGGCTCCTTCCGCGCCCACTCGGAGTCCCCAGGCAGCAGGAAGGCACATCGACCCCAGAGCTGGGGCTCTTCGCTCCGTGCTCCGGGCGCAGCGTGTGCTCTGTGGGACACGCAGGGGGGCTGCCTCCGGAAGGGGCAGGCACACGCCCAAGTCCTGCGGTCACGGGGAGGCTGCACCTGCCCCGGGGACATGATGACCTCCTGTCCTCATGCACAAAAAGACGGACTGAAGGAGCCTGAGGACTTGCTCCAAACACGCACACGCCAGGACTGCGCACGAGGCTCACGGCCCGACCAACAGCGTGCCGTGGGCGCATGTGGTGGCCGGGCTCCTGCAGACACCCACGGCCAGAACTGAAATGGGCCCATGCAGTCCCCTCTGCTCCGAGGCGATGGGGAGACGGCCCCGAGGAGCCTGCCCGCTGGGGGATCTTGGACGAGAGAGACGCCGCTCCGAGCGTCACCTGTCGCATGGGAGCGCCGGTCCCCTCATCCGTGGGCTGGGATGTGTCCCCGGGAGAGGAGAGGAAGCAGAGCTCAGACGCACAGCGGTCTCGCTGGCCGTCCGGCCCTTCCGGAGAGCTCCTCCTGCGAGCCGGGCTCCGGCGGGGTGCCGGGGTCATGACACAGAGCCGGCGCGAGCCCGTCCGTGAGGGGCCAGCCGGCTCCACACCCGAACGCGGAGCTGCTGCGGATCCCGCCAGGGGCCCCCCACCCCGCACACGGACGTTCGCCCAGAGCACCTGCTCTCGGGGTGCTGGCGAGGACACAGAGGGGCCGGTGCGGAAAGCCCCGGCCCCGGGGCGAGAAGGGGCTGGGGGCACGTCTCCCACGAGGCTGCTGTGCCCTGCCCTCGAGGTTCCCCTGGTAAAGAAGGGGAGGCCCACGGGAAGAACAAGCTCAAAGAACAAAGGGACAGGGAGTGGAAAGTGCAAGAATGTTCTGGAAACTGCCTCAGTCTGGCTAGACACGGTGTGGTCACAGTCATTATCTCTGAGTCCTTAGCACGGGGGTGGCCGGAGGGACGCCGGATGGACCAGGGGTGTTCCCGGGAGGACACGGCAGCAAAGGCGGTGCAGTGAAGGGCGTCGGGGAGTCCAGAAAGGGAAGGACGGTGGTCCCCCTGCTGATCCCGGTGTGACCTGAGAAAAGCTTGGGTCCCCTGTGGCTCAACCTTTGTTCAAAGTCACATCCAAGGGGCGGCTGGGTGCCCCCGTGGGCTGAGCATCTGCCTTGGGCTCCGGTCATGATCCCCAGGTCCTAGGATGGATCCCCGCGTCGGGCTCTGCTTCCCTCCCGCTGTGCTCTCTTTCCCGCTCTCTCTTTCTCTCCCGAATAAAGAAATAAAGAAAGTTAAGACCAATCAATCCATCAAGTTGCATTCAAGTTACAAAGGCTAGCTGCTGAGAAAGAAAGCTCTCAAGTGATTGAGTGCTGGATTTTTGTCTTTCTCTGCCTCCCCCGTCCTGCTCCCGCCAACACACACACACACACACACACACACACACACACACACACACGGGCGGAAATACAGGCCAAAATCCAGCCGCACTCCTTAGCGCTCTCCGTTGACATCTGTGCCACTCCATAGAATTCCACGCTCACAGCAACTGCTAAATATCTTTTTCTTTGTGCTCTTAAACCTCTTCACGGGTGATGTTTGGCCACGACACCGCCACATCGCGCTCTGTCGTCCCTCTGGGGGCTGTGAGGCCTGGGGGCCCCCACCCCTGGCCGGCGGGCCTCCCCACACACGCTGTCCTGGGTTCCAGGATCCAGCACAGTCTGGGGACCCTCTTCAAGAAAAAGAATAAAAATAGGGCCACAGAGGGAAGTAGGAATAGAAGAAATATTTAGACCAGAAAAGAAATCACAACACATTATAACTATTCAAAAGCTGGCCAATGCAATAACATAAGAAAAGAGAAAAACTCACCCTTTTTGCTAATTAAGTGCCTGACGATGACTAGCATTTTGAAGAATTTCCTGCAGAGAGATCAGCAACCCTTCCCTCCTGCACGCTTTGAATTAGCTTCCTCTCCGCTGTGAGAGAGCTCATCGCTTGACTGTGGCCCGCGCAGGGGGGCTGTGGGCGCGCCCCCTGTGGGGTCTGCGTGGCGCTGGCCTGGGTCCACCGGGGGTCCCTCCGCCAGGCCTGTCCTGGGAATCTGCCGCTGCAGCTCCAACCTTCAGCGCCCGTCAGAAAGGCCTGGAAGCTTTCCGATGTCCAAGCCTGGCCCAGCCCGGGGAGGCAGTCTCCAGGACTTCAGGCCCACAGTTTAAACCTTGAACCCCGGGAGCCAAGGACCCACAGAGGCAGAGCTGCTTCCCAGGAGGCAAGAGGAAGGTATTTTCACCAGGTTCAACGTATGAGCTTGAGAGTCACATCAGCCCTCGGCACTGTTCACCCGCCCCTCCGCGTCCAGGCTGCCTGGCGGTGTCTCTCTCGCGGCGCTCTGCGCCCGGGCAGGCACCCACTAGCTCATGGCCGTGGCTCCTCGCGGCCGTGGCTCTTCCTGGCTGTGGCTCCAGCTCCTCCACCCCAGACTGCTTAGGCTGGGGAGCAAGCCTTTGACCGGAAGACGGGCGAAGGGGCTTGTTTGAAAAACTGAGTTTGCACAGCAAATATGCATTCATTTAGAACGGACAATAAACATTAATTTAGGAGACAATGTTCCTAAATATGCTTTTATTCACAGTCTCCCTCCTACAGATGTCCATGGTTTCCCAACGGTTCGCCTTGACGATGTTTGGACTTCACAGCCCTGCAAAATCAAGACATTTCACTACAAATCGTACTTGGAATTTTGAATTTGGATCTTGTCCCCAGCTAGAGACACGCAGCCAGTTCCTCACTTGGGATGCTGGACAGCGGCCCCGAGCGGCAGCTCCGTGCCGGCCACGAGGCCACGGGCGGCCGCGGCCAACACAGGCTTCGCAGGAGGTCACCCCCTCGTCTGTCGAGGAAGATCTACACTGGGCTCCCAGGACCAGCATGACCCTTTGCATAGACCGGGGGTGCAGAACGGCCAGACGGTGTTCGGGTCCCGGAGGCCACGTGTCTGAGATCCGGGGTCAGCAGGGACAAGGGCACGGCACAGCTTCTAGAGGAAACGGCAGTCCGCGGGTTCTGCTCTATTTTCTCTAAAACTGACAAGCAACGTCACACACAGACACTCCTGGACGTCCTCTCCAGGGCGCACGGGAAGGTCACGGTCACCTTGCCCTTGCCGCACCTCCCCCTCCTGCAGGCCCAGCCCTGCGTCCAGACCCCACGGAGAGGCCCGCGGAGAGGCCCGCGGAGGTGCTGGGCCTGCAGGTGCGGGACACACATCAGCGATGACGGGGCGGTGGCTCCTCCATGGCCGCGGAGTGAGGTCCCTGCGGAAGAGCCACGGAGCAGGGAAACACGCTCTTGCTCAGATGGGTCCCGGGCTCGCCCGCGGGGTCAGGTGAGAGAGACCCGCTGGCCGGACCTCTGTGGCCTGAGACCGGCCACAACACACCTCCAGGCCGGCACCTTAGCGCAGGACACCACGGAGAGGCTTTGCCGGCAACACGAGCCCCACGGAAGGTGGGCAGAGGATGCCCTTCCACAGGCGCACCCCCCAGCCTGCGCCGCCGTGGAGCCCTGCCCTCGCCCCTGCTCTGTCCGTCCCCGTCTCTGTCCGTCCCCGTCTCTGTCCATCCCCGTCTCTGTCCCTCTCCNCGGGTCCCAGGCTCGCCCGCAGGGTCAGGTGAGAGAGACCCGCTGGCCGGACCTCTGTGGCCTGAGACCGGCCACAACACGCCTCCAGGCCGGCACCTTAGCGCAGGACACCGCGGAGAGGCTTTGCCGGCAACACGAGCCCCACGGAAGGTGGGCAGAGGATGCCCTCCCACAGGCGCACCCCCCAGCCTGCGCCGCCGCGGAGCCCTGCCCTCGCCCCTGCTCTGTCCATCCCCGTCTCTGTCCGTCTCCATCTCTGTCCCTCTCCGTCTCTGTCCGTCCCCGTCTCTGTCCGTCCCCGTCTCTGTCCGTCCCCGTCTCTGTCCCTCTCCGTCTCTGTCCCTCTCCGTCTCTGTCCGTCCCCATCTCTGTCCGTCCCCGTCTCTGTCCCTCTCCGTCTCTGTCCGTCTCCGTCTCTGTCCCTCTCCGTCTCTGTCCGTCTCCGTCTCTGTCCGTCTCTGTCTCTGTCCGTCTCCGTCTGTCTCTCCCCTTTCCCTGTTGGGCCCCTGGTCTTACCACCTGCCACATCCCACACCCCCTTTCTGAATCTGTCTTTTCATCTATCAAGTGCTGGNATCTCCATCTCTGTCCATCCCCATCTCTGTCCGTCCCCGTCTCTGTCCCTCTCCATCTCTGTCCGTCCCCGTCTCTGTCCCTCTCCGTCTCTGTCCCTCTCCATCTCTGTCCCTCTCCATCTCTGTCCGTCTCCATCTCTGTCCGTCTCTGTCTCTGTCCATCTCCGTCTGTCTCTCCCCTTTCCCTGTTGGGCCCCCTGTATTACCACCTGCCACATCCCACACCCCCTTTCTGAATCTGTCTTTTCATCTATCAAGTGCTGGCAATAAAAACCCATCTGATAGAACTTCAGTGACTGTAAATGATGAAATAGAAGAAAAGCAGTTAGCACCGTGCTGGCGAGCAGTAAGTACTGAACAGAAGTACAAAGTCTGGTGCTTTGTGCTCTGGTGAGTGCTGTGGACTGTGCAAGCCTGATGGTCCCCAGACCTGGACCCCTGCAGGAAATAATACATGATATGGAATAAAAAAATGGAGAGAAAAAAAGTGTCCAGTGCTTTAGGAGGGAATGGGTTAATGCTGTCCGACCTGGGGAAGCCTCCCCAGGCTGGGAGTGCGATTTAAAAACAAACAGCTTTCTTTTCTTTTCAAATTCTAGTTTCACTGTGCCTTTCAAGGGAAAACCCAGCAGAAAGGCTAACCTTTTTGTGTCCTTGGTATCTGGCTACAGACCAGGGGTGGGTGAAGGCCAAGAGCAGCCCAGGCTTAGCAGAGGTGGCTCTGGACACGCGCCCCGGCCATCAGCGGCTGACATTCGCCCGGACCTTTAACAAGGGGGATCGGGTTCCCACCCTGTCCCCGGGCCCAGGATGCGGCGCACAGAGCGCGCATTCATCCCGCGGCCCCGTGGGGCGCACAAAGCGGGACGTGCGGGCCTGGCTCTGCACTGACTTCGGCGTCGCCTGGGAACGCAGGACACACCTGCTTCGAGACAGTGTGTGCGTCGACCTGTTATCCAAGACCCAGCGCAGCAGACGTGGGAATGAGGAGGCTGGGCATCAGATCACCCAAGTTTGCGTTCGTGGGTGGGGCCTGCCAGAGACGGGCCTCGGCAAGGTCAGGGCTGCGTCTGGGGACACGCGGACTCGCTGCCTCCCCCGGGGAGCCGGGACGCTGGAAAGGAGGCTGGCCGGAGGGACTCTGCAGGGGCCTCGCTTTTCATCAAGCTGCTTTTCAGCCAAGAGGGTCTGATTCTAAAGCAGGAAAGGTGAAGGGGTAACACACACACTGTTCTGCCAAAACCCCACGAAGGCAGTGGGGTCGACAGCCAAACCCCCTCAGCTTCCCCAGTGGCCACACAGGGCCCGCCGGGCACAGGGGTGGTCCGAGCAGCGTTCTGGAAAAGTCCAGGGACAAAGGGCCTCCCATCCGCCGGTGCCTCCATTGCTGGCGTGGCATCGGGTAGTGAGTCTGCTTAGGACAAAAGACTAAACTCCACAGACCTCTGATTTTCAGACTGGGGTATCAGCGGGAAGCCCCGAACCAAACCGATTTTAATTCTCTGTCATGTTCCTCGCACAGGAGCCTTGTTATGCCCGTGTGTGTTGTCTCTGTTTCCAAAGCTGCTGACGAAAAACANGGGTAGTGAGTCTGCTGAGGACAAAAGACTAAACTCCACAGACCTCTGATTTTCAGACGGGGGTATCAGCGGGAAGCCCCGAAACCAAACCGATTTTAATTCTCTGTCATGTTCCTCGCACAGGAGCCTTGTTATGCCCGTGTGTGTTGTCTCTGTTTCCAAAGCTGCTGACGAAAAACATCTAAAGCTGAGTCACCCCACACCGACCCCAGTTCGGGTTCACTTCAGCGCAGGATTCCCCGGCTACAGGGCTGGATCGGAGGCCTGGAGCTGCCTAACCGAGCACCTAGCACCGAGCACCGAGCACCACCTGGGTGGCTTACAACAACAGAAACCCGTCCCCTCCCAGTTCTGGAGGCCAAAGGTCTGGGTGTGGGCAGGGCTGCGTTCCCGGGAGGGGCCGAGGGGAGGGTCAGCTCCAGCCCTCTGCCCTCCACCGCTGGCCTCCTCCCAGCTGCCTCGCCCCTGCACGTGCCGGGTCACCACGGCCTTTCCCCCTCTTATAAGGACTCAGCCACACTGCACTTGGTGATGCCCACAAAGACCCCACGAATGAGGTCACGTCCAAGGTCAGGGCTCCGATGTTGGGGGGACACGGTTGTACCCCCAACAATTACAAACTTAAAGTTTGAGGTATTTTTAAAAACAGACGTGCCTGCGCCTCTTCCTCCAAGGCCCAGAATCTACTTGAACCCGTCTGCTCTCTGTTTATTATCTCACGCCCGGTTCATTGAAGTCGCTGGGGGGCACAGAGGAAGCTTTTCCCAGATAGCCACGGAGGCCCCTCCTGCCTCCCAGCGAGACACCCCAGCCCGGAGCTCGCTGTGGGGTTCCTTAGCTTGTCACCGAGACCGCTCTCTGGAGGCCAGCCCGGCGCCCCGAGCCCCGCGGTCAGTCTTTCTCGGCTTGTTCTGTCCCAGGGGAGGAGGCTTAGCGCCGTCTAGTGAGCACGCGGGGCTTGGGGTGAGCGGCCCCCCGGGAGCGCTGGGGAGATGAGGGCCCGGGGGTGGCGGGGGGCCAGGTAGCTGCATGGCGGGGGCTGTGGTCTGGAGGCACAGAGAGTGTTTTGCTTTGCGGGGGTAAGAAGACCCCACCCCTGGCCACCCCTGGGTGTCCGATCCCGCCCCAGAAGGCGGGCACCAGCCCCCTACAGGCTGAGGATTAGCGGGAGGGAGGACTGGCTGCGGCTTGGCCCCAGTGCGAAGCTGGAGGAGAAGGAAATAAATATTCATGTTTCCTATGACTGACACGATCTTCATTTGCATGTCACTCATTAGAAATGCTGATAAAAAACCACTCACAATGCAAAAAATGAAGAAAGAAAGAAAAGGAACGGAAAGATTGCTTTAGTTGAAAATAAAGGGGTTTGTCTCAGCGGGAGATGAAATATTCACATTAATTTCCAGGATTTTCCTGTGATCCTGTTGGGGTCTCAGATGCCTGAGGCAGCAGGAAACACACATCGCCATTTCAAACAAAGTCAATGTCAAAAATGATACTCTGCAGTTTTTTTTTTCTGGAAAACAAGATATTCAAGAGAAATTAATTCACAAAGACGTTGAATGCTTAAAAAAATGCGAGCAGTCAATAGATGAAGACTAGAGAATGAAAGACTCATTTTCTCGGGTTGATATGAAAACAAGCAGGGGGACCCACGGACTGAACACAACAGGACTGACTGTCTTCCCGAGCGAGAGGCGTGAACAGCCTGGGACAATAGCAGCAGATAAGTAACCTCGTGGAGTAACCATAAAAAAGACAACCCCAGCCGGAGATTGCTGAATATATTCTTCGATTCAAAACAGTGATAAAGACAGAAATAGCCAATCCAATAAAGCTGAGAGAACACCCCTTTTTCGGAGATGGACGCACACGTAGGGCGTATGGAGGGCAACGACCTTCCCTGTCCGAGGCTGGGCGCCCATCCCGCCCCCTCCTTCAGGGTCTCTGTTGGGGCGCAGTGATCTGTGGGTGCCCTGGCACCTCTCCCCAGTCGCGGAACTGGGAGTGGCCTGCTCACAGGTTTCTGCTGAAGGGGTGAGTGTGCGGACATTGCCCGGAAGGCTGGGGTCAGGACGACAGAGGCGAGGACGCAGCGGGAAGAGAGGTCGTTACAGATCCGAGCACAGATGACACAGGACCTCTGCTTCAAGCAAGCAAGTAGCGCCGTCCACGTGGTCTCCACATGGTTCCAACTAGACGGGACCTAAGATGCAGCAAGTTGTCTTGTTGAGGCATTTTCATCGCATAGGAAAGAACTTAAAAAAAATGTAAGATTATTTTTTCAAAAACGAGTATGTGTTTAGAATTTGAAAGGGTTCCAGGTTGGTTTTTAAATGAAGTAAGTTTTAAAGGTTATTTGTAGATTTAAAGCTTCGTTTGCATTTAGCATCGACTATGGTTTTAGCTCCTTCCGACACCAGGTTCTGACGATATATAATGCATCCTCTGTTCAAAGACACACCTTGACAGAATTTGATGAGTGAGGCGCTGGTGCTTCAGATCATTTGTCTGATAGAGGAAAATGTGATTTTTGTACATTTGCATGTTTGGCTTTTGAAGAACAGTTTTCTTGAAGGAGCGCAAACCCCGTTACAAACCAAGACGGCGGGACTGCATTCCTTGAGCTGACCCTAGATTCCACTTCGGGTTCCCTGGGCTCTGCCGACCGGGGGCAGCTGCCGCAGTCCCCGTGCCCGCGTGGCCTCTGGCTGCAACCACCGCTGGAACAAGGTGGACAGACTCACCCTCAGCATCCTGGGGCGGGAGCCTCACTCCTGCATGCTTTCGAGTGCTCTCTGCAGCCCAGCGCTCGGGGCTTCCTTCTCCAGATTCCAGGACCCTCCACGCTGTGAGGGGTGAGGGCGCGAGGAGCCCCAGGCACACTCCCAGTGCACGCTTCCCTCTGGAATTTGATTTCAGACAAATGGTCTGAAAGCACTCATGTCTCATTCATCAACTCTTGTCAATGTGTGTCTTGGATCAGAGGTTGTATTATGTGCTGTCAAAAAACCAGTGTTGGGAGCAGATAAAAATCATACCCATGCTAAATGCAAAGCAAGTTTTAAATCTGCCAATGGGCCTAGCCACGGTCCTGGGGCTCCTTCTCTCCCTCCCAAGGGCTGGTGCCTTCTGGAAGCGCCGGTGCCCTCCTGCCAAGTGGCCCAGGAGAGGCCCCACTAACCAGGGGTCTGTGAGTGTGCACATCCCCGGGGGGGGGGGACAGAGTTGGTGTCTCGGCCACATTTCCAGCCCCTCTGCCTAGCACAGCTTGAACTTCTTGAGTGTATCCACGTGAAATCAAAATTCTCTGTCACAAGTAGGACAGTGGTCCCATGTTACACGTGATGTCAAACTGAAGTCGCCAGAGTCAGAAATGTCAAGGCCTCCCCCTGCCAACAAGAGGTTCTCTCCTGCAGGCGGCTGGCAGCCTCGGGTTTAGACAGTGAGCTGGGTCCCTGTGGAACCCACTGTGGCCACGGCAGGAGGCCAGTGGTGTGTGGTCCCAAGGCTCTGACACTATGACCAGTGAATGGGGATGGGGTCCCAGTCCAGGGGCTCACAGGCTCCGGGGCCGAGAGGTCGTCCTGCCTGCCCAGGAAGGGGTATCTGGATCTGAGCAAGATCATCATCATCCGAGTTTCCTTAGACCTTCTCCACAGTTACTGAAAGTTCTTCCACATTTTCCTTAAGAATCAAGATCTGTTAAAGTGTTAATTCATAATTTAAAGCATCCGTGGGCCAACTCAGCACTTCCATCCAGAGGCACATGACCACGGACGCCAGGCACCCACCTGGTGGTGGGATTTAGCAGCACGGAGCTGCTGAGACCCAATCCCCTATGAGTTTCTAATGGGTCATGGAGCTGGGAGCCTGGGAAGTGTGCGATATTAGGCCCCTCATGCCTCCGATACCATGAAGAGAGTGTTCCATGGAAATTCGATGATTATCCTCTCCTCCTCTAGTGTGTAATCATATGATGCTCAAAGAGTGTCATTATAGGCAATCACTTTCCATGAGTTATTGTTCCCCGATGTTCCTGCTGTCTGGCATTACTGCCAGTCCACTTGCTCAGCTCAGTGAGCCGGTGCAAGAAAAGACTCGCCTACTTTCACAAACAAACTAACAGAAATGGGAGTAAAAGGAAAAAAATTCTCTTTCCATGTTCCCAAAGCTGAACCCAGGAGTTGAAAACTAGTAGTCCTTTCTGTGTGCTGGGGCAGGAGTGCCATGTGCTGCCAGCAAACCACACTGTACCTTCCTTAATGATGTCTCCCAGAAGACCTCCATGGTATGGTGCACGTGTGTGTGCATGCGCATACACACACACACCATACCACTACCATCACCTCCCTACTCAGAGAACACACAAATGTACACCACCACCACCTACCACCAATACCAGCACCACCACCACAATCAATACTATTGTCATCACCATCATCACCAGCATCATCACCATTGTCCTCATCACCATCATCATCAACACCATCATCACCAGCATCACCATCACCACCACCACCACCATCATTATATCACCATCATCATCACCACCATCATCATCACCCTTGTCATAACCATTACCATCACCACCATCATCATCACCACCACCAACATCACCATCATCACCACCGCCATCATCACCACCACCACCATCATCATCATCACCATCACCACCACCACCATCACCATTGTCATCACCATTGTCAACATCACCACTACCTTGGGTTGTTTTTTCATTCATTCATTCAGGACTGATTAAATATTTCTCTGCACACACTGGCCTTCCCAATTCATTCATTCAGCATTAATTAAGTGCTTCCTATATGTATTCATCACTTTGCTGGGCCTTGGAGAGACAGAAATAAATGATCCATAATCCCTGTTCGCAGGATCTCATAGACTATAAGGGACACAGAAAAATGAACTTTGCCTTACTGTATATGTGCCATCTCTTATACAAGTCAGGCTCCAAACGCAGGGTAACAGAGGTCTCAAAGAGAGCTTCAGTGTTTAGATAAGGAGTGGTACTCTCTGGCTGAGGGAACAAAACCCAGCAAGCTGAGAAACATCCCGCATCACCACCCACCCTCCAACATGGATTCTGATGCCTCCACAGAACACTTGTCGGGGGTGAGGTCTTATCACAGTGAAGGTGCTCATGTTGAGATCAGGGCTGGCCTATGTGTGCTTCTCAGGAGGAGGGGTCTGTGAAGGTGCTGTTCTTCACTAGGACTGGTCACCAGGTCCCAGGAGGCTTACAGAATCTCCAAGAGCAAAGAGGATCTAGCTAATGACACATTCCCCCAGGACCTAATGCAATACTCTCTGTCTAATCAAATCGGCAGGAAATACCAGCCTCCCAACCACACATGGCCTCCCTGCAGGAAAGGGAGCTCTGTGGGTTCATTCATCAGACTGTCGCAGAGACAGATTGAAAATTGATCTGCAGATCAGTCTCCAGGGTCATGAACTTACGTGCAGAGTATGTGTTAGTCAAGTGAACTTTCTCAGGAGTGTCTCCTTTTTGGTAGTTGGTCAATAATGCTTCACCTTTCATAGAAACCATGGCACACCCTAAGCTCAGCTGTCCGCCTTCCATTGCAGGGTCACTGCAAACGGAAAGACATGGCAAGACTTTCACAATGGACTCAGAACCATTTGAAAATGTGTGATGCGCCCAAGTAATGATCATGACACATCACGTGCTAGGAAGTGAGAGCTCCTCTCTCCAGGTGATGAAATGTTTCCCACACCAAACCCTCAGTGCTCTGCCCCAAAACTGACATGTTTAGGTCTCCATGACACATGGTTGAGTGAGAAAAACCAGTTGTTGAACAGGATGAATTGTCTGAACCTACCCATATAAAACTGAGTGTGAGTGTGTGTGTGTGTGTGTGTGTGTGTGTGTGTGCGCGCGCGTGTACAGAGGAAGAAACTGGAAGTCAGTCCTATGAAACGTTGATGACAGCTGTCTTGGTGGATGACACTGGGTGTGGAAAGGGAGAATTCTTGCTCCATGGCTGTTAAGAGTTTAAGATTTTTTTAAAGATTTATTTACTTATTTATTTGAGAGAGAGAGAGAGAGAAGAGCACATGCACACGAGTGGGGGGAGGGGCAGAGGAAGAGAATCTTCAAGTGGACTCCTTGCCAAGCACGGAGCCCGACATGGGGTTCCAGCTCACTACCCTGGGATCATAACCTGAGCTGAAATCAAAAGTGGGATGTTGGGGTGCTCGGGTGGCTCAGTTGGTTAAGCATCTGCCTTTGATTCAGGTCATGATTCCGGGGTCCTGGGATGGAGAACCTCATCAGGCTCCCTGCTTGGCGGGAAGCCTGTTTCTCCCTCTCCCACTCCCCCTGCCTGTGTTCCCTCTCTCGCTGTGTCTCTCTGTCAAATAAATAAAATCCTCAAAAAAAAAAAAAAAAAAGAGTGGGAAGTTTAACCAACAGAACCACCCGGCGGGCCCTAGAGTATAAGTTCAGAACAACCAGAGTTCAAATCTTGGTTCTGAGAGCACTAGATTCGCTCTTTGACAGTCATGCTTTGAACCTTGATGTTCTCAACTGTAAAACATGAATAACACTAGTACCTTCCATGTAAGTGTGTGTTAGGATTAAATGAGAAGTCCATTACCTTGTCATAAATACTTCATGGTGGTTGGTAGGACTCCCGTTTTGTCTGTTTTTGAAATAGAGACATGCATGTATCTAGAAAAAGTGTTCTGTGTTTTCTTCTTTAATCCACATCACTTGAGGCTGGGGTTCCTTGCCCTCTTCTCTCAGAGACGGTGTCACCTGACAGTGTCACCTAACGCAGTATTTGGGACATTGTTGGTCAAGCAGAGCGACACGGTCCCCGGAGCCGAGCTCCGCGGATTTCGCCGTGACCTCAGCCCCAGGCTGCGGGGAGCAGTGAGTCTGTCCCACGCAGGGACTCCAGTCTCTAGCCCCGACCCCCTGTACCCACGGATCCGCTGCTCAGAGCTGCCCCGTCGGAGGAGCCGGGCCTCGGGCTTCGGGAGACCCCGCAGCGTCCGCGGCCACAAGGAACAGGGGCTCCGTGGGACGGGTACTCCCCGCAAGGGACAGAGAAGCGAAAATGCTCAGTGGTGGCTGGTTTGTCGGGCGTGGTGACAACGGGGCACACCACCCACCACTCTCCCGGCAGCGCACCCAGCCCTCCAGGCCAGGCCGTAGCAGCCTCTCCATCTCTTCCCAGACACGGAGGCTCCCCGGGGCTGACGCCGGCTGGAAATCACCCCAGCGCCCAGCCCGCCGCTGGGACCACTTTCACCGCGGTGTCTTCCACAGGGCGACACTGGTCTCCCACGTCCGCGCACGGGTTTACAGCAAATATCGAAAATCTCAGCACCTGTGCTGAGCCCTGAGTCTTCCTTCCTGGTGGGAGGCACCCCCCAAATAACGGGAGGCCAGGGGCGTCCGCACCGCAGCGCAGACTCGGAGGCCCTGAGTGCAGACCGGCCCGGCCCGGGAAGCCCCTAGACTCTGACCGCCTCACCCCGCTTCGCACACCTCGCTTTACCGGTGAGCTCCCAGTACAAGGCCCTTACTGGGAACCCAAACATAACATGCTTCAGCCTCAGCCTGCTTTGATAAACTCAGTACTCGATTTAGGTCCCTCTTAAACAACTTTACCAGAAAATACGAATGAGACCTTCCTTGTGGAGTGGACAGCTCACTCCAAGGGCCAAGCTCAGCAGCTATTCTGTATAATATATGTACACGTATGCATATTTGTAGCATAGACGTGCACTGAATACAGAGCATGGATTTATATTAAAATATCATTTGTATGTATTGTTTTAAAATATATAATAGATACCTAATATAATTTATATTATATACATTTTACACACATTTTTTTAAAAGATTTTATTTATTTATTTGACAGAGAGAGAGAGAGAGATCACAAGTAGGCAGAGAGGCAGGCAGAGAGAGAGGGGGAAGCAGGCTCCCTGCCGAGCAGGGAGCCCGATATGGGCCTCGATCCCAGGACCCTGAGATCATGACCTGAGCTGAAGGCAGAGGTTTCAACCCACTGAGCCACCCAGGCGCCCACATTTTACACACATTTTAAAACCCATGTTGGAATACGAAAGGCCCAGGAGCTATTTGCTGTCTAGACTTAAGGGGCCAGAGGGGTGGATTCCGGGTCTCACCTGGGCTAGTGGACTGGGTCACTTCGGTAGACTCACATAACTCTCTCGTAGTGGCTCCTGACTTCTTTTTTTAAACTTTATTTCCTCAGTGATCCAAGATTCATTGTTTATGCACCACACTCAGTGCTCCATGCAATCCGTGCCCTCCTTAATACCCACCACCAGGCTCACCCATCCCCCTCCCCCCATAACTCTCAGTTTGTTTCTCAGAGTCCACAGTCTCTCATGGTTCATCCCCCCCCTCTGATTTCCCCCAATTCACTTTTCCTTTCCTTCTCCTAATGTCCTCCATGTTATCCCTTATGTTCCACAAGTAAGTGAAACCATACGATAATTGACTTTCTCTGCTTGACTTACTTCAGTCAGCATAATCTCCTCCAGACCTGTCCATGTTGATACAAAAGTGGGGTATTCATCCTTTCTGATGGCTGAGTAATATTCCATTGTATATATGGACCACATCTTCTTTATCCATTCATCTGTTGAAGGGCATCTCAGCTCTTTCCACAGTTTGGTGATTGTGGACATTGCTGCTATGAACATTGGGGTACAGATGGCCCTTCTTTTCACTACATCTGTATCTCTGAGGTAAATACCCAGTAGTGCAATTACAGGGTCATAGGGTAGCTCTATTTTTAATATTTTGAGGAATCTCCACACTGTTTTCCAAAGTGGCTGCACCAACTTGCATTCCCACCAACAGTGAAAGAGGTTCCCCTGTCTCCACATCCTCTCCAACACTTGCTGTTTCCTGTCCTGTTGATTTTGGCCATTCTAACTGGTGTAAGGTGCTATCTTAAGGTGGTTTTGATTTGAATTTCCCTGATGGCTAGTGATGATGAGTGTATTTTCACGTGTCTGTTGTGGCGTCTGACATCTGTTACAAAGAAGAGGCATCTCCCAGAGACTGGGTAGGGGTGTGAGCACCATAACAGAGGTGGAACTGGGGTGGGAGCTTCTCTGGTTTCTGCTACGACCCGGGTTGTGATCAGGGGGCAGTCAGGACAGAGGGTCAAACACGGGAAAGCTTCAGTCTCTGGAAGGAAGAGAGGAAAGGGGGTTGGGGTGGACATGTACGGGGAAGTCGTGGGCCTGCTGCATGGACACCCCGCCTCCCCAAGCCCAGGGCGTCGCGCTCTGGTGCCGGCTGTGTCCTGCCCAGGCTGTCCCCACGGGTCACGTCCCTGCTGGCAGCGCCCTGGCTGCTGTCCCAGAGAGCAGAACCCAAGCCTTGGGCTCACCTTGGCCAGCCCGCTTTCCCTGCCTCCTTCTCAGACCCCAAAACGTATCCTTAGCGTCACCTGCGCTCAGACTGGGCACCAGCGTGGCTTGCAGACCTCATACTTCAAGTTATTTATAGCTTTCCATCAGAGCCCTAAATAACACAGAAAATTATCACACATCAGAGTTATTTGAAGCCATGAACATGTTCTCTCAGCACTTTTTATTTGCAGCGAGGCCTTCAGGCTCGAAAGCCCCTGTCCTGTGCGGGGGTGTCCCTCTGGGGAGGGCCCTGGCTTCCTCAGGGAGCCTGTTCTCTCTCCCCCTTGTCCCCGGGGACCCCGGCTCCCCCGGGCCCCTCTCCTGAGGCAGCCCCACGGGGCCCCGAGCAAAGCAAACCCCAGGTGCTCAAATCAGACGACGTGGGTCACATAGTAGGAGTCCGCTCCTCCCCAGGTCAGCTAGAAAGCTGCCCCACGCTAACAGCGCCTACCGATGAGCCCTGTCTGTGGGCCGACACCTTCTTTACGTGCATTGTTGTTCTTTACGGGACATTAGTACGTGGTTCAAGATGTCGCGCTACAAAGGGGTCTCTGTCCCACTGCCCTTCCCAGCCACCCACGTCCCTTCCCCGGACGCGGCCAGTGGAGCCTGCTTCTCCCGTATCTTTCAGGACATATTTTGGATGAACAGACACATTCACACGACTTCAGGAACTGAAAACTGCCCACAGGCTCGCAGTCTGGGGAGGACGACGTTCCTGTGGTGAGACCGCCCCGGGGCTCCCCTGCTCCTAGCCCCTCACCGACTCCCCTCCGCCTTTCTGCGTGTGTGGACCCCAGGGCCAGTCACCAGCCCAGACCCGGTCCAGCCCAACTCACCCAAGTCTCTGCTGACTTTGCTCACGGACAAGAGCGCTTGAACTTTCATTTTTCCTCTCGGTTTGAGATGCCCTGTTGAACATTATTCAGTCTGTTCAACCTACAGAACGCCCCCCACGGTGACTAGAAATCACCGTGTTTTCTGTCCTTTTCCTGCCCCAGGTCAAGCTTCCCGGGCTTGGTCCCAACGTGTGCAGGTCCAGACCACCCCCCAAAGGTAGCATCATTTAGGTCCAAGCAGCTAAACCCAAAAGGGAATCTGAACTCTACTCAAAAGGATGCTAATGGACACGCACCCTATGGGAAAAGATACACATGCCCCGGCATACCCGAAGCAGTCGCTTCCACAAGCAGAAAACAGACGAATCCCAGAAGCGCAGCGCGGAGCCGAGGACGCACGCCCCAGAGTGCGCACGGCGGCCTCCTCCAGACGGCTCCAGATGGGGCGCGATGCCCACCCCAGGCAGGACACGCTCAAGAAAAGCAAGAAAGAACTCTCCCGAGAGTGAGGTCAGCGCTTCCCCGCGGGGGCGGCTGGGGTGCGGGCCCTCCCCCCAACCCCCGGGCTGGCAACCTGGTTCGTTGAGCTGGGTGATAACACACCTGTTCACGTGTCCTGGAACACGGTCTATTTGTTATGGGTTATTTTTTTATTATTATGTCCAGTTAGCCACTGTATCAGACGTCATTAGCTTTTGACGTACTGTGCAGTGATTTGTTAGTTGCCTATGACACCCAGCGCCCCTCGCCACACGGGCCCTTCTTAATACCCATCCCCCGCCGCCCCACCCCCCCTCCCCCCTGTAACCCTCAGTTTGTTTCCCAGAGTCCAGAGTCTCTCACGGTTTGTCTCCCTCTGTGATTTCTTCCTATCCAGTTTTCCCTCCCTTCCCCTGTGGTCCTCTGCGCTATTCCTTATGTTCCACATATTTTAAAAGAAAAATACCAACACGGACAGAACATCCAGCACCAGAGAGAGAATCCATAGGATCCAAGAGAAAAGTTGGCAAAAGGGCGAGACAGACAATTCTAAGAATTAGTTAAAATCGTTCTCACGTTTTCCAGCATTTCACTTTCTAGGTGTTTGAATCACCGTTCTGTTTTTTGTTATCACAGAAAACTTTAATATTGAACTATACTCTCTTCAGGGCTGTTTGAACAATAAATCTCAAGGCTGTATCATTGCCTCAGAATCTCCTATGTGTAACTTTCCCTTAAGCCGAGTAAAGAGGTTCCAGAATTCCACTGAGTGAATCGTAAAAATTATCCATGTGGTTATTTAAATCATTCCCCCGGATTTCAAGTCGAATGTTTCCTTGGGTCATAAAATGTCTACAACCTCGCTGAGGACCCAGGAGAAGACACTCACGAAGGCGCCCGCACCTCGAGGCCGTCAGCCCAGGTCATGGGGGTCCCACGGTCCCAAGGTATGCCATCCCCTGAGCCCCTGCAGCGAGCCCCAGACCTTTCTAGTCCACACTCAGAAGTTCACATGTCCTCATAAAACAAACACTGGTCGTTCAATAGACAAGAACTGCGGAAAATTTTAGAGGAAAAATGCTCATGTTGATGGAGTTTGTTACTGGAAGCCATGACTCCGTGACCAATGCTGCCATTTGTGATCACGTCACAACAGGATGGAGGAAATAGTCACTTTCCTCGGAGTGACGTGGGGAACGGAGGGAAACCCCCTCAGCAGGATGTGGTTTTGCCAAGATTGGGACAGGCTCATCCATCATCGCTCTTCATTGGCCCGGAACTGGGACTAGCAGTGGCCACGAAATTGCCAGCTTCCCCCACTCCAGTCACTCTGCAGGGTCACTGTCTTATTGGAGCTACGCAGAGTTTTCATTTGGCTACTGGATTCGTGTGGGAGAAGGGCCACTATAGATGATGACCTCCATGAAGGTCTCTTGTCTTCAGGGCAAGGACACGGACGCCACAGTCACCAGCACCCTGAGCAGGGTCCCTTCTGCACCAAGTCCCCCGTCCCTCCCTATCTCTGCTTCCTCTCCAGTGACTGCAGAGGTCAGCTTGTTCTTGGGGGCGGAGGAAGGAAGGCTCAGAGCACGGGGACTCGGCTGCCTTGGAGACATGTTGGGAAATTTGAAGAGCTTATTTGGACATGGAGCGGTGCCTTGGGTGTTCATCTCCTGACGGATAGCAGGGGCACGTGGGCCCAACCAAACACACAGCGCATATGAAGCTTGTGAGGACGTCATGACCACTCCCACTCCATTGACCAGAGCAAGTCCCACAGTCAAACCCAAAGTCTGTAGGGAGCTTCTGAGATGCCCCAAGTAGGGGCAGGTGCGTGCTGAGCACCCTCCGTCTATCACAGGAGCACCATCACGGAAGCTCAGCGCCCACCACGGAATGCTGGACCTTTCAACACAAGGCAAAGTGACTGCACGACAAAACTATAGGTTTTGCAGGAGCCATTATGCCATGGAATCAATGAAAATAATCGTTCTCTCACACAAACACTCAAGTACATGAAGATCATCTCCAATTGGCCATTGAAAAGAAAAGCACAGGGGCGCCTGCCTTCTGCTCAGGTCCTGATCCCGGGGTCCTGGGATGGAGCCCCGCATCAGGCTCCCTGCTCGCCAGGAAGTCTGCTTCTCCCTCTGCCTCTGCCCCTCCCCCCTCAACTCAGGTTCTCTCTCCCTCGCTCTGCTCTTGCTCTCTCAAATAAATAAATAAATAATCTTTAAAAAAAAGAATAAGAAAAAGAAAAGCACATAGATCATGGAACAAGTACGAATTCAAAAGGAAATTTTTGAATATCAGAGAGGCCTTTGGGAAACCGATCTACACATTTGCCAAACTTACCTTCTGTGTGATCATGCTTCCAGACGCGGAAGGGAAGACGATGCTGCATCACGTTCCACGGAGAGAAATCACACCAGAGAACCCCACGTGACATTTGATTCTTTCCTTCTTTTTAATAAGGATGAGTCACTAATGCAGTGAAAACCTGAATTTTGCTAAATGTGTGGGGAAATAGATGTATTAGTCTATCTCCTGGCTTTGTCTGTCGAGATAATGTCCCCAACCAAAACTTTAGTTTGAATTTTGGGTGCCCATGTTAGGCAAATTCACTTTAAATGGATAATGAGGACCTTTTGAATAGGGGCTCAGGGTTTAAGTTCTGAGACCAGGAGACTTGGCTCAAAGGTCAGTGTGCCTGTGACAGCTCTGTGGCTTCTGTGACTTCTGGCGTGTTATTTAGCCTCACTGTGGCCAAGTTCCCTCACGCACTTCTCCCTGACACTAGCAAACACAGTACCTTGCATGGAGTAGCTCTCAGAAAATGATAGGTTTCGCTGTCAAGATTTCCAGGCCACTTACGTCTGTGTTTAAAATCCTACTTAGTCTCTTTATAATTTTATGTATTATTTTAGATTTTCTAATTATAGTAAAGTTCATATAAGTAAATTAAGCAAATGTGCTGAACTAAAACAGCCTACGTGTTTCAGATGATGCTTCCACCTGTTCTGGCTGGAATCTAGTACGTGTTACATAAGAAAAGGAGGATAAAACTCAGAAGAATGTAATATTTATGCAAAAAATTAACACGCACTGAAGGGATATAATTAACTCTACTCAAGTAGTTCCTGTGCAGCGGGGCATAAACTCCTGTGCTCGGTGATACTTGAGGAAGCATCAGGTGCTGTAGAGACAAAAGGAGAGGCTGGAAGTCACATTTATACACACATTGTAAAGTATCTCTCCCCACCAGCTCTGCATTCTGTTCACCCTCCTCCTTCTCACCTCTGTATGTGTGTAGGGAGGAGCTGTTGTGGGTAAACAGAGGCTGGTGTAAAAAAGAGAGAGAGAGAGAGAGAGAGAGGGAAGGCGGAAAGGAAGAAGGGAGAGAGGGAAGGATACAGGGAAGGATGGAGGGGAAGGGAAGGGAGGGGGAATGAAGGAAGAAGGAGCTTACAGCTTCTTAAAATCCATGTTGCAAAGACGTAATGATGTATTTGGTATTTTTCATTATTTGGAATCAAATAAATTCGTCAAAGCGTAAAGGCTACTTATTACAGCAGGTGACTGTCAACACGTCTCAGGGAGAGAATCACGTTTGTAAGTCATGCCAGCATGTACAGCCAGGACGGTGCAGAGAAGCTGTTCTGTATCTGAACTGAGAAATCAGCTTAGACAATAAACTGCACACAAAATCCCTGTGTCGGGAGAGAAGACCCATTCTAGGTAGAGGAAGCAGTCCGAACAAAGGCACGGAGACATGGGGGAGCCCAGTGTGTGCGTGTGCGCGTGCGTGTGTGTGTAGGTGGGGTTGCAAGTGATGGGTGCTGCCGGCATGTATAATCCAAGACGGGAAGGAGCAGAAAATGAAGTGGAGAAGCGGGAGAAGGTCAAGAGAAGGTCAAGCACAGAACTTTGCACATCGTTCTAATGAATCGCAATGACACCATCCAGGTCAGTGTTAAAATATGGGGCACGGACGGGCCCTTCTGAACTGGATGAGAGCGATGCACCCCGCCCTAGAAAGTGCCCATAGGCTCGCTCACACGGACACACAATGCCCAGCACACACATGTAGATGTTCGTACGCCCACAAGGTAACCAGCGGCTTAAGAGCTTCCCTAGGTGGAGGGCGGTGGGGAAGACAGCTCATCGAACCTCTCACTCCAGTGGGAGAGCAGAAGTGCAGTTGGGAAGGGAAAATTGGGAGAAGGACCTCATTATGGCCAAGAAACACCCCCCCACACACAACCATCACCAGGACAGAGAAATCCACCCTTCATCCCCTGCCACCAGACTCCAGGACTTCAGACTACATAAAAGAGGAAAAACAGGAAACCCCAGTGCTTAAGCTGTAGCTCAGAGGAAATCTGAACCATCTTAAGGAGAACGGAAGTAAAAAAAGTGCCATTTACACCACGTCCCAACAACCAGAAGGGCTGGACAGAGCAGATAAGGAATAACGTGGAGACCGAGAACACCAGAGCCACACACAGGAGAGAAGGAAGCACAGCGTGGAAACCCAATTAAGACCCAGTCCGGGAAGAAGCCCATCTCAAGGACCAGATGGAAATCCCCCATCGGGATTTCTAATTTAAGAGGATTGGTTACTCTGACCAGGAGAGAGCGGCAAGACAGGGCTGTGGCCAGCAGGCAGAAGGGAAGGATAGAAATAGGAAGAGACGAGGCAGACATCCTTGCACAGAAGCCAACGGTGTCGCCGTGGTGGGAGACCACGATAGGCTACGGTCATGCAGAAAGGCAGCCTGGCCAGCTAGTGACTCTGAGCAAAGATGCACTTATGAACCATGACGGGGACACATGCTGCACAGGGGACAAAGTGCTGTCCTCCCTCCTCGCTCTCTCCCTTTGACCTCAGAGACATCTCTGGCCACCTACTATTGCTTCCTTCCTGATTCATCTTCCTCTGCTTGTCTAGTCAACGCTAGAATCCCTAGGTCTTGTTCCCACTAATCCTTCTTCTCTTCTCATCCCGTACTCCCTCCCTGAGAAATCTCATCTATGACCACGCCTCCCGTTAGCCTTCAAAGGAAGATGACTCTCGAATTCGTATCCCCATCCGTCAGGATCTACACACACAGCCGTTGCTCGGCATCTCCAGTGGACGTCATGACTCAAATTCAGTTTGCTCAAGATGAAAGTAATAAAATCCACCCCCACTGTGGTCATCTGCCAGGTTCTCCTGCTGGTCCATGCCCCACCATCAGCACCGTTCTGCTAACCAAACCAGGCCAACTCCAGCAGCCTCCTGCCCAATCTATGCTCAGCACACGTTATGCCCAAGTGCCCCTGGCATCCACCCATTTTCCTCCATCTGCACTGCCGCCCTCTTGTCCAAACTCCCTGCACCCATCAGTCCTCCTCAAGGACACTGACCAGCCCCTGACTCCACTTGGCTGTCCTCCCTTCTGAGCCGCACAGGGGCCGCAGCCAGAGTGACGACGGGGCCTCCCTTCCTAACCTCAAGCCACGCTCTTGGGGTGCGATGGCCCCATAGACTAACTGCCGTAGCCAGCAGGGATTCTTCCAAGGTAGGAACACATTCCAAGACAATCCGAACAAGATTATTTAAACTAAATTCTGAGACTTTTCAAAACCTCTCAAGGAAGCAGACTTTTCTTCCCCACTGGCCAAGAAAACAGAGCTTGTACCCAGATGGCCATTTTGGAACAAGCCTCCCAGCCTCCTGTCTCCATCGGGAAGGGAGAGGCTGCCTGATAACAGAAACCATTCCAAGAATCAGAGCCCAAAGTTAAAGACACAAACCAGGCCACAGTGTTTCAGCCTGGATCCAGCATCACTGAAATTTATTTGGTGACCCGGGCCAATAATCTCACCCACTTTGTTTTCCCAAACCAATTCAATTCGGGTTTTCTATAAAATAGAGCAAGAGCATCCTAACTGTTACAATTAACATGTGGGTGATCATATATCATTACCCTTTTGGCAAAAATTCTTCAGGAGTGTCTGGTTACTCATCGTTCTTAAGATAAAACCCAAAAATTTTTAATATGGTCTCCCTGGTCCTGATCTCACTCGTTTGCCTTTCCAGTCACATCTCAAATCACTGTCTGCACCTTGCTCTCAGCACTCCAACTGCACAGAACTCATTTCAGTTCCCTTACCATGTTCCTTCGTACTGTAACATCTGTGGGCTTAATTTTCTGTCTGGAATGCTGTCACTCACCCATCACCACCCAGGGACCCGTCTTTTCCTCCAGGGAGCTGGGCAGAGTTAGATCTCTATTACAGGCTTTATAGGGTTGTGGTCCTTCCCTCCGATATACCTCCCACAGCTGATAATCAGATATTGCTTAGTGTGACGATTTCCTTGTCTGCCTCCTGCACTAGATGGCAAGCTGTGGGAGTCCCCAAGGATATCTCCTGCTCACAGTCGCACCCCTAACACCTACCACAGCAGCACATAGTAGGTGCTGAAAAGTGCCCGTTGATGGATAGATGGATGGATGAATGGATGAATGAGCAGACAGACGAACAGGTAGATGGATGGATGGATGGATGGATGGATGGATGGATGGATGGATAAACTGTCAATTAACTCTTGATGTAGGAGACAGAGACAGAGTAGGAACAGAGTCAGACAGAGAAAGAGACAGAGGTAGGAGTCAGAGACAAAGAGTGAGAGGTTTCTGGCCTGAATTACTAAGTGCAGATGATATCTTACCTGAGCTATAGAGGAAGAGAACCTGGCCAAGGACGTAGTGTGTGCGTGTTACTGTTGAAGCAGTGGGAGGGAGAAACAAGTGAAATTAAGTTTGCAGACACTGTCCATGTTCCCCACAACCGGAGTGACATGCGTTGTATCAGCCACAGTCAAGGAAGAAACATTCAGACAATTGCAACCAGCCCCTGCCTTTGTCCCACAATGCATAGGTCCCCTCGATATGCGTGTCTTTTTTTTTTAAGATTTTATTTATTTATTTGAGAGAGAGAGAGAGATCACTAGTAGGCAGAGAGGCAGGCAGAGAGAGAGGAAGAAGCAGGGATGCTGAGCAGAGAGCCCGATGTGGGACTCGATCCCAGGACCCTGAGATCACGACCTGAGCCGAAGGCAGAGGCTCTAACCCACGGAGCCACCCAGGTGCCCTCGATATGCGTGTCTTAATCCGGTTCCTAAACTTGTCTTGCCCCGAGTGCACAGCCTGGCTCCTGTCACTGTGTCTTCCTTTCTGAACCCTCACGTGGCTTCAAAGCACTTCATTCAGTCCTGACCATCATGGACGTGACCCTTTCCGTACTCGGAACAACAATTCTATGTCATGTAGTGTGGAAACCTAACATGTGTGCCAGCGAGCTGATGAAAAGAGTGTTTTTGCTCAAGACGGAAAAGGACCTGTTGTAAAGCCCTGGTGCTCTTGCAGCTGAGTGGGAGCCCGCGGGACTTGAGACGCTGCGTGCTGCCGAGCGAAGGTGTGACTCAAAAATGAGACTCCGGGGCCTGATGACAGTCAGTGCTGTTTTCACCGCAGCCTCCATTCAGAGGGTTTAATCTCCGTTAGCCATGTCTTCTCAACCTATTACTTCTGATTACTTAGAAGTAAGTGATTACAATGATTATACAATGAGAAAAAGGTTTATGTGAATTTTTCCATTTTCGAGATTTTTTTTTTCCTGGTGGGATTTTCATCTTGGTAATGGTTGGGGGTTTTTTTTTCATTTTTTAAAGCTTTATTTATTTATTTTGAGAGAGTGTGTGTGCACATGCAGGTGGGGGGAGGGGCAGAGAGGGAGACAGAACCTTCCAGTAGACTCTGCACCGAGCATAGAGCTCAACACGGGGCTCGATCTCACAACCCTGAGATCGTGACCTGAGCCGAAACCAAGTGTTGGATGCTTCACTGACGCCGCCTCCCAGGTGCCCTGGTTATAGTCGTTTTTAAATATGAAATACAAAATATTATGTGATGCACCGCTATTCTTAAATACAGTCCACGTGTCTGTTAAACACAGACCTAGAAAGGAAGAGTCTCTGAACATCAGAAAAATGGATACAGGGAAATAAAAGAATAATTCTCCCAAGCAATTCCATCACCCGTGATTAATTGTGATCTGCATAGTTACATCAGACTCTCAAATACTGACCCTCCGATCCGTCCCAGTAAGTTCCCTGGAGAAGCCACACGTTGAAACCGAAGGGGAAAGCTTCCGTGAGTGAAAATCCATGTGGAAAAGCACTTTGCACACCTACTTTTGGTTGGTGCACAGGGAAGAGAAAGGGGCCGAAGAAGGAATGGCCGAGCAAGCAGCCGCGTCCGTCCAGGGAGGGCAGGGAAACGGGGACCGTGCAGAGGCCGCGGGGGAGGGCCGGCCGAGAAGCCAGCTCGGTAGCGGGCTGAAGAGGAGGGACGCCACGCGCTGGGACTGCAGGGCTGAGCGGGGCCCCGCGGCAGCCCCCAGGCTCCCTTCGTGCTCAGGAGCCGGGCTCTACGGCGACGTACTTGTGCTGAGCACACGGCACCGCGGGGGGAAAGGCCGCTTTCCCGGCCTCCCTTGCAGCCCGGGGTGGAGCACAATGTGGAACAGCGGGAAGCAGCCACGGGGCCTCCTGGCAAGGGGCCCCGCTCCCCCTTCTTGCTCCCGTCCTTCCGCTAGAACGCTCGAGGGTCGGCTCCGGCTCGGGCCGTCCTGGGGAGCGAGATGGGAGCCGTGCGCTGAGATGGTCTGAGCAGCGGGCGGCAGGAGCCGGGGCCCTGAAGACCCTCCAGCCCGCATGGCAGCCCCGGCTGCTCGCCGGTGACTGTTCACGGGCACTGGTGGGCGTGCGTGCCAGCTGGAGGCACACCCAACCCCAGCCCCATCGAGCACGTGACGTGAGCCCCCGAGGGCACCTGACTCCCGACCAGCTCAGGCCTCTCGGGTGTGTCGGGGACGGGGCCAGGACTCCGTGCAGGGGCGCCCTCTCCTTGCGCCCGAGTGTGGAGACTTCCAGGACGACAGAGTGACGGGCAAATGGGCTGAGATACACACACGCCTGTGAACACAGACCCATGAACACACAACACACACGTGAACGTGAGTGCATACGTGTGGACACGTGCGCACACGTGCACACATGTGAACAGACATACAGGTGTGTGTGAATGCACAACCACGTGTGCGCGCCTACATTGTTGCTTACACCAAGTCACTGTGAGCCTTCAGCACAAAGGTGACAAACGTCTGCTCGTTCCAAGGGACCAGATTCCATAACTAACCAATAAATTCTCACTACGGAGCAGAAGCAAGTCGTGGTAGCCTGAGACTTCGCAGCTACAGCCAGGACGGTGGGCTCACAGAGGACTAAAGACCAGAGGCTTGAAGTGACAGAATGTGCTCTGTGCGTATTCCAAACTCACGGAACAGCCTGCCAGTCCAGTGAGTTTGGGTTGTGTGCAAAGAGAAATATTTAAATTCCTTTCTTATTCTGCATGCTGCAGAATTTTCTTTAATACAGAAAGATTAAAGCAAATGGGAGAGGAGCTGGTCCTAATAGGAATGTTTATTAAACAGGAGAACAGCTTGTGCTGGTTCCTAGGGCCCCAAGGAGATCTGTCTTCTGTAAACGGCAAGAACGCCCCTCTTTCTTTCGGTGAGTTGTTGAGAGTTAAACAAGACAGAACGACAAGGTAAATCTCCTTCCGATTGTCCCAGATCTGTCCCTGCATCGTGCAGGCCCCCCCCCAACGTGCCACCCCCACGTGCCCCCTCGTCTCCCTGAAAGAGGGGCAGGGATGTGCCGAACATCCGTGGTGCCGCCGGGGGTTTACAGGACCCCTGACGATTGTGACGTCAGCCACGTTGGAGCTGAGAGGGGGTTTGTTTGAACCAACACAGTTTGTGCAAGGCGACGGTGAGAAAGAATTTAAGAGAAGATCACTTGTGAGATGTAAGACAGATGCGTTCCTTGAGGAAAGTGGGCACAGAGGCAGCTCCCTTGGTCCCGTCCCAAGGGGGAGCTGCGCCCACGGGCTACCTGCAGACATAGGAGCCAGGCGGGAACCACAGAACCGTCAGGGGACACACGGAAAGGAGAGCTGGGCGTTCATCGCTATTTAAAATTGTGTGCTTCACATCCCTTCTGCCAGAAGGATTTACTTTACACACACACACACACACACAGGCACGCACACATGCACACACATATGCACGCAGACACACGGGCACACACACATAGATACACAGAGACAGATACATGTGCACACACACCCACATGCACACACGCAGACATATGCACATAGACACACACGTGCACAGACACCCACATGTGCACACACAGACACACACGCACAGAGACACATGCACACACACAGACACACGCACACAGACACGCACACCCCCGCGCACACATGCGCACACACAGGCACACACAGGCATGTATTTGAGAGCCCGTTGTTAATCATTTGCCAGCATGGCTCTGCCCCCGCCTGCCCCCCCTCCACTTCTCCCACACACTCTTTTCCCTGATCTAAAAATAAATTTCCTGGTATCAGAGCGGGGAGTAATCCTATCCAAGTTTCGAGGATCTCGGGTGAAGGAGCCATTGTCTTGCCCTGGAAATCTTCCAGAGGCAGAAACATACCTATTCAGTTCTTGCAGAGCCTGCCCGGGCCCGGAGGCTGGCCGGCCGCCGGCCGCGCAGCTTTATGAAAATTCCGAGAGGAGGGTTGTTTGTGCAGCGCGGGTCTCGGCGCCTGGATGCAGAGCGCGGCGCTAACACGCTGTGCCCCGAGCCAGCTCTCGGAACTACGTCCAAGCCAACGCCTCCCTTCCCGGAGCTGCTCTGAAGCAGCGGGTGCGTGCTGCGGGGCTGGGAGCATTTTGGGACCCCCCCCCTCCAGTTTGGACCTGCTCTCAGGGCGGCTTGCAAGGCACCTGCCGGAGCCCGTCTCCCGTCTGGATTGCCTCCCAGATGGTATTATCCAGCCGCATCCTTCCCTCGATTTACCCAAAATGTTCCAAATGCATTCTGCACATTTGGGGAAGGAAAACCCACTTTCAGAGGTAGGACGTACCCCGCGGACGCAGGCGCCTGGAGCGCGACGGACACCTGGTGTCTAGCACGCACCTCCCCGGACACAGCCGAATAAAACATCTGGGGGGCATTTCCGAAGAACTTGCTAGCATTGTTGAGCCGAGTCCTCGTCGCCCGTCATGCGGAGGAGGGTGTGACCTGACCCGCGACAGGTGGTTCGGGGGGCGGAGCCACGAGGCCACAGTGGACTCCACACCCCATCCTAAACTGTGGCCGCTTTAGTCCTCACCAGGGCTTCCAGCCTGGGGCCGGAGCGGAGGCGGCCCCCTGAGCACAGCCCCCTGGGGCTCCCTCCACCTCCACCCTGCACACGCAGGCCCAGCTGGGGGCCGCCTGGGGCTGGGGTGTCGCCGGCAGCGGGGACCCAGCGGGGGGCCACCCCTTGCTGAGCGCCGCGGGGTGGGGCCGGGCGCGGGGAGGACCAGCGGGCACGGCAGGAGAGGGTGACCCCGGGCCACGGTGCCCTTCCGCTTCCTCCCTGCAGGGCCCCGCGCACCATCACACAGGGCAGGGCGGCCGCGGAGGGCTGCCTTCCCCGCCGCCGCAGCGCTCACCGCACCTCCCACCCGCGCTGACTCGGCTGCGTGCTGGGCCTTCCGGGGGCGCCGTGCACCCTTGGGGCCTGGAGATCCACGTGGCCTCGTGCAAGCCCACATCCTCTCCTGCTCCCGAGTCCATGTTTCCTCCAGTGAGAACGAGGGACGCACCGTGGGGGGTGGCGGGGGTGGCTCGCCCCCCCCCTGCCACAGGTCCCCACCGGGCGGCCAGCCGTGACCTTGCGTCTTCTCTTCACCTTCGTGACGGGCTGCTGCCCGAAGATGTCACCTGTGAGGGAACCAGGGGCTCCACGGTGAGATGTCCTTGCACCAACATCCTCTCGCTCTCTCGGCAAAGGTGTTCCGACTACATACTTCGGGGCTCGTCCAGGGAAGGGTGAACGGGGCACCGAGCCCCCCCAGTTTGGCAGCTTCTCTAACCTCAGAGGCAGAGGGCGGCGCTTGGGCCGTGTCCTCCCTGCCCACCCCCGCACCCCTGCTCCACACGGCCAAGGGGAAGCCCCAAACTCACCATTGCGCTGGGTGTCTTTGCTCAGCGCAGTGGAAGGAATGGAAATTCAATGACGCCAAACACAAAAGTCATTCTGAATTCAAAAGTAGGTCACAGCGGCTCCCCTGGGGCTGGCTTCCTCCATCTGCCCGTTTCGCGTGCCCGTCCCCACCACGCTCGGGGCGGATGGGAAGCCGTCCTCCGACGCTTCTCTATTAGACTTTCGATCTGCCATACATTCTGCGTCCTGGGTTTGACTTTTGCCCACCCTGCTTCCTTCCTTTCCTGTGTCCAGGGAGCGAGTGTGAGTCCTGGGGTGGCCGGCGGTGTTGGGGGACAGAGGCGAGCCACCCCGATGCCCACAGCAAGAGACAGGCTTGCACGTGTGCACCCTGAACGCAGGAGCCCAGCGACTGCGCCCGCTCGGCCCGAGCTCCCAGAAACTCCGAATAACCTTGCGCAGAAGGGAAGAGACTTCCACGTGCCATCCTGAAAAAATATCCAAATGCAATGCAGAGCTGGGATAAAGTTTTAGAGAAATACACCATCTGTGCTCGTGGAAAATTCATGAAATGAATGTGGAACTTCAAATTATTATCTGGTTGTTGGATGGTCTGGCGGGAATTTATAATTCAATCCAGCAATGCCAACCTTGAGGTGAGGACGACGGAGCAGCTGTGCTTTCTGAAAAAAATCATGTTAGAAGCAGCTTGTCGAATGGAGCAAGGACCGGAAAGCCAGCATCCTGTAGCCCCTACTGTGCGTCAGGAGCCCGTAAAATCCTGCGCAGTCGAGACAGCACGCGGGGCTAACGCCCGGAGGGGAGGAGGGCCGGCTGGGACCCGGTGCAGTGGCCCCGGGAACACGGCCGCGTCTTCTCGGGGGCGCGCTCTGAGTGGTGGTGGCAGCCCGTGGCCCTGGCGCATGGTCCCGTGCTGGCTCGGTGGCCCCGGACAGGCCACGTGGCGGGGCCGTGCACTCACCTACCTGCTCGCTGGCGGTGCGTCCATGGTCCTCCATCCCTGCCGGTCGGCCTCACGCAGACCCGGGTTTCCAAATTGGGTTTACCTTCTATGTCTGTGACTTATTGCTCATAAAATGCTTGCTGTATTTGTCAGCTTGGGCCGCCACCGAATGCCGCCGTCCGGGCTCGGAGAGAGTGGGGACACTCACGTGGGTCCCCGATCTGGGGCCGGCTGCTTCGGCTCCGGGTGAGGGCCCACGGACGGCTGTCCCCTTCCTTCCTTACGCCCTTGGGGTCACCGGGACAAAGCCACGCCTCGGGGTCTCCCTCTGTAAGGAGAGCAGGGCCGCTGCGCTGGGACCCCCCTAGAGGCCACACCCGACCTCCGCGTCTTCGCGCCCCTCCCAACCCAGCCGCCGTAGGGCGGGCGGGGGGTCAGGGCTTCAGCCTAGGAATCTGGGGGTCGCGAAGCTGTCGTCCGGACGACCCCGCGGACTGAGTCACTGTGGGCACGTTGCGGGGGAGCCCGTCCCTCCTGACGACCTTGAGCAGGGGCTTGTCCCGCGTTTATCGTTGGGTGCGGCACGTGTTGCAGTAACGGTTTTAGTCGGAGGGTGCTTTACGGTTTCACAAAGGAGGTATTTGTGTATTTGGACTCATTGAAAGCTTGGCACGATCCCGTGTTCCTCCTCCTGCCTTTTCCCGAGGGGGACCCTGAGGTGGGAAGTGTATTTCCAGGGAAGCACCGTCTTCGGCAGTGGGGCCGGCACCTGAGCCCAGGGCTCCGACCCCTTGTTTGCTCCCCCGGGAGGCGTGGCCACATGTACCCGAAGCCTTGGCCGGGTCGCAGGGGTGGAGGCAGAGAGTCCGTGTGAGGGTGCATCCTCCTCCCGCTCCAGGGACTCTCCGCCTCGGGAACAAAGCCACCTCGGGCTCCGGGAGCGGCTCGTGAGCCCTGATCCGAGAGCCATCTGGAGTCAGGGCGGCGTCCACCCTGCACCCTCCCCACTCCTCCTTCTCCCACCTGCAGGGCCGGGGGCCGCCTGCTGGCAGCCCTACCCGGACTGGACATGCGCCAGCTTCCCGGTTAACAAAGGGCCTTTGAGGATGGTTCGAAGACTGCGAATTCCTGCCACATTCCCGAAGGATGAGACAACCCGCTCCAGTGACACGCTGCACAGGCTCACTCGGCACCCGCCCGAGCCCGGGTCCTGGGGTTCGTCGGAGGCGGCGCCAGCCCGGCCACCAGGAGCTGGGCCGCGGCTCCACGAGGCTGCTCGGGGTCCTCTGCCGCGTCCACATCCCTACGGCTTCCTGCAGCAGCCCGGGCACAGACTCAGTCCTCCCACGCCCCACACCCTCCAGCTTTGTGCTCTCCCTGGGGCCCCGTCCGTGTCGTGACGTCCGTACCATCTTCGGGGCTGATTTTGCCCCAAGCCACACCTGTAGTCCATGCCTTTCTTGTACCTTCTGCCCTGCTTTCCAGGGGCGTCTGCCCAGCTGGATTCCGACCCCATCAGCAGTCTTGCCCCACCTGCCACCCCCCATCTCGTCCTCTTTCTCAGCTCAAGAGCCCAGAGGCCCCTGAGCTCCACTCCGGTTGCCTGCTGCCCACCGCCCTCTCCTCCGCCCACACCACGGCCGCACGCCAAGCGCCGGCACCTGCCGCTGGACGGCCGCGCGGATCTGCCGCAGCCCCCTGCACAGAACATCCGCCCGACGGTGNCCGCAGACCAGCGGCTGCCGCTCCCCTGCTGGCCGGCGGAGGACCCCTCGCTGCTGGCTCCCCGCCCAGCGCACAGGCCTGCCCCATGCAGCACGTCCACGCCGGGTGTCCGTCGAGTATGCAAGTTTTCCCTGCCTCCTGCTGCTGGACCTACGCTTCCCTCCTGAGGGTCTTGTCCGCCAGATCCTCACACTGACACCTTGTCACCCGCGGGTCTCGGCTCAAAGGGCTCCTCCTCTCTCTGCCCCCTGTCCCCACCGTGCTCTGCTCCTGGATCCCCCCAGACCCTGAGGACCCAGAGCCGGAGAGAGCGGAGGACCCAGGCTGGGATCAAAATGCCGTCCCATTGCCATCCACACCCTGCAGGGTTGTTCAGCCTTAGAAGTGGGGGGGGGGGCTGTCCCAGGCTAGAGCACGGGCAAACCTGGAGGACACTGTGCCGAGAGCAGTAAGTCAGACCCAGGAGGACAAATGCCCCACCCCTGTGAAGCACCTCGAGGAGTCAGGTCCCAAGACCCAGAAAGGAGAACAGTGCAGGCAGGGCCCAGGGATGGGGCAGAAGGGGAGGTGGTGGTTAACGGTGACGGTTTCAGTCTGGGGGACGGAAGAGTCCTGGAGACGAACGGTGGGGATGGCCGCGCTTAGTGCCCCGGCTGTTCCAGGGGCAAAGCGTGGTGTATGAACGCACGCACACGCACACTGTGGGTGCCCCGGGTCAGCCCACACCCTCTGCGCTGGCCAGCACGGTCCCTGCCGTCCCTGGCGTGTGGGGTCCCACGCAGCAGGACCCCACTGCATCTCCCGAGTCCGCCCCGGCGAAGGGAGTGAAGCCGGCATGGAGCTGGTTCGCCTTCGGCAGGGCTCCCGGTCTGGGCCACCACGGCCTCTCCCGGTCAGGGCTCCTTCCTCTGAGTGCCCCAGAGCCCCTGTGGCTGTGGCATCCCGACTCCGGCACATGCACAGGCGTCGGCCACCGCGCCGAGACACGCCACTGTCCCTTAGCGGCCCTGCCGAGCTGTCCGGGTCCGACGCCGAGAGGCTGGGTCCGGCACTCAAGGACTCCACTAACGTGCCAACATCGGCGGCCGCAAAGGGCGCTGGTGGGTATCGTTTCCGCAGGAGACGTGGCTGGGTCTGCTTGTTTAGTTTGGAAACAATTGTTTATCTCACCCGCGGAGGGAGAAGCTGTGATTTCTGCCTCCACAGATGCATCCAGAGCAGTGTCCCCGGTGCCGACCGGGCACCATGCCACTCAGAAGGGCGAGCTCGCCCACGGGTTTTTCGGCCGAACGTTCTGTCGCTTCTGTGTCGAGAACCAGACGGCGGCGGCCACAGCCCGCGGGGACAGTCTCTCCTTTGTCATTCTCCCTTGTACTTGGCCTTTCTTGATGTTTCCAGACATGCAGCTTTTCCCCGGAGATTGCATTTCTGTGCGCCGCTTCTTGGGTGGCCCTCCCCCACCCCGTACCCCTCGGCCTCTGAAAAGCTGGAAAGGGAAGAAGAAACTCGGAGCATTCGAGTTCCGTGCTTTTCCGGTCTGCTTGCCGCTGTGCTCGGCACTGCATCCCGCGTGGCAGCGGAGCTGGGGGAAGGCAGGGGCCTGGCCGCGGGGAATGGGAGACCCCGGAGCGCCCGCAAGTCAAGGGCACCAGGGACCCCGGTCTGCAGCCCCAGAAGACGCGCGGCCCCGGGGAAACACCAACATGCCGCCCATCGCAGAGACGCTGACCTCCCGTCCGGGGGATGCGCGCGTGAAGTTCAATTTCCAAACACAAGCGGACGACTGTCCGACTGACTGGAGCACGGTCGAGGCCCATGCAGACACCCGTCCCTGTTGTCCCCTGGCCCCCACTCCCCCTCCCGTGCCCCAGGTCACACAAGAAGGTGCTCTCCTGGACACATTTTTCAAAAAAGACGCGTTCTCCAGAAAACATTTTCACGGGCATGTGTTGTCATGATGACTGGGAAGGTCCCAAGAGGAGGGGCTGAGGGAGGCTGAGCGAGGGCCACAGTCAGGTCACGCACACCACAGAGGCTGCCCCCCATCCCGCTGGACAGCTCACAGGTTGCCCCCTAGTGGTGGGGTCCTCCAGGGTCCTGGGGCCAGCGGGAAGGGGGCAGCGCAGAGGAGGGTCGGCTCCCTCCTGTCCCCCCCGCAGGGAGCTGGCTGGGACCCCCCCGTCCGCAGAGCGAAGGCAGGCAGGGGCTACCGAACTGAGGACGCGCCTGTCCTGAGCTCAGGCCTGACAGTTAAGTAAAGCCCGGGAGGCCAGGAGGCCCCCACCCGCCTCTGAAGGAGCCGGGACCAGGACCACTGTGAGAGCCCCCTGAGCCCCCTGCAGGTGTCGTCAGGGAATCCAGAACCTTCCTGGTCCCCCAGGGTCCAGCGAGCAGTCTGGGTCCCCTCCATGCAGGACAGGTGCCCACCAGGTACTGACCCGCGAGAGCTGCCTGGCTGGGAAGTCCCAAGCGTCCCCTCTCCGTCTTATCTGCCCGTGGACGTGGCCCTCGCCCGTGGGCATGGCAAGAAGGAGATGCCGTGACCACAGTCCAAGTGCAGGAAACTGACCTCCACCCTGTCCCAAGGGCTGGGGTGAAAAGCCCCCGCGTCCCATGCCCTGGGTGCTTACGGTCTGCAGGCCCCGGGCCTGCCTGTGGAATCCCCGGACCCCCGCACCCCCTCGACGGAGCCGTGGCCACGCCCGTCTTATTCCTGTACCCCAGGACCAGCAGCCAGTGCCCCTGTGCCACGAACTTCTAATCACACAAGTGAGAGGCATGGACGAGGAGCCCTGTTCGTGGTGTCCACCCTCACAGCCCTGCTTACGGCAGACAGTCCCCTCCGAGCCACTCCCGCCCTGGCCTTAGGGGTCCGCCCAGCCTCACCGCGGTGGCCCCTCGGGGAGGCGCTGGCCTGCCGCCTGCTGAATCGCGGCTGCCTGCTCCGGGGCCTCCAGCCCTGCGGGGTGTCGTGTCGCCCTGCTCACTCCCCCGAGGGCAGATGTCCAGCACATGTGGCCTGGAGCCATGACTTTCACTCCAGCGCTGGGCCGGCTGCAGCCTGAAACGTGACCCCAGGCACTGAAGAGGCCAGGAAGGATCCCCAGGAGGCCTCGGGGGTGAGCCGTTCTCTAGTGCAAAAAAACAAACCAAACCAAAACAAACAACCAGGAGGAAAACTCAGCCTCAGCAGATCCAGTGTCCTGATTCTCACGTCCGACAGGCCCGAAGCGCTCGGTGTCTGAACAGAAGCCCGTTCAACAGCTCATACTGAACACGGACCAGTTTTCTGACATGGCCCTGTCTCTGGGGCGAGCGTCCAACGTACCACAGAGCAGCTAATACAAAACCGGTCAGAAAGGGAATAAGCCATTCTTGGAAACTGACCATGACGTTGAGACCAGGTCTGTTTGTACATTTCTCGGGGTCCGGGACGTGACGGCGTATTCCGACACGGTGGACTCAGGTCCCACGGGGAAGAATTACAGCCCAGTGACTGTTCCGCCTAGCCTACCCTCCAGGTAGGAGAATATCATTAACGGTGAAAATAACAGACTCTGTCTCAATGTTCAGGGAGAAGAAAATGGAAGAATCCCAGACGCTGAGGTTCCAACTGGATTGGAAAAGAACTTGGAAAACGGCAAGGCCGTTCCTCTTGTTTTCAGCTGTCCATCCATCACGCAGTCATGGGCAACGCCCTCCACGCAGCAGGACGCTGGAAACAAGAGGCATAGGGCAGAGGGCTTGCTCTCCGAGGGGGACTCTCGGAGAGCTGGGGAGGGGGCAGAAGCGCCTAGACATTTGCAATACTCAACAAAACACCGAATGCTCATTGAGCTTGGCGTTTGCTCCCAGCTCTGAACTAAGGACTTCAACTGGAATATCTCATTAGATCCTCATAAGGTGGGACGTCTTACAAGACCCCACAGTCTGGTGAGGAACAAGGCACCGCGAGATGCAGTGACTGGACCTACCCTGTGTCTCCAGGAGCCCGAGGGGCTGAATTCAACCCCAGACTGCCTGATCCAGTGTCCACGTTCTGCCCCTAAACCATCCTGTCTACATAGCAGGTGTTTCTCCATCGGATCATTTCCCGGTGATTCATTGAGCTCTGGGGATGTAGGGTTGCGTATAAGAGCCATAGTCCCTGTCCTCATTTTGCTTACAACTGTGATCTAGAAAGAGCTCCCAGAGATGAGGGCACGCACCCTGAAGAGGACCCAGGCCCGCTGCCCTCACTGGACTCCCCTCCAGCACTCCCGGGTCTCCTACCGGGCCTCTGCTTGATGCTGTTCCGATTTAGACTTGGGGTTTAGGGAAGGATCCTATCACTCATAATCAGATTTATTTATCCATTTGGAGGCAAATGTGATTGGGGAAAAATTGTCTTTTTGGTGAAAGTGAAATTTCCCTGAAATTTCTCCTTTTGGTTCTTGCTAGCACTGCCTCCAGGCCACCATAGACTCTATCTGTTCCTTCTTTCATAGGATAACTGTGGAACGCTTTAGAAAAAGTTCTGAATTTATCACCCACCCTTTCTCTTTCTTCTCCATGATACACAGCAGAAATGCCCTCCCGCTTTCCTCTAAGAAGTGGTGTCGGGATCTGGCCGCTGAGGATGAGCTTGAGGTCAGCGATGTTCCCGTAAAATGCAGTGATGAACTCGGTCCATGGCTGTTTTGGGGAGGGAGTGAACCGCGGGTCACATTTGCTGATGGACATTTTCCGGGGGAGCTGTGCGTCACGGGGGTCCACGGACAGTGAGAATCACTCCTTGAAAAAGGGGAGGTGAGGATTCCATACAGTCCTGCAGATGCTGCCTGATGACCGGACAAGGTCTGACCTTGCACTTAGCCTGAAGAGAGCTAAGCAGTCGTGTTAAGCAACATTTTCAAGGACTGCAGGGCAGGCTGTGAAGTCAGATGGCCCAAGTTCAAAGCCCAGTGTGTGATTTTCAGCAGATGACTTCATCTCTCCGAGGCCTCCTCCTCCAGAAGATTAGATGGCTCATGTGTGTGTGTGCTGAATGCATGTATTTCTTCTTGCACATACACACCCGCACACATGCATAACACTTGCCAACATGCTTCGTTAACAGTAAACACTCCGCACGTGCGGGCTGTTATTCTTATTGCACGCACTCATCCTGAATTTCGGCCCGGTAAGCACCCCCAGACCCCTGTCGTGTCTGCGTTCAATTTCATCTCATTGGTATCATTGTGGTTCAGTCTTTCCAATGAGGATCTATCTTGATTTGTCGTTCAAGTATCGACTCTCCCTTGAAGATACGTCTGACTTTGAAAAGCACGTGTTATTCATCTTTATTTAAATATCCTGTTTCCCTGATGCTTACACGTACTTTTCCAGACTGTAGCGTTTTGGGGAAAGGGTGCATCTCATGTACAACATGGGTAGTGTTTTTCTCCTGGAAAATGGCGTATGAAGTCAGTGCTATGTTTTACATCTAATGACATCTTATCGAGGAGAAAACGCAGTGAGTTAGAGCACCAAACAGGACAGTTGAAGGCTCTATCCAAGGACATGTCTCTGGAGCCATGGTTCTCAAACTTGGCCCCATGTTGGAACCCCTGGGGATGATCAATACAAGAACCCCGATGCTCAGGACCCACTCGGAGGAGATTCTGATTCATGGGACCGGCCGTCCATGGAGCTCCCCAGGGTGTGGACGAGCGGTCAGGACAGACAGCCTCCGCCGCAGTCTGAGCCAGCACCTCCCCCGACCCCGCTCACTTCCTCAGCAGCGTCTGTAGCTGCCTCAAGCCCCTGCTGCCGAGATTCACGGCGAGCTGGCATCCCTTGTCCACTGAGGACAGAGATGCGTGGCCAGCACCAGGCTTTCTTTGTCCAGAGGAGGCCCCGGCGTGCGCTGCTGGAGGGCCCCGTGTTGATTCAGCCGCTGACCAGCACGCTGGGTTTGCCATGTGGACCCACGTCTGCAGCGTTCCACCCGCATCGGGCTGCGGGACTGTGCTCTGCTCGGCTTTTCACTGTTTGGGCAGAAATGAACAGAGGCGGCCCCCGAGGGGCCCGGGGAGGGGACGCAGAGCCCAGGGGCGCACCCTGGACCTGCAGCCAGCTGAAGACCTTGAGATGACCCCCAGCCTGGGGACCTCACTGGCAAGTGGGCGGGTTCTATCACCCAAAGTCTCCAATTGCTTCTTTACACGAACTCCGTGCCACGGACTTGCCCTCCGCGCACAGCTTTACCTGTTCAGGCCCGCTGCTCCGGCAACGTCTAGACAAAGGAAGTCATTTAAAATGTGGCACCGTGCCCTCGACAGGGCCCATGTCATTTCCCTCAAACCAGGCAAGGCCCCGGGAAGGCCCCCAGTCACGTCATCCCATCCGGGAAGCGAGTCGGGCGTGGAACAAAAGGCAGGCTCTCTTCATCCGAGAGCCCTCACGGCTGAGCGAGGACCCCGTCCCCGTTGACCCCTGCTCGCCGCCCCACCAGTGGTGGACACGCAGCCCCAAACGCCACCTGCTTCGCAGCGACAATGAGGCGACCAAAAGCCCGCTGCTCCCCAAGGTGGAAACACAAAGGCCACCCCAGCATCCCCGGGAAGCTCCGGTGTGGCCCCGAACGGCAGGCAAATGAGCTCGTGGTGCCCACGGGCCGTGCGGGGTCCTGCTGGGCTGCACCTGCTGTCTCCGTTGCCACCTGCGCACAGGCACACGGCACTGTAAGGCCTTGTGCTGTACTCCTGCCGGCTCTGTGTCTGGGACCTGGTCCGGCCCAGCCCCGGTTTCTGTGACGCACAACGTGTGTCCGATTCCGGGACCAGGAGGATCAGGGGCAGCCAGGGTGACGGTGCGGCCTCACCGGACCAGGTATGACCCGAAGGGCACATCACGGGCTTTCCACACCCTCTGCTAACGGGGACTGACGTGGTCATGTTGCATTTAGGTGCCACTTGTCACGTTGGTAGACATGTGGCTCAACACACAGACGGGGGTTTTCCGAGGATTTCAGCTGTGTAACTGCCCACGGCAGAGCGCAGCACGGCCGGCGGCCAGCGAGGGAGCCGTGCACCTGCTCCGTGCCCCACCCTCGCCTCTCCGAACGGTTTCACTAATTTCCCCTGTGTGCATTCCTACCAAGTGTGGCTTTTTTGCTACAATATTCAGACTTTTCCTTACAGCACAGATTGCAGAAAAATGCTAATCTGAGTCAGAAAAACTGCTTATTTCAGGTTCAATAGACCAAAGTATGTTATGTTTACGTACATAATTTCTGTTCCTTAGAGAAAGCACAGCCGTCCTGTGGGGAGTCTGTCCTGGCCCCCCAGCACCCAGGGTCCCCTCACTTGCCACCAACGAGACAGTCAGTGACCCTCGCCCAGCGTGGCCACACCCGAGCATGGCTTGAACTGGAAGCCGAGTGAAGGGTCCCCCTTCTCCTTCCTTCTCGGGTGGAACAGAGGGTGCTGGGGACCCGCCAGCCCTGGGACCTACCTGTTGGCTTGAGGTCACAGCCACTGAAGGCTGCAGAATGGGAATGGCAGGGGAGAAACCTCATTGGTTGAGGGCGCGTTCCAGAGCCCCGCGGGGGAGAGAGCCTCAGGAGGAGAGAGCGTTCGGAAGGAGAGCTGTGATTCCAGAGCCCCTGGCCTGCAGCTCACGGAGCATGACCCCTTCCCTCGAGGTGCAGTTGGGGTCCTCGCAAACCCACAGGCAGGCCGGTCTGGGAAGAGTGTCCTTGGGAGAAGCAAACTCACCTGCTCCGTGCAAGAATGCAGGACCGAGTCCCCCTCACGGCTGCAGGGGAGACTGAGTCAGCAGCCCTTCTGAGGACCGGGAGGTGGGCAAAGGCGTCGAGGGAGGGGGTGAGCTCCAGGGAGAAGGGCAGGGACCCCAGGGGCAGACATGCGGGGAGCAGGGAAGGACACGGAATGTAATGCCGAGAAGACGAGTTGTTTGCGGCAGCCTCGTGGCTCCCCGAGCACCTGCTGCGGTCCGGCCCGGCGCGAGGGGCACTCCGGGCGGAGAAGGGGACGGAGCACTGCCCGCCCCCGGCGCTGGCGAACGTGGAGCCTGCAGGCCTGGCTGCCAGGACCAGGAAGCCACAGAAGCCGGAGGTTGGATCCGGAAGCATCTGGAAGAACATAACCCTCCTGTTGCTGCCCCGTCGCCCCCTCAAAGCACATAAATCGTCAGAACTATTTGGAAGGGCACCCGTCCCCACGGGACAGGAGACGAGGCCGAGGCGCCAGGAGGGCTCTCCGGGACAGACTGAGCCCATGGGCTGCAGAGCCAGGGATGCCCTCGGCCAGCCGGTGCTGTCAGACCGATTCCACAAGACGCCCCTCAGAGGGGCTCCGTCACCCTGTGTCCTCGGGGTGCGGGACGCTTTCTCTCCGGGTGCTCCGGGCGAGCCTCGGGAGGGAGCTCCACACCACGGGGCCGCGTCCTGTTCAGCCCACGGGATCCCGGAGGCCGGGGAGCAGCCGTGGGGCCGCGTCCCGTTCAGCCCGCAGGGACCCCGGAGACAAAGGCAGCCGCAGGGTCGCGTCCACAGCTCCAGCTCCGAGAGAGCAAACCGGCTTCCCGCGTGCTCGGCTCAGTCAGCGCCCAGAGGGAAGAAGGGACACCCACCGTTTCCCAGCGTCATGCTGCTGACGGGTGATGGCGTGATCCACACACACGTCGCTCCGTGATCATTTTCATTCAACGACAAACGTAGCCCAAATCTGCCAAGAGCCTCCAAAGTCGTTTGGGACAAAGAAAATTCTTAATAAATGTCATCTTATTAGATACATGGGAAATATGGACTTGATTCACAAAATACATAGTGATCATTCAAAAAAGTGCTTCTGACGGGGACCGAGCTCAGCACCCGTGGAGCTGCTGTCCGAGGAGCTGCTCCAGGTCGGGAGGGACTCGGCGGTGCGGTCGGTGCCCGGGGGCCTGCTGGCGGACCGCCCGTCCCCTGTACGCAGCCCCAGCCGGGGGCCTGTCCTCTGAGGCTGCGGACGGGAGCCAGCCTTGCCCCGGTCAGCGGCAAACTCACAGTCGGGGTGTGTTCGCCCCACCGCGCCCGCAGACTGAGCACAAGAGAGCCTTGTTTCCTGTGGGGCCGGAGGTCAAGGTCCAGCTGGGCGGCGCGTGGGTTTTCCCTCCTAGGACAACTCTGCCTGCAAGTTTCCTCAGCGCGCCCTCCCTCTGGGCATGACCGTGGGCAGGGACCCCCCCTGCGCAGAGCAGCCCCCGCGGGAGGAGGGGCCCTGGCGCTCGGCCCTCGCCCGGGCTCCGGGAGCGACTCCCGCGCGGGCCCTGCTCTCAGCCCTGCCGGCGAGTGTGCGCGGCCCCGGGCCGCTTCTGAGCACGGGAGACCGGGAGTGGCCGGCCACCCTGCGACGGGGACACCACCGGCCGCTCCTGCCGCACATGGAGCCCACCGAGGACACACCCGTCCCTCCGTCCCGAGAGGACGTCGGCGCACACCGGCTTCGCTGGAGCCGGGGTACCAGTCTGGCCTGCGGTCCTGGCTGCAATTGGAGCATCCGTGTGGGCAAGAGAATCCACGGGAGAGGCGGGGACAGTCACCGCTCTGCTGAGCATGTGGGAAAACCAGGAGTCCGAGACAGCCAGGGGCACCGGCTAAGTCCCACCGCCCCGGGCACCTGCCTTTCGGAGAAAAGATGGGTTCCCACGGCAGGTAAAGGACAGCCCCGGGGTCTGCAGCGTGCCGAAGCAGAGCCGGCCACCAACCCCAACCGCAACATCCGCTCCCGTTTTCACCAAACAGAGCAGTCGGCGGAGCGCACGCTTGGTCTTTGAAATAAGTGAGTCTGGGTGGGCGCGCAGAGTGCAACTGCCCATGTTCAGGAGGTCCTGACGGAAATCAACCCCACGCCCGGAACAGTAGAAACACCTGAAAAATAGGGACTTGAAAATCTTACGGGGCACCTGGGTGGCTCCGTTGGTTGGCCCACTGCCTTAGGCTCAGGTCACTGAGTGGTCCTGGAGTCCTGGGACCAAGGCCTGAGTCCGGCTCCCTGCTCAGCAAGACGTCTGCCTCTCCCCCTGACCCTCTTCCCTCTCTCTCTCTCTCTCTCTCTCTCTCTCTCTCTCTCTTTCTGTCAAATAAATAAATAAAATCTTTGAAAAGGAAGTAAAAAGAAAAAAGAAAACCTTACAAAGAAACACAAACCCTTCACCGCACCATGGACGGGTAAGCGGGAGCGTGCGTGTTTGTTCTCACTGAGGGTGAGCGCCCGCCACACAGAAGGGGCCTCGGTGATGACCGTGGATGGTGGGCTGCTTGCCTCCGACAGGCCGCAAGGGGCCACGCGGACCCCGTGAGCCCGCCGTGACTGGGCTCCGGCCGCCCGGGGTGTCCCCAGGCCTTCTCCGCCTGCCCTGCTCGGAGCCGTGCTTAACGCGCCGCACAGGGGCTGTGGCTGGGAGGGGGGCGGGCGTCCGCCGGGGTGAGGGCCTGGCTCCCGAGCATCACCATCCTGCCACCGTCGGCCCGTCTGTCCCTCGCGGCCTGCGTGCCACTGCGCTCACGCCGGCCTCTGACAAACCGTGCCTTTCGCGGCTGGACCTTGCTTCGTGCTTCCGCGTGCCGCCCCCGTGCCAGCTGCGCCCAGCGACAGGCTTCGTTGATTCCCTGGCTCCCCCGTCCCCCCGGGGACTCCTGAAGGCTGCGCGTCCCTGGCGCTCCCCATCCCCGCCTCGTGTTCCGGGCTGACCGCAGTCTTTCCTTCCTCCCTCCACAACAGGACGAGGTGGGAAAGCAGGGGCCGCGGCTGCATGGGGGCGCCCTGGGAGCGCCTCGCCCTGGACGGAGTCCAGCGGCCGAAGCAGCCCTCTCCCCTCCGACCTCGCCAGCGAGGCCCCAGCAAGCCGCGCCCGGGACTTCCGTCAGGTCTCTCCGCAAACACCTGCCTTCCTGGGGCAGAACCGTGTCTGGCGGGCGACGGCCAGCACTCGGTTTAGCAGGTCACGGGCAGCGCTCGGTTCACCAGCTCCCAGCACTCACCCCTCGCCCCAGAGTCCGGCACCCAGAGGAGGATGGGTCCCCTCTCCCGGCTCTGCACTGCTGGCTGGAGGGACCGTTCCCACGCCTGGAGCCCGGCCGCCGTGGCGCCCCCCTGTCCTAGGGAGGAGGAGGACCGTGTCCGGCCCGGGCGCCCTGCCCCCCGGACCATCTGTGAGGGGCGCCCAGCGCTCTCTCCCCGGCACCGCGCACGGTGGGGGCTGAGCTTGGGAACACGCATCCCTGGGTGATATCGAGGGTGGACGCTCAGCCCACGCCGTCACGGTTGGGGTCCGAACCCTCCAACGAGCAGAGTGGCTCTGGGTTCGGACTTGCTGTAACCGGGACCACGGAGGCTCCGGGTCAGTGGGCATCCCGGCAGGTCATTCGGAACCGCGGGGCTCCACAAGGATGAGGGGCAAGTCGGGTCCACCCACACCCCTCTCCCCACATCCCTGCACCTGGAGGGCGCCTGAGGTGCTGGTCCCAAGGCTGCCCTGAAGGAATGATGGAAGGCAAACAGGAGTTATTAAAGAAAAAAAAAGACTTTGTCACCGTCCTGTCGAGCATGACAGTCTAGCGGACATGTCTCTGGCCAGTTAACGGGCACCAAGCTGCCACTACAGGCCACTGGCCACATCGAAGTAGCCTAACATTTGGTTGAGTTTCCTCAAAAGCTTCCTTTTCCCTTCAGTCAGCCTCTGATCCGAGACCTTCTCCTCGTCAGCCAGCAGGGTTACGGAGAAATCTCTTCTGGAAGAACAGTCCCCCCACTGGCTCCGGCCCCAGGAACCCTGGCGGCAGGCAGCAGACGTGGGGCCGTTCTCACCGTGGGCCTGGCTGCATCTCCATGGCAACGGGGTCAGCGTGGGTCCACGTGGACGGTCCACGAGGGAGGACGGCAGCCACCGCTCCCGGCGCGTGGCCATAAAGACGGTCCAGGTAACGAGCCAGGCGTCTGCATCCTGCTCCGGCGGGGCCCCGGGGACGCAGGGCTGCGACCGAGCCCCCGCCGGGCTGACACTGCACGGCGCCAAGTCCAGGCGACACCCCTCGGTGCAGGGCTTGGGCCGTCGGGCGGCCGTCCTGCTCTCCCGGACCACTGTCCGTCCGTCTGCGATGCCCTGACCACCGTCCGTCGGTCTGCGATGCCCTCCAGCTGCGGCACTAGCCCCTGCTCCGGGCCGTCGCTCCGAGTGTGCGTGGATGCCTCCCGCTCTACAAATGCTCTGTCTTCTTCCCTTTCTGTTCTGTGGATCGGGGATCAATCGCCATCCGTCACCAGCGTGTGGGGCAGTGGGCCCCGAGGGGCCTCTGATGCCTGCGCCCTCCCTGCGGGATCCCGGTGCAGGCTCTCCGTCCGCAGGAGGGACCCTCGCCCCGCGCGTGGGGCCTGGCAGGGCTCGGGCACTTCAGTCACCATCAAAACCAGCGCCTGCTGGGCGGCCTGTAGGTGAGGACTAGTTTCCCCTCTTTTCCAGGTCACAGAGCTGAGACTGAAGCTTCCCGAGGTCTGAGGTTCGGTCTGCGCTGCGGGGCATCGGGGGCTGTTCTGGCGCCCGGCTGCGTGCAGGGCAGGGTGGGGCGGTGAGCGGTCTGCAGGGGACCGTCTCCACCTGCCCGGCCCCACCCCCGCAGGCGCCCAGATGAGCTAGGCGGCGGCCGAGGAGGACGGGATTGGCAGGAGCCGCAGCTGGGAGAAAGGGGACGAGGCCACGAGAGCCGGTGAGGCAGACCAGGAAGCGGGGGGCCGGTGACAAAGGGCGCTGGACACCGGGGACGTGCTGGGGCCATCCTGGGGACGTGCCACGCAGCAGGGCCCGGCGGCGTGGAGCAGACGCCCCCTTCCCGTCCCCACGGCCAGAACAGCCCGGCGCGGGACGCACGGTGTCCCCCGTGAAGGCCCCCGGCAGGTGCAAGAGAACCCCTGGTTGCCGAGCGCCCCCTTCGCTGCCGGGGGCACGTCCCCTTGTGCACAGGAGCCCACGCTGCCCGCGTCCTCCCTGCCTGCTCCCCGCTCGCCGCCCCTACCCTGGTGTACAGAGGGGCTGCGTCGAGGAGGCCGCCTGTCTGCGCGCTTGGATCCTGCTTAGCGGGACGGGACGCAGACTTTCACAGGCAGCCCCGAGGCTGGGGGGCCGGGGGAGACGCCAGGAGACCCCCGGCCCGGGCTGGATTCCCAGAGCCTGCGTTCCGGAGCGCCTGCCCTGGCTCTCTGGGCTCCAGCACTGAGAACACAGAGGGCCCGAGCCAGCCCTCCGCCCAGCTCTCCACCCTGCCTGCCTCGCCCCTGCAGACACAGCTGCGATTGTGTTCCCGTTCTGTCCCTCCCTGCCGTCCGAGCCTCGCCCTGCTGGGCTCCCTTCCCAGGGCAGGAGCTGGGGTCCCCACCCGGGTGCGCGTCCCGCCCCGCCGGGGGCCTCGGTGGGCTGGGGATTCAGGACGTCCTCCCAGCCCGGGGACAGCCCGGCTCCCTGCGAGCACCAGCTGCCCTCGGTCCAACCACAGGGCAGACCAGCCCCGGGAGAAAGAGCGGAACCCAGTCAAACCACTGATTCATGGCATCCACGTCCACGCCCACCCTGCACTTCCCGTTTCCTGGTGTGTGAGCTCATACATTTCCTTTTTTCTGTTAAAGCCCCTTGAGTCAGAGTTTCTGTTTCTTGTAGCTGAGAGTACCACCTATTTCCTTTCATGGCTGAAATCCCTTCGCCCGTCATCCTGGAACCATAAAATCAAGTACACAACAGCCAGACAAGGCTTCGCCGACCCCGCCCTGACCTTCACCAGCGGGAACCCAGACCGGGCGCCTCTCCTGCTCCCATCACCCATGTCGCCTCCTCGGGGCTCCGTCTGAAGCCTCTTCATCGTGGAGCCTGTAGGATGACCGGGGCACCCCCACCGGGCAGGCCCACCCCAGCCCCAGGCCTGGGGGAGGTGCAATGAACGCTGGGACAGAAAGATGCCACCAGGGAAGTAAAACCGGACTTGGGCTGCGAGATCAAGCCCGGGGGCAGCATCATGCGGTTTAAGCAAAACTTCGTTTTCTTTAGTAGATGAACTTTACAGAAAATGCAGTTTATAAAATGAAATGAAAACCTGCATCCAGAACTCAGAGAGAAGGGAAAGAAATGCCCTGGTTAGATAACCGGAGAATGAAGAATTGCAGACGAACGCAATCTGAACAAACGTCTGTCTACGCTGCGCCCAAAGTCCGGCCACACGTGCCCCGGGAGCTTCCTAGCGGCCAAAGCACAGGGGATCGCGGCACAGCTCAGGAGAACAGCTGCTCCTTGGGAGATGTTTGCTTTCCGTCTGGCTCTAAACACACTTACAAAAACCTATGCAGCGCTCAGGGGTGTCTGTGACCATTTTCTCTGCACAGCGGGCCTTAGGGCTATTTTTCCCCACTTTGCACATTTTGTACTTTCCAAATGCTCTACCAACGAGCACGTCCGTCAGATAGCGTTGTTTTCCGGTCGGTTATCTGTCGCTGCAGTGACAACTGCAGGAGACATCCACAAAACCTCAGTGACCACACACAAGACGAGCCCTGGGTCGGTCACAAACCTGGGCGTCGTCTGGGCAGTTCTGGGATGTGGGCCAGGGAGTCTATGTTTCGGGGTCGGCCGGGTCGGCCAAGTGGCCTTGCTGAGTGTCCCCGTCCTCAGCTTGAACTAGTGGCAGGCGTGGCTCTGCTGTGGGGCCTCGGGCTCCAGTCACTGAGCCCCCCACCCACCCACCCACTGCCGGCGCAGGGCTCTGCGGGGAGGGGCGCGCATGCATGACCGATCCGGCCCCGGCTCCCCATACCCCACGGCCACAGCAAGTCCGAGGCTACCTTGGCTCCCAGGCCGGGGCGAGGCGATCCCTCCCGATGGGTGTGCAGAGGCTCAGCATTGGGCTGGCACCGGGCGCCCTGGACACCCCCACGAGCCCCTCAGCACACCGACAGGGACACAGTGAGGCTAGCATCAGAACGTCCCAGCTTGAAAATGACCAAAAGCTTAAAACATCCGGACAGTCACCGGTGATGCATTTGGGGAATGCAGGCTCCGGGAATCCCCTGGAAAGCCGCCCACCTTCCAGAGATGGTACCTGAATGGCTGTGGCAATACCCCAGAGCCGACCCAGAGGATCTGCCCCCCTCCATCCCAGCCCCCAGCCGCTGGCTCGCAGCCCCGGGGAGCACAGCGCGCAGCCCGCCGACGCCCGGAGCACCAGCACCAGCACGTGTCCAGGTAGCACACTTCTCGGCTGCAGCGTGGAGGGCACCCGCCGGGCTTCATCCTGATGTTTCTTTCCTTCCGGGGTAACACTGTCCGCACCTTCTCCTGGGCGGTCCTTTCATGGTCCAGCTCCAGGAACAGACCAGCGAGAGAGCCCATGGCGTCCACACAGGGGCCGCAAACAGCGTCTCTTTTCCTGCTGCCCCACGGGGCCAGGCGGGGGGTCAGGCCTTCACCAGATGTCCGGACTTCTCTCGGCCAGTCTTGACTTCCGTGGGAAGACTTGGGGAGGAAAGCAGGTCTCGGAGAAGAGGGGAAATTTGGCCAAAATATGGGAGCTGGGACTTAAAGCAGGTGGTTCTGACCCTAAAACCAGGGCCCTTCAGGTCAGAGAAGTAAGTGAGAGGTTGGGGCGATTCGCATCAGTCACTCTGATTTTCCAGACTCTGACCTGAGAAAACTGCACGAATACCGTAGGGTGGCCCCGGAACTCACTCGCCTGGGGCTCATCGAGAACCTAGAACGGGCATCTATTAAAACTCCAGTAACAGAAAAGCAAAACAGATGGCAGTTGCCCAACCCCAGGGTACAGACGGGACGGCAATATTGGCGCGTTGCAGATCGGGACACGGGCCTCACCGAGAGCCCTTTGCCTGCCGTGAGAGTTTGTTCACATGAAGCTGCTTTCAAAGACATACGCACTCGAGGACCGGGCTTCATCCACAGCGATGAGGTATGAGGTGGAGGGCCCGAGGGCAGGGAGGTGATCCCGAAGCCACCGGAGTAGAGCGGAGCGTGGTGCGGAGGGGGTGGCAGGGCTCACAGGTTCTGGGAGGGAGGCACCAGAAGACAGGCCTGTGTTCCATTCTGCCCCATATTCCAAGTGGCTGGTAGGGCCTCAGGTCCCGGAGATGGCCTTAGTGTTTCTCGGGGAATCGCATTCACTGTGGCAGGGGACGGGGGGACGGGGCG
>LNAC01000187.1:1741171-1777838 GCA_002007465.1 Ailurus styani
CCCCCGCTGTCTACCGCCCAGCCGGCCCGCGACCCCGCCCGCAGCCCCCCGGCCTCCGGGCCCGCGCTGTCCCATGACTTCCACGCAGAGCGGGCACTGCCCATCCTGGGCGGGGGCACCGCGCTCCACACAATGGAAACAGGCAGAGGCCGGCCGGGCCTCCCACAGGACAGGACACTGGGCAGCGGGACAGGCGGAGAGGAAACAGCCTGTCAGGGCCGCCTCCCCCGCAGCTGGAAGGCCTCCGAGTGGGCCTCCTGTCCCCGCCGCGTCCTGCGGCTGTCCCCGCCCTGACCGCCCTGAGGAGACGCCAGCACGCACGGTCTCAGAGCCGGACAGAAGGGAGCTGGCCTCTGCCTCCTTGGCTCCCGGTGGTGCTCTCCACGGGCATGGGGCCCACCCAGCACCCTCCCAGTGGGTTCCAGAGCCTGGGCCCAGGGTCTCTCCCAGGTGGGACGGGTGAGCCACTCGCGGGGGAAGGGTCAGCGCAAGGAGCGGCAGGAGCTAACCCACCAAGGCATTTTCTCTCTCTTTTCACATAAATGAAGCGCTGATCTTAGATGTCTGGGGTGTGTTCACACTTGCATGCGCCCATGCAATGCCACACCAAGCACCACCTGGACCACACTCTCTGTCCCCCCAGAAAGTTCCCGTCTGCGCCTTTCCCACCAAAACCCCAATTCTATCCCTGTAGACCAGTGTTGCCTGTCCCGGACTTGGTGGACGTGCAATCAGCAGGTGACAATCCCCTGCACTTGGCTTCTTTACCACCGAGTTCAAGAAGCATTGGTGCTGTGGCCGGTGTCATCACTGTGGGTCACGGTGTGCAAACAACGCGCGTCTCCGTTTCTCAGCTACAGGACCCTCGGCTCCCATTTGAGCGGTCGTGCCCACCCAACAAAGTCTTTCGATAGTCATATATTCTCATTCACTTGGGTAAATACCCAGATCACAGGAACGATGTGTTTAACTCATGTGGAAACTGCACAGGGTTTTCAGCGTGGCTGTCCCACCTCACACGGCCACGATACACCATTCCTACCAGTGGGTGGGAAACACATTCCATCTCGCGTGATCTGACTCTCCGTGAGGATTCAGGGTGTTGAGCACCTTCCACGCTCACTGCTGGTGTGCACTGTCCGAGGCTTGTGTTCATTTTACACTGGTTTATTCACCTTTCACTGTTGAATCGTGGGAGAACTTTATATGTTCTGGACAAAAGCTCTTTGTCAGCTATGTGTGCTACAGATATTTTCTTCCAGTTTATGACGTGCCCATTCTTTTTCTTAAATGTATTTTTGATGAACAGAAAATTTTAATTTTCATGAAGTTCAATTTGTCATGTTTTCCTTTCTACTTAGTGCTTTTAGCATCTTGTGCAAGAAACCTCTGCTTTCCTTGGAATCATGTGGATTTTGTCCTGTATTTTCTTTTAGAAGAAGCCTTATGGTTCTGAAACTTATATTTAGGTCTCTGTTCCATTTAAATTAATTTATGTGTATACAGAAAGAAAGAGGTCAAGGTTCTTTTTTATTTCCATACAGATATGTAGTTGTTCCAACAACGTCTGTTTAAAGGGATTTTGCCTTCCCCATTCAATTAACTTGGCCCTAGTTGAAAATTAATCCACCTTATAATGTATGGATTTATTTCTGGAGTTTATTTTGCTGTATGATCTACTTGTCCATCTTTTTGCCAATATCAAAGCACGTCCTATCTTGATAACTGGTACTTTATAGTAAGTCATGATTCAGGCAGTGTAAATCTTCCAACTCTGTTCTTTTTCAAAAATGTTTTGACTGTTCTAGGTCTTTGGAGTCTTCAAATAACATTTAGAATCACGTTGCTAATTTCTACATTAAAAAAAAAACCTGCTGGTATATTGATAAAGGTTACATTGAATCTGCATCAATTTGGGGAAATTAACATCTTAACAACTGAGTATCCCAATCCATAAATGTGGTGTATCTCTCCTGTATTTAGACCTTCTTTAATGTCTATCAGCAATGTATTCCATTCTTCAGTGGGAACGTCTCACATATATTCCACTAGATTTATCCCTAGGCATTTAATGTTTTTGATGTTTAGTAGTATTGGGGTTTTTTTCTTATTTTTCCAATTCTCCACTGCAAATTTAAGGACATGCAATCGATTCTCATTATTCACCTTATATCCTGTGACTTTCTAAGTGCATCTATTCTCGAAATGTTCTTTGTATATTTTGTAGGGTTTTCTGTATGTGCCATCAGTGTCATTTGTGAATAACGAGTTTTCTTCCGCTTCTGTCTTTATGTCATTTTGCTGTTTATTGCCTTATTGAACTATCTAAAACCGCTAACGAAATGTTAAATAGAAGTGGTAAGGACATCCTTGTTCCCAATCTCAAGAGAATAATTATTATTTTACGATAAATAGGATGTTTGTTATAGAGTTTACATATATTCTCTTTATCAACTTGAGAAAATTTCCTCTTATTCCAAGATGGCCAAACATTTTATCATGAAGTTTGTCAAGTGCTTTTCCACATCTATGAGATCATATGGTTTCTCTTTTTTTTGTTAATGTATTTTCTTTATTCTAAGTAAAAATATATCATTCTGGTTCTCAAGAATCCAAGAGAAATTTTGGGAAACTTCTCAAATCTAAATTTCTTGTTGTGTTCCTTAAAGAGTAAGGCTAACACACATCTCCAGAGAAATATTGTCATCCTCATGTTCTGGCTTACCCTCCGCTGGTGACTGCATTGTCTTCCAAATAGAAGCAAATTGAGGCATTGCTAAGTGAGGGTGGAAATCAAAGTTTCTAGTCCTTTCCCTGTAAGGTCTAGGGGTCAGGAGCTTAGGAGTTACTTCCTTAAAATGCACTTGATTGTAAACTCTCTGAGGGCAGAAATATTTGTATTGTCTTCACAAGGGCATGCCCTGCACCGAGAACCGAGCTTGGCCTATTGTTTTCTTCAATAAATATTTATTGAATAAATAAATGCGTAAATGAATGAAGGTATGGGTGAATGAGTAAGTAAATAAGTGAATGAAATATTGAGTGAAATGTAAGTTACCCAGTTGGGACACAGGCCCTTAACTGAGTAGATCTGAGCACCATATGTTTGTGTGGCTGGAGATAGGAGAGGACTGGCTCTCACTGTTCAGTGCAGAAGGAAGAAAGCAGACATTCAAAGAACTCTGGTTACTTTTTTTGGTTCTGGAATGCCCACGTATTCACTATTTTTAGTAAATCCCATCTGTTTCTTGCCTTCAAAAGAAAAGTTCAAACGTGTTTATCTTCATCAACAGCAAGAAAAAGAGGAAATTGCCCTATTTCACACCCTACCGACCCACTGCAAAACGTTTGCTTCCCATTCCCACCATTTTAGGGTTTACTAGACTAGAGGTCTTAGTTGCAGAGGGAGAAATGCTTCCCCCAGGAGATACAACCATGGTTTCATTGAACTGGAAGTTTAGGCCACCAGCCGGCCACTTTGAGCCCCTCCTGCCTTGACTCCACAGGCACAGAGGGGGTTGCCATGCGGGCTGGGGTGGGTGATCCTGACCACCAAGGGGACATTGAGTCGCTACTCCAAAACGGCAGTGAGGAGGGAGGTGTCTGGAATACAGGAGATCCTTAAGGGTGTCTCTTGGGATGACCACGTCCTGAAAATCATCCCTTCGGACGGGTGGAAAACCACAGCTACTCAATTCAAGGAGGACTAGGAATGGCCAAGACCCTTCAGGAATGAACCCCCAACTGAGGGGCTTGCTGGGAGTGAAGGGAACACAGAAGGGGTAGAGGGAGAAGGCAGTTGCAAACGCCAGCTACGACTTGGTGACTGGCTACAGAGGAGGACTGTCATTGTGAGAATCTGTTCTTTATTGTTATGAACTGTTTGTATATATATTGACTGGATACTTTTGTTTTCTTCCTTGCCTCCTCTTTCCTCATCTGACATAGGCGAACTGATCATAACTCACTTTCTGTCACAGTGTAAATACAGGATATCAGCAGAAGAGAAACCATCACACAAGGACTTACCCTCCGCTTCTGGAGAAGGGGTGAGTACGCAGGAGAGCTGGGTCAGGTTGGGCATTTGGAGATGAACTGCAGGCCAAGGAGACTAGGTGGGTCCAAGCTGACGAGGGTGGGCTGGGTGGTCAGTCTGATTGTCAAACTGGCTGGGTTACGGTCGTCAGCCACTCGAGCATCAGTCTAGGTGTTGCTGCGAGCTAAATGTGATCAAGGTCCCTAAGTTTGTGTGACTTTGAGTCCAGAAGATTGTCCTCACCTGGGCGAGCCTGATCCTACCCACTGAAAATCCTGAAGAGAAGAGCCAAGGCCTCCCAGATGAGGAAGAAACTCCCCGTGGACAAGGCCTCGGGCTGTGCCGAGGGTCTTGCTCCCCCACCACCCACGGCCTGCCCCAGATTCAGACTCGCCTCCACCGGCAACCACACAGGCGAACTCCCTCCACTGAATCTCGTCATCTGTTTTTCCCTCTGACCTGTTTCTCTGGCCGCACCCTGACTGACACAGATTTCAGAACCGGAAGTGCGGAGAAAAGCACACTGACCGGAAGCTGAGAACCAGGACAGAGAAGAGAGGGCGATTCCAGCGCCGTCACACAGCTGAGGAATATTCTGCAACCTGAGAGCAGAAAAGGCAGTGAGGTTCTCCCACTGCAGAATGATTTTATAATAATTGTACGCACTCCTGTTTTTGAGGAGCGTGGTGGTCAACAGCTCTGGCGTCACATGGCTCTGAGGACCGAGGACCCCAGTAATGGTGGTTGTCATGGTCACTGTCATTGGCATTCTTCTGTGCTTCTTCTGTACACTGGGATCCCCCACCCCCAGGCCAGGATTTCAGAGCACTGGCAAGTCCAAGGACAGTGGCAGGAAGAGCTCCTTCCAGCCCCTAAACTGGCCACAACTACACCCACGTCTCCAGGAGGAAGAAGCTGCTGAGCATACACACCCTCCCAGGCACCTCTCCCTCCGCCCTACTCCCCAGGCCGCCTCCCACTGCTCCTGACGCCTCCTACTTAGAAAGACGTCGCAAAGCCACCCATACCCGGGGACGGGTTTCCCCAGGTCCGCGAAACCTCCGGACTGGAATGCAGAATTCAGTGTGGGTAGGCACGCGCCTTGTTCTGGGGACAGGTTAGACAGCTTCTGTCCAATCCTCCAACCAGTCTTTCGAGGTGCTCCCGCCCTCAGAGGAGAAAAAAAAAAGAGTTCAGAGCCATTGCTGTTGTTTGTTCTTAGAGGAAACGTGATTCACACTCCGTCTCCGTCAGACTGGGAGCGCTCCACACTAGAGCGTGGTTGCCACATTGGGACACCAAAGTTCCCAGGCAGGTTTAGGGTTTTACGGGCACCATAAAATCCCAATATCTACACATCCTGACTCTTGTATTAGACGGTAGACTCACTATGCAAGCCGTTCTTATTTGGGGCAAGCACTGTGTTCAACAAAGACATCTTTTGGGGGCATGGGGAATCCACGGGAGGCATGGCCATGTCATCCCAATGAGTCAGGAGAGACGTGGCTCACAGACAAGAAAATCGAAAGTCACAGAATCTACACAAGTTCACATGGCAGGCTGTGGGTCTGCGATCGGAAAACGGGTCTGTCAGACGCCAGAGACTAGAGAGAGAACAACGCGGACTTCTTATTTTAGAAATGAGAAAAGCTGAGGCCACGGATGCCTTAGCCACAGAGAGCTGTGCAGAACGACAGTCCCCAGGCTCATGCACAACCCCCCCTCCCCAGGCTGCCTCCCCACCAGGCAGGTCTGAGCCCTGCAAGAGGATGGGCCCCGCAGACAGCAAATTCCAGGCATTCTGCGGGATCCACTGAGCCTCCTTATCACAGGGTTTGTTGAGGTTACCTTATCTCTTCAGAAACTATCAGTGAGAGAAGTCTTCCATCACCCCTGTCCTTAAACCATTTGGGAGGAATCCCATGATGACATCTCCAAGGAGAGGGGGAGGGGACCAGAACCTCTGGGGCACGGCTGTCCCCTGACACAGCCAGCTGGAAGGCAATACAGTGTGTGTGTGTGTGTGTGTGTGTGTGTGCGCGCGTGTGTGTGTGTGCGCGTGCGTGTGTGTGCGTGTGTGTGTGTGTGTGTGAATATGCAATTTTTCACATATGTAAAAACCCCTACTTCAATACCCTTTATAGTGAAGCCGTAAGGCAAAGAGTGTTAGGGGTTAGCAGGCCGACCCCCCAGGCAGACAGAGTCCCGGCTAATCACCAGGACATCGGAGTCTGACCCTGGCCCCACCACCAACCGCCTGCGGGACCCAGGACAGGTCAGTCCTCTGCCTGCGGCCCCGGGCCAGCCTCTGGGAGACGAGCGCTGGGCTCGGGGACGAGCTAGGAATTCCATCCCACAGGCCTACTGGCTCGACAATACTTCAAAATTAGGATATTTCATTATACAACTTAAGTATCTGGCTTCTCTCACAAGAAAGGGGAAGGAGCAGAGGAGGAAGAAGGCGGCGCTTTGGCACACATTGCTTCCTCCCGGCTCCGTGGGCGGTGGGCCCCCGACCCTTCCCCGGACCCCACGTGTGTGCGCCCCCCGGGGTCTCCTGCAGGCAGCGCAGGCCTGGGCCGCCCTGGAGGCCTCTACGACCCCGGCCAGAGCTGCCGTCTGGCGACTCTGATTCCGAACCACGGGCCACAGGCCACGGGCCCCACAGCACGGTGACCATCAGCTGAAGACAGCGTGCCCTTGGCCCTGGGAAGCGGCGTCGCTCAGGCCCAGCCCAGAGGACAAACTCCGCTTTCAGAGGAAATATGTGTCCTATCTCTTCCCCGAGGAATCCAACCATAGCGGCGTCTGGCCGTGCGGCTACCACCGTGGGAACGAAACCAGGAATTCCTTGCACGCCACGGGCCACAAGGGCCATCGCGGACGGCTTTGCACGCCTCCCCGCCTTTCTGCGGCCAGACCCCAGTCCCGATCCCGCCTCGTGGGGCCCCAGGGTGTCCCCGAGCTGTGCTCTCCGCTGCACGAGGCCTGCAGGGGACGAGGCTCGGTGGACGGCACTCCGGGCGCCAGGCCTCCTCTGGCCCACGCGGGCCCGGGCAGCCCGGGTCAGACGGATGACACAGCTTTTTGAACCAGACACTGCGAAGGGGCTCTGGGTTGCTTCGAACATTTTCATAATCGCATTTTACAGGACTTGTGCTCTGGGGCTTTTTTGGCGAAGAACAGCAATCTGAAGGTGAACCTCCAAAACCTCTCTCCGGGAAGAGAAGAAACAGCTCTGCGAGGACTTTTCCGTCCACGCGCAACCCGGTTTGGCTGGAACACTTGCTCCTCCAGCAGAATTCCCCGAGAGCACAGGATAATATATTCAGCCGGGGAAGATCGTAATCCCTCTTGAGTTGGCTCTGCAGGCTTGCAGCCTCCGGAGCGGAGGCTTTGATGTGTGGTGTTTACGACGGACGGGGCCTGTGGGACACGCGGGGCCCCCGCCGCCGCCGCCGCTGTTCCGGGGCGGCCCTGGGGTCGCGGGCACGTGCTGCGTGGACCTGCCCTCGCGTCTCGGGGAGCATCCTGGGAGCACACTGATTGCCCCGCATGGCGTCGGGGAAGGGGAGTCTAGGCTGGCTTTGAGTGCCTGCAGGAAAGTGAAATAATGTTCTCCAGTTGAATGCATTATTGATGGCATGTTGTAAATTTTTAAACAAAATAAATAATGTATTGAGAGCAGGGTCATTTTATGACCGTTTACCAATTGGATGGTTCCAAGATACCAAAACAATGTGAAAATACGTTTTTTTAGACAGCATACTGAAGAGACAACCAATTTTGACGTTTAAAGCCCTCTGTCACGTGTCATCCTGGTGACCCGTGTCCCAGCTCTGGAAGGAGGTGGGCAGGGAGGAGGAGCGACCTCCCGTGCTTCGAGCCCACGTCCGACTCGGTGGGGGTGTGCGCATGCTTGTGCACACGTCGGGACGGTGCGAGAGAGCAGGTGCCCCTCTGCTCAGACTCACGACAGCCCTGCACCCGTGTGCTCCGGGAGACCCCGACAGCAGGGTCTCCGATCTTCTTGGCCCGGCTCTGGTCCTCGGCATCCAGAGACCCGCCAACGATGCTGGACTCCCAGCGCGGGGTTCGCAAGGTCTCAGAACCACGTCGAGACTTGTCGATGTCACGTGGTTGGATTCGGCTCACTGACCCTCAGCTGTGAAGGCAGCAGGGCGCTGGGCTCTGGGGACACAGAATGCCAGGTGGAAGGTCTCGTGCTCGGGGGTAGAGGGTAGGGCCGGGGGAAGACAGCTGTGCACCCCAACCCACACCGGCTCCGGGTCCCCATGGAGCCCCCAGTCTGGGCTTGAGGCTGGGATGGCGATGAGAAGGGCGCCCAGGCACTTCTGACCCAGAGCCCACCCCTCCCCACCAAGCAGAGTCCTTGGACCTGGCAGATTGCCCCAGTGCGAGGACGCAGCCAGATCCCCACGTTCGGGACACAGAACGGTGCCCTGAGCCACTGCGTCAAGGCTGACTGTACCCATCCAGTCAATTCCCGTGTCCTGAGGCAAAAGCCCTCAGTCCGTCCCCATTTCAGAGCGTCAGCCACTCAGAAAACATGGACACAGAGCAAGGGCACCCCTGGAGCCTCGGCACTGGGGGGACAGACGCAGCCCTGCCGGGCCCCCAGGGAGTGGCCGCCGCAGCCAGCTGTGACCGATGGCCCCCCAGGACCGTCCTCCCTCCACCCGTGAGAGACCAACTGCTTCTGGGGCAGCGGAGAAGGAAGCGCTGGGGGAGGCTGGGCTCCAGCCCCAGTGGGACGCAGCCCCGTGTTCGGGGACGGACCCGGGGGTCTCGGACGGCTTTCAAAGGCGACGATACACCTCTAAAATTGAAATTTTACGCAAAATTGTGTGTGTGTGTGTGTGTGTGTGTGTGTGTGTGTGTGTGTGTGTGTGTGTTTCTGGGGAAAGGATCTGGCTTTTCATATCTTCAAAGGGTTTTGTTATCCCACAGTTACGGAATATTTTCTTACGTCTTATGCAACAGAGCCCATGTTAAAAATATATAAGATTTCTACTCCTCATCCTAAAACCACTTCCGTGGGCCCTTCTAACCCCCGTCGGGAGCAAGAGTGAGCCCAGCAAACAGCATCTGGGAAGCAGAGGGTTATTTTTAAAAATTGGTCCCAGCTTCTAAGATTTGAAGGAAAAAAACTCACATTTTAATTGTCTTTAAAGGAAAAAAAAAGAATCAGTGCTCTCCATGACCAGCTGGCTTCATTTTTATCACCTTGGAATACCAAATTCATTAAAAGTTTCTATTTAGAACTGAGATCTCATCTGTCTTATAAATCCCAGCAGCTCCCCAGTTTCCAGACTCCCACAAATTATCTCCCTTCTAGACCATTTGTACATTTCACTACATTTAAAGGAAATGCCATTTGGATGACCTGCAAAATATGTCTTAGTACTGTTTTTATCAGAGATGTCACGTGCTCCCTATACGCATCCCACCCCCTGGGACCCAGGGCTTCTCTTCCCCGGGAAAGGGGCTGCTCTCTGCCCCAGGGGTGATTTGGAGACAGGGCTGCGGGAGGCCTGCGGAGGGCCTCCCCCAGGGCCAGGATGGCAAGGTTTCCTTCCTGAGTCTGGTCGCCTGCTGCTGCTCGCCGGGACCCAAGACTGAAAACTGCCAGCCAGCCTCACGTTCCCGCCGGCACAGGCTGGAGGGGCCAACAGGTGTGGTATCTGAGCAGCCTGGTAGGAAGGACAGGGCCCCCGCGGGAGACACTGGGGGCGGAGCCTGTCCTGCCGCCCTGCTCGGGGGAGTGGGGCCCGGGGTGCTCCCCAACCGGTCCTTCCAGAAGCTCCTGGACAGAAAGGGCACACCTCCTTGCGTGAGCGTTGAGCTCACGGAGTCCCGAGGTGGAAAGGCAGCCTAACCGGTGTGTCCCGCCCCGTGACGCGCAGCGGGGAGGCAGTGACGTGTGTTGTTTCAGGACAGGTCAGAGCTCGGCAGCCGCTCCAGCACCCCGGACACATTCGGGGCCCTCAGCCCCAGCTTCGGGGAGGATCTGTGACTCCTTCGTGGGAAGTGAGGGCACAGAGACGCACTCCCAAGGGTGCAGATGCCCGCTGCGTGAGCGGGGTCCTCCCCACAGGCAGAACCCATGACATGTCACCTGCATCCTCGGGGGCCAGAGCCCCCACCCCATGCTCGCCCCCACCTCGCGCGTCCTGTCCTGACCACCACTGCCGCCCGCCGCCCTCTCCCTCCACGCGTCTCCACGAGGAGCTTCACACCCGGCTGGGTGGTCGAAGTTGGCCAGAGGGGGCCAGATCCAGGGTCCCCGGTGGACTGTCCAGCCGCAGATGTGAGCTGACCACGCCGTGCTCCGGGGCAGCCCTGTGGGAGGACAGCGTCTCGTCCTGGGAAGGAAGCTTGGAGAGCCCATTCAGAATCTGAAGTCAGACAGGGTGTTCAGAATCGTGCGTTTCCACGGTTCCTGCAAGTTCCTGGCTTCCCAGAGTTCCCCCTCCCACAGTCCTGGTCAAAGCTAGATGNCCACAGCGCCCCCCCCCCCCCCCCCGTCCTCAGGCTCGCCCGGGATGACACAGGTCTGGCAGGTACGAGTGCCTGTCAAGGTCCCAGCACCTCGCTGTCGTCAGCCGGCCCAGTGATGTGGGGCCTGGCCCTGCTCCGGGGACCTATGCCTCATCTGTAAACAGGGGAAAGGTCCCAACCTTCTCCAGCCGCGTGTGAAAGGCCCGGCCGAGGGGTTAAGGTTAGACCCTGTGGGACAGCAGACCCCGCCACGCCCAGGCCCATGGACGTGCGGGCTGAAGGCACGACCTTGCCTCACTGTCCTCAGCCCAGTGAGTCTTCCTCTGAAGACAGACATTTTCACATTCCAGACAGTTCTTACAAAACTTTCCAAACTTTCCAGGTGACATTAAGACAGTTGTAGGTAAACTCAATGGGCACAATCAACAAAAAGCAAGGTCGGAGGGCACCAGCTGTTTCTTCAGGACAGAAGGTCGAGACGCAGAGAGACGAAGCCATCCCTCTGGCGGCTGAGACGCATTCCAACAAACGAAGCCAGTTTCCTCGGCCTCTCCCGTCGGCGTGGGGCCACACTGCCTGTGCCCTGGTCACCGGGATCGCTGGACCCACTGAAGCTTACACGGATCCACAGCCCCACACTAGGCCCTGTATCCAACCCCAGGGAGCTCCGTGCCAAATGCCAAGCGCCAAGGCCACCCCAGCACTCACATCGGGTATCACCCACCCTCGGCCCTGCCCAGGACCGTGCGGCAAATCACCTGGGTTTAGATTGAGGAGATGTACAAATAAGATCCAAATCCATCTCAAGAATTAATCAACAAAAGGAGAAAATCGAGTGGCCAAGGCCGGTGCTCTGGGGTGGTTGTCGGCCACGGTCAGAGGAGAACCACCGTGCCAGCAATTAGGTTGCACGTTAACTGCCCAGCCTGGCTTCACTGGCCCCAGAATTTCAAAGAGAGCATGAATCATAAAACTTTCAGGCTTGGGAAGAGACCTCAGAAATAGAGACCGTATCTCAGAGCAGGACCTCTCCGTGATAGTGCGCCCAGGCCTGGAGGACGGCGATGTCGCACAGTCCAAGTCGGCAGGTGGGGGCCTGAGACTCCACACTCCCAACCCACTCCCAGAGACGCCGGCGCCCGTGCTCCTAAGAACAGCAGCACGTTCGGGAAGAGCGTGGCCCAAGTGTGGGCTGGCGGATCATGCCCCAGGACAGGAAGGGGTGGGAACTCACAGAGCTGTGCCTTCAGATCAGGGGTCCCTGGGGACCAGGACACGCTGCAGGCGGCTTAAGCTGTTATAGAGATCTTCCATGCCGGTGCAGGCAGGAGCCCAGCAAACTCTCTGACTCATGGTCTAAAACATTAAATTTTTTTAAAAATGACTTTAGGGTTTTTATTTACTATTATTATTGTTTTACAACTTTAAAGCAAAACTCAGAAGTGTGATCAGAATGATCAGACGTGTTTTTTCTCCCTTTGAAAAATGTTAACGAAATGCTTCAGATACATAAAACGTCTCGCTGGGGTCAGACCACCAGCAGAAGAGCCCTGTGGTCTGGGCCACTGAGACCCTTTCTGTGTGTCCTGCGCTCACCTGCGAGCGGCAGGTGGCAGTGGGGCCTGCTGGGAGGACTCGGCGAGTCACACACTGTGTGGCACACCTAGCGTGCGTGGCGCCCAGAAAGCCCTCATCAGACCTCAGTTCATAATATTCCTGTTATTGTTCCCTCCTCCCCTGCCCTGGGTGGGGAGATTTATTCAAACGTGCTGAAGTCCTCGGCACGGACTGTAGACGTGTGAGCTCGGAAACTGGGTTGCTCCCTTAACTGGACTGGTGGCAAGTTCAAGGCGCGTGGCCGACAGGAAGAAACGGAGCTTATGTGACACCTGAGTGCCATGAGGAACATGCTCAAGCCGGTGTGACAGCTCAGCTCCGTGGGCCCCAACCTCAGCCGCCGTGCATGAAGGGGCCAGGCCGTGACCCCGAAAACCCCTCCTGCTTTGGGAGATTGGGATTCATGACTCACTGGGGCAAAGGTGTCACCACCAAAGCTGCCTTCAATCTCACCTACAACTGACTGGTTTTATGGGGCCACACCTCACCCCTTATGGGGCCCAGGAGACAGGAGGTTGACCTCAAGCTTGGGATCTCAGGATGAAAAGCAGTGTCGGCACGCTGAGTAGCACTGCTAGAAGGTCAGGGCACCTTCTAGAAATAGCACTTGGCACCAACCACCCCTGGGATTAACCCTTCCCTTCCCAGCAGGCCTGGGCCTCCTCCACCCGAGAACCTGCCACCTCGGCCCCTCAGCGTCTCTCGCAAGAAGACCTCAGTGTCCCGAGCGCAAGAGATGTCCATCAAGTTAATCAAGTTCATCAAGTTCATCAAGTCCAATTTCTCATTAATTATTATTATCGTTGCTTATTTTCATTGGTGGAACATTACCAATTTTTTTTTAATTGGTGACATTGTCCCATTGTTTGGCGGCGTGTAGACACAGCCGCGAGGATGGACAGGGTGAAGTGTAGGAAGGGTCTTTGCCTTCACACTGGACAACAGCACGGCCATCCTGAGTTCAGACTCAGCCGACGGCCGGACTTGGCCTGTCCACGCCCCCTGGCTGGGGCAGCACGTGGCTGGGGGAGGCCTGGGCGTTTCCACAGCCTTCCGTGGTCCACCTGGAGGCCGGCACAGGCTCCCACAGACCCCCACACCCCAGTTCATCCGAGGGAGACCCTCGCCACTGACCCCATTTCCGAACCACTGGACGGAGGTGTGAGCCTCCCTGGGGACCCCCTGAGGTACCCTGTCGTCCGCTAACGTCTGTCCAAGCCCCCACTCTGTGCAAACTGCCGCAGTGGGGAGTTCACGGCTCCTCCCGTCCAGAGGGTATCATTTAGGGGAGACAGGCAGGCTAATTACTAACTGACGCAAGGCTGAGTGAAGTAAACGCTCTAATAACCGTGTGGACCGCCGCTCTGGAGACGCCGGGCACAGCCCTCAAACCCTGGTGGCGGCGTCGGGGGCGAGCTGGCGCGTGGGCCGCCTCACAGGGCACCGTGGGCACAGACGGACGACAGGAGCGGGGCCCAGATCGGGAGCCGCACTGAGCCTCCACTTGCTGTTCAGGCAGACGACCGTGGCCGTGGCTCAAACCTTCCGGTGGGTGTGAAGACGCAAGTGTGCTGCCAGCCCCCCGAGTCCGGTCCCCTGGCCCCACAGGACACGTTTGCAGCAGGTGCGTGCTCTCTGCGCCCTGGATGGAAGCAGACCTAACATAGTTCCCGGCCCCTCTTCACACCCAGGTCCTTACAGCGTCGCGGCCTGAAGACCTTTCCGCCCCGGCTCGTGGAGCTCCTCCTCATCCTTCCCTCCCGCTGGCCCGCGGGCTGGACCTCGGGGCCTCTCCCCCGCTCCGCACTCACGGGCGGCCGGGCCGGGTGACGCCATGTGGGAGTCACATCGCGGGGCGCCGGCGTGGACCAGACGGACAGGCCCCCTCTCGGCCGACATCCGTGCGTCTGGACTTTCAGCCGTCGGTTCCGCTCCCCGGCCGCAGGTGACCTGCCACGGGCAGCATGTGGCACGTGACGGCACCTGCGTCCGCAGACCTGCAGCCAAGGGAAGCCGTGGGTCTCCCGCCCCATCCCGTGGCGCCAGCTCATTGCCCTCTGACACCGGTTCAGCTGGTGAGTATGAGGAGCCCGGTTCGGAGACCGTACGCTCCGTCCGTGGCGCGTTTGCTGTCCAGCCCAGAGAAGAAGGAGGGCCAGGGTGACGCTGCCGCAGACCACGCTCAGCCACTAGCAAGGACTGCGGGAGCAGGAGGCCCAGGCCCACTGGGAATGCAGGGTTATCCCAGGGGTGCTTTGAGCCAAGTGCTATTTCCAGAAGCCAAAAAGCAAAACACTAAGAACAGTGTGAGGACGGGGTGGGAGCCTAACCGGGCAGAGCAGGGCCTTGGGGTGTCTCTCCTCTGTGTCCGGGGTCCTCACGGGGGCCCCCAGTACCTCCGGGGTGCTCACCCCAATACCCCCACGGGGAGCCCCACTCGCCCCATGTGTGGACCCCGAAGTCTCACCTATCTGCTCAGGACCCACCGCCCCTGCAGACAGAGGCTCAGGCCCTCGGGGCCCCCATGATGACCTGCAGTGAGGGAAGGAGGCGCCGGGGGCTGTCTCTCAACGCAGGAGTCCGTGCTGGATTGGAAGTCCACGCTTGTTTTTTAACTGAATCAGAATGGAGTGATGGGACGTGGCAGCGGGGACTTGACCTTGGGGAGAGCACGGTACGGGGGTGGGCCATGTGCCAGGCCGGCCACAGAACTCCCACACTGGCCTTGGTGGTCGGCCTGTGACTCTCTGCTCCCTCTGACGTGGCCGAGGGAACCCGCTGAGGAGCCGAGGTCACAGGGTCCCCAGGCCAAGACTCCCACCTGCCCCCAGCCCCAGCGCCCACCTGCCCAAGCGTACACCCCAGACAGGGCGCCACAAAGACTGCTTGCTTACTTACACACCCAGGAGGGAGCCCACGGCAGGCTCCCAGGGGTCCCCGGCCTCCCTGGCCGCTCTCTCCCGCTTCCCCTTCCTGCCGCTCCAGATCATCCGTCCCAGCCAGAGACGAAAGTCCTCCCTGGGAAAGTAACGTTTGGCTCGAATGAGCGGGCGGGCCAGTGTCCCACAAGCACTGTCCTGCTCTGAAACCGAGAAGCCGGTGCAGAGGAGCGATTCTGCCCGCGATGAGGGTCCCCACGGCCTCTGCACCCCACTTGCCCCGAGGCTGGGCTTGGAACACGTCCCCGTGAAGCAGACCTTCTTCCCAGCTCCCTGCCCGAGCCATCAGGACACGGGACACACTGAGGTTCAAGCACGGGCTTCCATTTACTGGGCCCCGACCTCGGCCCGGTAGGTCTGCCAGGCCTCTTACTTCATCTGTAAAGTGGAGGAAATGTCCACAGGATTTCGCAAAGATGAAAGCAATCATCCCTGCAGAGAGCCGGCGAGTGACCGGCCTCCAGAGAGACCGTGCGGTGAGCAGAGCCATCAGATGCAGCGTGTGGGGGAGCGGAGCGCAGGCTGAGCACCCCTCGCCCCTGGAGAGGCAGGTTCGGGCGGGGTTCTCAGCCCCGGTCTAAGCGGAGAGGCCCAGGAGGCAGCTGAGAGCTGGGCCAGTGTCCTCACGGGCCCCCACAGAGCGGGCCGCACGGAGCTGGGCACAGAGCTGGTGGTGCTGGCGGGGGTTAGTGCAGGGAGGGGAAGCAAGGGCTGAGCTCGGCCCTCGGACAGTAAGACGTCCAGGAAGGAGCCAGAAGGAGAGGCCGAAGGGAGCAGCCCAGGGAGCGGGCGGGGAAGCAGGAGCTCCAGAGGAAGGGCAAGGAGCTGGGCCCAGGGCCCGCGGTTTGAAGAGAGACAGAGACGGCAGCAGGAGGTCGGGCTGACCGAGCAGTCGGGGGCCGAGGGCCAAGTGTAAGGGCGCCAGACAGAGACCGCTTGCCAAGTTTGCAGCAGTGGGTGAAGGAAAATGAGGCTCCTGCGGGGCCAGCTCGGTAATTTGTCCCAAACAGAGACATTTGCAGAACAGGTGGGCACGTGCGTGAAAGGCTCTCCGGAGAGGCTGGCCCGGCCCTGCAGCAAGACACCGACCGTCGGGACCCGGCGCGGCCAGGAGCCAGCGGCAGCGGGGACGGCGGGCGCACGGACGCCGCTCCGGCTCCGGCAGCAGAGGGGCCGACGCGGGGCCGCGGGGCACGGAGAGCGCACGGGAGCCGTCGCCACCCCGCATCACACACAGGGCTCTGCTCTGCTCGTTAAGTGCAACTTCGTGGAGTGTTTTCCATTTTAACGTGCGATTGCTCTTCCCTAGGTCCCAGCGGCGGGAGTACTTCACTGCTGTCCCCGCGGGCCCCTGTCCGCCCTTCCCGCTGCTCGTGGGCTCGTGGGCTCGGGAACAGAAGTCCCACGGGGCGCCACCCAGGGACCAAGATCTCCAGGTCGGGGGAGCCGCCCCGCCGCCCCGGCCTGCCGCCCGCAGAGAGCCCCGGTGCCCCCAGGAAGCCTGCTCCCTTCCTCCCGCGGCCCGCGGCCCACTCTGCTGGACGGACGCGCGGGGAGCCCCTCACCGACCTCAGCCCGGCGCGCTGGAGCCTCGGCAGGATGGCGAGTCTCCCTTCGGGAAGCTTATCGGTCCCACGTCCCTCCTTACATCCTGCTGAGGAAAGTCCGCCCGGACCTGGAGCGAAGCAGGAGCCAAGTGAGCAGAAGCGAGCCGTGCTGCCCTCGAGCCTCAGGACATGAGGCATAGAGGCCACAGGCGTCCGTGGGGGGCGGGCAGCTGGAGCCCCTCTCGGAGACCGCCCTGCGGGCTTCCTGTCGGCCTCGAAGGGCCAAGGTCGAAGGTGAGGAAGGATTTTGGAACTGTGGGGAGTTTGGGCCCCCGTCCTTGGTCTCTCAACCCTCCGTCCGGAGTCCATGTGATCCGCGCCCTGAACGGAGCTCGCGGCCTCTGTCTCCGGCGCGGCCAGGCCAAGGCAACCGAGAAGGGGGGCACTCTGCCCCTTGGCTCATCGTGGGGACCGTGAGGGTCATGAACGCGCAGCAGACACCGTTCCAAGCGCTTTCCACACACTAACTCGTTTACGCTCCCCACGGCCTTGTTTTCATCCACATCTTACCGCTGAGAAGACGGGGCAATTACCGAGCCCCCAAGGCTGTGTGGCGAGGGTTCGGGGCACGGGCGACAGAGCGGGAGCGCGGCCCCACAGCCTGGCTCTCGGTCAGCACGCCGCACCGCCTCCCTCCGTCCAGGGCGCGGGGTCCGGGCCACCTACCCCGGCGCTCCCCGTCCGTCCATCCATCTGCCCCTCCGTCCCCCGGTCTGTCCTTCCACCAGACTGTGGATCTGTCCCTGACAGAGCTTCGTCCAAACAAGGGGGCAAAGGCAAGGAAGAGGTGAAGACACACGTGACCGCGGGCGTTGTCACACGCACCGGGCTGCGTCCGGCACGTGCACGTCTGGCTGACATCCCTCTCCTGCCCGCGCGTCAGGTCGAGCTCACTACCGGCCCCTCCTCTGGGCCCTGGTCGTCCTCACCCGGCCGGCCGGCCCTGCGCCCCCCACCACCCTTCCGCTGCCCCGGAGAACCTTTCTGCTCTTCACCAGACTGTGCCCGAGTTCAGCAATGCTGCTTTTTGCCGAGGCGTCACCTTCATTCATGGAAGGAGACCCGTGGGATTTTCTGTGCTAATTGCCCAAACCGGAGTGACGAGAGGATTGGATTGTACTGATGAGTGAAATGGCAACCAAGCATGTCTGGTGGTCCCCGGCCCGGGCAGCCGACCCTGGGACCAGTGACGCGCCCCTGGTTCTGCTGTGAGTACAAGATGAACCGTGAGTGTGTCTCACGTGTGTCACACCGGCGTAAATTCAAATGCCGGCATGCCAGGAAGCCACGGTCCGGGGCTGGCGTGAGCGCCGGTACATACTGGAGTCTTTGTGTTTCCATCTGGACCAAAGGAAGGAAGATCAATAGCTAGTGCGCGTGGCGGCTGGGGTTTCCAAATACAGAGACGCAACCTCAAAGTGGGTCTCATGCAGCTCCGCGCCCCGCTGCTTCCTGTAACTGGACTCCATGCACTTCAGCTTCTGCGAAGTGGCCACCATGGGACAGGGCTGCAGACCGAAAATAGGATGAAGAGAAGAAAGAGTAATCCTGATTTCCATTCAGATTTTGAAATAACAACACCACTGGTAGCACCCGTGTGACATTCCAGGCCTGACCGTCCTCCTCGTCCTCTGTGAGCGTGGGCTCAGCCACTGTCTCGCAGAAGCGTGGCAGCTCGTGTCTACAAAGTGTGTGGTAGTGATGAGCGTGGCTTGCCGACATCCGCGGTCCTCTCTTCTCCTTCTAGCACCTGGGAGACGGCCTTCCTGACCCCGTGGGGCGGCGGTGACAGCGCAGCAGGACGGGGGCTCTGGGCGTGTGTAGGGCTGTTCGGGGCATCGTGTGGCATAGTGGGTCCTGCCGGTCCGCGTCGCTTCCCCCAGCCCCTGGATTTGCTGGTCCTGGACCCAGAGGAGGCCCAAACCAGAGGACCCACTGCTGGTGCCCAGTGGACACCTAATAAAGTGCCTACTATGTGCCAGACACCGTTCAAACACCTGTAACTGAAGCAACCATTTTGCAGCTCTATTTTTCTCGCCCAGCTCTGGGCAAATTCGAGGGGCATGTACTACGGACACGGATTTCGGGTACGATGTGCCTCCCATCTGGCGGAACTCCTGGTGGGTTTTTTGCTCCATCCCAGTGGATTTCAAATTCTGTATTAGTTACTTCAAATGGAGTCATCTTCAAAGAAATGCACTGGCCCCAGATATCTGAATTAACCATGAGCTCAGTCTCGGAGAAAGCTCGTGCCCTGGGCTGTCCCTGCACGCAGCAACCACTGCAGAAGCACCTGGGACGGAAACAAGATCTAAAAATACGCCTTGGCCTCAATTAAGAAGAACAGTTGGTGCCAGGAAACTGAGCCAAAGGGGGTCAGGAGTTTCTACTGGCCTTTTCACGGGGGCGGTGGGGTCCACACCGGACAGGGCCTGGGGACAAATAGGGCTCCAAGAGTAACGTGCTGCTCGGGTCAGAGCTTCAGACTCCGGTTGAGCCCTCCAGAGCTCAGCCTGGGGCTGCATCGTTCAGATGGGCCAGCTAGAGCGGGCTCATTTCTCACCAGAGCAGAAGGTGAGCGTCAAGGGCAGCAAGAATCCCAAGACGCAGAGCCAGGGCTTCTGTCCCCTTCCGCCTTCCCCCAGCGGCGGCACTGTGTTCTGGGGGAGCGCTGTGTCCTGTGTCCTGGTGCCCAAATGTAGAGCCAGGCAGAAATGGGACATGCGACTCCAGGAAGCAGCCTGCACATCCTCCCCAAATCTGACCCAAATCGGTGTCACTCACGCCTCCCGAGCCATGGGCCCGGCCCCCAGGGGCGAGCTCCCGGAGCGCGTGCAAGTGCCGCCCGGCCCGGAGTGGACTGGCGGGTGTGGACTTCCCCCTGATGTCTGTGACTCGTTCCCGGAGGCCTGCCCTGTTTCCCCGGGGAAGGTCCCCCCGACAGCCGGCAAACTAAAGCCCACGAGCCCTCGCTTCTCTGCTGCCGTCTGGCCTCCCGCAGCCACGATGTCTGTGTTTAGACCTGAACACCCCGCTCTTGCTTTCCTGCGAGGCCAGGGTGGCGGTCATTCTGTCCACAGCCTGAGAGCTGGCTCCCGTCCTTCGAAGTCAGGCAGACCAGCCTGGACCAGCCCCACGAGCCCCCAGGACCTCGGGCCTTGCCCGCCGACTGGAACTAGTGCCGCCGGCTGCGTTGGGGTGTGTTGGGCCGTGTCTCCAGGTGAAGTGGCATGTGCTACCCAGAGGTATTTTGCTTATTACTACTCTTTGGATTTCCTGACGGATGGACCAACATTTTTCCCCCTTGCATTTCAGAGGGTCTGGAAGGCGGCAGGGAGGCGACAGGCCCAGACTGTTGTTACCTGGAGGTTGTTGGGATGGTCGGTGGAACGACAGGTGGCTCAGGAAGCCCGCCCACCTGTCGGGTCTCCCTGCCCAAGTTGGGCATGGGCCGTGGAGAGGCCAGCGCATGCGGGACCAGCCTGCAGGAGAAGGGCCCGTTCCCTCTGGGGGCTAGCGCTCCGTGCCCCAGACCACATCTGACTGGGTCACTTGGTCACCAGCCAGCTCAGGTTCCAGCGTGGCCGCCGAGGCAGACGGCCTCCCCGGGGCACGGATCCTTGCATCCATCCATCAGATGGCTGGGTCGGCCCATGAGGCCATGTCTGGCGCCCTCCCATGACGTCCCAGGCTGTCCAAGCTCCCGGGCCTGCTCCCCAAAGCAGTCAGTGACCGCAGGCCTCTCGACCACTCAACAGACCGCGCGGGGTTGGGCGAGGGCTGGGCGGGCTCGTTCCGGGGGTGCTGTTCCCTGCCCCACGCGCACAGCTGGCGCGGGATGCAAGTGGCTTCGTTCTGCTCCTGGACCCCGAGTGCACCTGCCACAGCCTCCCTTGTAGATTAAATCAGCCCAAGTGCAGCTACTGTTTTCCCAGATTCCTTTCTCCTCCTCCTCAGGTTAAATTATGCGCACTACGGTGTATTTGAAATGAACCTAGAGGGATTCTGGTGCTCCGCTTTTCTGTAAAATAGTCTTGCTTCTCAACAAACAGCATCTCTCTCTACTCCACCCCCTCTGTGATAGGAAAAATAACACATCAACGTTCTATTGAGTTTTGTACGGGGACTGAGTTTTGCCTGAATAAACAGAATGGGTGACCAAAGGCAGCCTAGACAAAATCAGAATCGGGCTCATTTTTTAAAGATGTATTTACTGATTTATTCATTCATTCATTCATTCATTCATTCATTCACTGATTTATTTAGTGGGGGAGGGGCAGAGGGAGAGCATCTCCAGTGGACTCCCTGCTAAGCACGGAGCCCGGCGCAGGCTCGATCCCCTGACCCTGAGATCACGACCTGAGCCGAAATCCAGAGTCGGACGCTCCACCGACTGAGGCCCCCGGCACCCCCCAGAATCAGGCTCTTCTCTCACTGGGTGGTAACATGAGAGAGAAGTCTGGCGGGCTCCCGCACAGCATTATTCCTAAATACATTTGTGACTTCTTTCCTCCATTTCAATGAAACATTTTACCCTAAAACAGCCAGGCTCAATGCTTCTCTCCTGATAACGTCACCAAAGACCCCCACAGAGACGGTCCCAAGCCTCACCAGGAAGTGCCTTCAGGACAAAGAAGGAGAAATGAAGACCAGACTCGGTGAGAACGGAGCCCGGGAGGCCGGCCGGGGATGGGACTCAGGTGCCAGCAGCCAGGAAGAGAGAAGCCCGCGTCCACCCTCCATGGAAAACTAACAGGAAACCAGCAAATCCTCAGAAGCCCCGCCGTCCAGCGGGAAGTGCACTTCCCCAGAGGACGTCTCCAGAGCTGGGGGCCTTTCCAGCCCAATAGCGAGCACAGCCGGCTCCCGGCGCCCTTCCCGACACGCGGGGATCGTGCCCTGAGTCCGGACGTGGGCTGAGAGCAGGGCAGCGGCACCAGGCCGGTCGGCTCTGAGCTCCGTGGGGGGCCACCGGGGGCGCCTGTCCGTCCCGCCGCAGCAGCACCTGGCGAATGGCTGTCCACCCGGCGCGTGCTGCCACCGAGCTCTGCTGGACTTCAGCTGCCAGGATCTGGCCGTGTTCTCTTAAGCCCGTCTCTCCGAGAAGCCTCTCTGCGTTTTGTTCTCCTCGGGGTCACCTGTCATGCCCAGGCATTTGAATCACGCACCTGTCCTAGCCCTGCCATCTGCCATCCGCAGCACTGTGCCCTGCCGGGCACGCCGCAGGTAACGCCCACAGCCCTCAGTCCCGCACACGGTGCCAGCTTTGTGACACTGCCCACTCCTTCCTTCCTGACCCCACCCCTCTCTGGGGCTTCTGAAGACCTTTCCTCCTCCATGCGACCCTGTTCCCGTCCGTCCGGGATGGCCCAACTCCGAGTTTGTGCTGAGCTCTCCAGCCCAGCCCACCCCCTGTCCCAGCACCTCTTTTACTAGTCACCTCAAATTGCCTGTGAGACTAAATCTAAACCCCCAGCTTAGGATGCAAAGCCTTCCAAGAATCCATCCTTCTGTGCCAAGCCAACCCTGTAGAGCACATCACACCTTGGACGGCGGCCCCCACCATCCCGTGAACCCTGTCCGTGGGCGCCTTCGCCGTGCCCTTGTGCACGCAGCCCCGGCCATCCCAGCACCTCCCAGACAATGTGGACAAGCCTCTACTCTTCTCTCTGCTTCCGTGAGCCTGACGCCAGCTCACGCTCCACTCTACCTCAGGGCTTTGAGCGTCTCAGACCAAAGTCCCCCCCTCCCTCCTCAGACCCCTCGTGCCATTTGTGGGCTATGTTATTCCTTTGTCAGCCCTCGCGGGCAAGAGCCGTATACATGAGGACGTGAGCGTCTTCAGGAAAGAGGAAGACCTGCCCTGTGAATCATTACAAAGCATTCCGGGGCACCTGGGTGGCTCAGTAGGTTAAAGCCTCTGCCTTCAGCTCAGGCCATGATCTCAGGGTCCTGGGATCAAGCCCCGCATTGGGCTCTCTGCTCAGCCGGGAGCCTGCTTCCTCCTCTCTCTCTCTGCCTGCCTCTCTGCCTACTTGTGATCTCTCTCTCTCTCTCTCTGTCAAATAAATAAAATCTTTAAAACAAACAAACAAAAAACCAAAAAAACTAACAACAAAGCATTCTGCCTGTCCCTGTCCATGCAGGCTGTCCGTGCTGTGGGGGAGAGTCAGAAGAGTTAACAACACAAATTAACATATAGATATTGTATAAATGATAAAACATATCCTCCCTTGTTTTCCAAATGATGAAATTATTCCATAAACACGTGTTCATACATAATCATTTACCCAGATAGATGAATCCCAGCACAAGTTGCTTATCCAATCATTCCAATCACTTCCAAGCCATTGACAGATCTTGGAACATGTTGGTGTGACTTCCGGTTGATACAGGTGTTCCGAGAAGATGCTCCAGCCTGAGCTGCGACATGACATGGGGACTGCACAGTGTCTACGACATCATCCTTCCTAGTTACATAGTCATCAGGTGACTACAGTCTCCATGGAGAAGTTCTTTTGGCACCACTGACCTTGTTCACGGTACAGAAACCTCTATCAGCGTTCGCCATATTCCAGGTGACTACTGCAGCCGTAACGCTTTCTGACACTTTGCACATCCTGTGTCTCCACCATTCAACTGAATCACGAACTCTGATATTGGGTTGTCGTGTTCAATTAGCTGGCTGCCTTTTCTCTATCTACAGAGCCTCACATGTCCTTTGACCTAGTTTCAGATTGCCAAAAATGTGAAAACCATAATGCTTCATTTTATTTTCTTAGTTCTTCTAATTAGACCACGAGTGCATTTTTACATAATTTATTAGACAAGCTGGTTGTGTTTCCTCTTGGAAAAGGTATTCATGTTTCATTTCGAATTTCATATCTGATTTCTTCCCTTGAATATCAGCCTCCACTTCTCCCTCATAGCCTCATTTGTTGATTTTATATATCCGTTGGCTCACAATGAACATCCGCCAGGTGGATGTTCCACCAAGTACTGTTCCAGGTGTGCAGAACACATCAGCCACGACAATCAGCAACCAGAATAAGAGAGCTGTCTGCCCTGGGGCGGGGGGTGCTGACAGTGTAGAGGAAGGAAAGAAGGTAAATACTAAACAGAGCAGCAAAGAAAGTGCCGTGTGTGTCAAGGAGACGCGTGCTGTGGAAAGCCCCAGAGCAGGGACGGGGAGCCAGGGCAGCTCTTGCCTACGAGAATAAATACGGAGAATAAGTATGCGAAAGCTTTCTTCATCCTCACTGTGATAACTGAATCGAGTCTTTCCTACGATGCTAAGGAAAGTACTGACCCTTCTGTTGGAGCATCGTGTTATGAAAGCCCATCTTCAAATACCTAACCACCCCCATTCCACAGCTGTTATTAGAGGGACTGCCCAGATCCGGACACCCAGCTGTACCGGGCTCCCCACGAGGTCCACAGTCTTCCAAGTTACGTTGTGCCCAGTATTTAGTTCTCTCTGCTGTTTTCTTGATATTTGAAACAAACGGAAAGGTTTCTGGGAAAAGATAAAAGGTGATCAACTTACGAATTTTATTCAACCATCCAGATATAATCAAATGTGGTCACTTTAGACAATCTAAATGAAAACATCCGGAAATTTTAATGAAAATGTGGTAGCGACAATATACTCTCTCTATATAATTAATTTCAGTTAAGTTACGATTACAGTGTAATTATAATTATGGGGACACTCTTTATGCATACCTGATGTGTTTTATTTGGGAAGATTTCCCAGGGAAACTGCTCAAGGACTAATAATAACGATCGAAATGTAGCTACCTGCATCCCATCTGCACCCAGGAAATCATGAAATCATCCAACTATATTCCAAGTCCCTGTGTTTTGCCCTTCAAATATATTATTACAGTATTCTTAAGTGAAAGAAATGAAGTGTGGCCAGTAATAGTTGAAATTTTGCTGCCTGGGTTTGCCAGTTTTCCCAGAAGTCATTTTCATGTTTTAGTAGATGCATATTTTCACTCAGCACCATCAACATCTAGTCCACAATGATCCACCTACATCATTGTTATCCCTTTTTTTTTAAGTCCTAGTAAGTGTTTCATGTCTGAAATGCCCAATTACTTTTAGCCACAGAAGTGGTATTAAAGATGAGGACAGTACTTTCTAAATGTTTTTCCTTTGCTTTATTGATATCTTTTCATAAAAATTTTCCTAAGTTTTTATTACTTTAAATGTTTACTCTATGAAACTGAATTATGATATTCTTTTAAATTTTTCCTCATTAATTATTGCAAGTGTTCTTTATGGAAACCATGAGCCTCCCACAGTACATGATTATCTTTGTGCTAAAATACGTAGATGATTAACATTTTTAATTTTTGACATTACAAACGTTGGCACCAGTTATGTCCGCCTTTATACCAATATCAATAAGCCTCTCGTATTTTGTTGAAATAGTCAGATTGTTTTTAATTCAGGAATGCAGCTTTTCTGATTCATTCTTGCATGACATCAAATCCTGTTCCAAGCTGGCCTGGTATTTACACAGTATCAGAAGACACTGCCAGACGCAGATGGTATTACTGCTTCCTTGTTCCCCCAAGATTTGGAAGATGGGTGACCATGAGATTTAAAGGGACCATTAACCCACTTATCCAGAGTGTTATTTGCTTATAATATTTTATTATAAATCCTGCAGTTTCTACTTACATAAGAAGCAAAACACACCAGTAAAACTACAAGTTTCTCAGGTAACAGTAAGACAGGAAGCTGGGGTATCTGTAGCCGTCACGATGGTCTATAACAATTAACGTGACCTACATTAGAATCCCTGTGATTATGGAACACCGCCCCTCTCCTGGCATCTAGTTTGCTACCTCCCAGCCCTTGTGGAGATACTGCAGTATCTTTGCACATGGTTCTTCCTGACAGCACGTTGTTGCCTGGCGGCATCTGGGTGTCCTGCTGTGTCTCTGCCTCACTTGCCGTGTGCAGAGCTGAGATGAACGGAATTAAATTATCAGCATCGAGGGCTGTCCTTTTCAACATGCAGATGACTTTTACGTAAAAGGAGTAAAAAGTTGGCTATCCCAGTCTGTTGCCAGCACCAGCGCCCCCAATGCCAGCACAAGCCTGGCCAGGCCTGGGTGTTCCAGAGTCAGTGGGCATTGGCGCTCAACGTGCCTCGATGGACCTTGCCCTGCAGTGCTTCTCCTGGCTGGGACCAGACTGCTTATGCTGTTCGACATCAAGATCTGGCGGACTGTGTTCGTCACCCTGGCATCTTAGGCCAACATGTTCCCATTCAGATCGACAAAAATCCTCAGTTTTACCCAGTTTCCTTCTCTGAATGTTGTGACGGTAAATGAGAAAATGGGCACAGAGGGCCTAGTTCATCTTAAGCAGCAGGTAAACATTAGCTGTTCTCATCACACTGTGTTTGAACCAGACCTCTGGATATTATCTGGGTTTTCCTCTGACTCTGTTGTCACCCATGGATCCGAGCTCCTGCTCCCGCCCTGGCATTTCCTGTGTGTGTGCTTTAGGGTCAGCTGCAAACATGCCCCCATCACCCCTTTGATTTGTCCTTTCAAGGCCTGGATTCCAACAATTTTCTAACTAATTGTGGGTCTGATCATCCCATTTAGGTATTTTTTAATCAATACTCTGTTTCTCTTCTTTCTTCTGATGTTTTCACGTGGAGAATTTCCCAACATCCATACAGAAGAATAAACAGTAAAGCTGTGACCACTTAAGTTTATAATTTGCTGACTAATGCTGCCATAGGGTTGATGAACACTGCAATTCTTACACAGACTTGGAATTTCTTACAGCCTCTCTCAACTGTCTAAATATTTAGACACATGGTATCTAAGCCATACTATGTCTCTCCCCAAGTTCCGCTCCCAGCTTGGCCCATGAATAGAGAATAAGATAGTTTTGTTTACGGTGGAGTGGGAGAGTCTTTTTTGAGAAATACTGAGAATTAGGGTTTCCAAGCTGGGAGGGATTCTTTAGAGAAGTGGGAGAGTTGCTATAACCAACAAGGTTCAAGGCAGCGAGTGGGAAGCAAGGGTTTTGTCAGTGGGAGACCTGTTTCTGCAGACCATGTGGACAGTGGTCTGGGAGCACTGTCCTCCCTCCTGTAAGGGGCCAGCCCCTCAGTGCACACCCATAAGCCCATGGAGGAGGGAGAGAGGGCGGCGGGGTGCCAGTGCAGGGAGCCCAGAGCAATGGAAGGCATGACTGGGAAAATGGAACTAGGCAAACTTGAGCTTCAGGTCAAGACTTTAAAAGTATCTACCCCAAATACACGCACATGACCGCTGTCATGAGCTGTGAGACTAAGCTCCTGCCCTCCACCCATACCTGTCCGTTGAGGTTCTGAGCTGGGAGAAACCTGCTCCCAGGCAGATGCATTAGCTGAACCATCCCGGTCAGATAAACCCAAGTGTCCACAGGTGGGCTTCTCTGCGGCTGGCCCACCTCCCCCCATTGTGGCACCCCGAATCCTCTTGCTTCGAGCTCTTTCCCTGCAACCTCACTTTATGTGCCAATCCATAAAACCTGGATTTGCAGACCAAGAACAAGCAAACAAAGAAGAACCAGCTCGTTTGTCTAACTAGCCTTCATCATCATCATCTTCTATAGCACAAACGAAGCTCATGCTGTGGATGAGGTGACGCTAGGTGCAACGTTGAGAAGCTCACGCACAACCGTGTGGCCACGCGGGCGTAACGGGACTATCTCTGATTCTGTTCAAAACAGCGTCGACCCAATTCCCTGGCCTCGTGGTCCACGGCTTCTGAGTGGGAGGATTAGGGGGCGAGCTCATACTGCACTCGGGACGGGGTCCCTTGCACAGGGTCTTTCATCTTGGGTCCCCTCAGCACTGGACCAGTGGGGTTATGTGCAGAGGGCTTCCGTGCTGTATCACCACCCGCGGATGGCCAACAGACAGGTCTCTTACAACATCAGCACCAGCCGGGTGAGACCGTCCTCCTCCGGCCCCGAGGCCGAGCTCAGTGCTGGAAACAGTGCAGTCTACACTGTCTGTCAGCACCACAGGCACCATGGCTAGAGTCGGCCGATTGCCCCACATAGGTCTCTAGCCTCAGCCGGGCTCCTACAGCCTTCTCCTCCAGCTCTGCCCCTGATCTCCCTGCCCCCACGGTCCAGGACAGTCCACAGCACGACCTCCCAGCCCTGTCCACCCGCACCAGGTTCTCCCCCTCCCCACGCTCCTCCCCAGAAGCCCCTGCTCAGACCTCCAGCACTCGGGAATGACAGAGCCTCCTAATCACCCCACAGCAGGACACCAACTGGTTTGTCTGGTTCTGGAGACTTCCCTCCCATCTGGTCCAAGCTCTCAGAGGACGCTTGGCTCCTGGTGCCTCCCTTCCCCTCCTCCATGGCTCCAGCCACTTCCTCAACCCCCATCATGCCACCTTGGCGAGCAAAGTCTGTCGTTGTCTGTGACACATGCCGTGTGTCTGCCTTCTCCTCACCCCTTCCCGCCTTCCCCTCAACCCTGTCACACTCCCCACACCGCAAGCCGGTTCTGCAGATCGGGACACACCTCAGAACGGCAGGACCCCCTGGCTGAGGCAGGCCAGAGCAGGGCTCCCAGGGCCAGCCCTCCCAGCTGGAGGCTCAGATTCCTCACCCCGAGAGTCCTCGCCACATGCGCCCCCCTTCTTCCCAGGCTGGCTGTCCAGGCCCCCGATGTGCGGAAGGAGCTCCGGACAGGGAGGCTGGGGCCTGGCTGGGAAAGCTTGTACCAAGTCAAACAGCAGAGAGACACAGCGATGAAGGCTGATCGCGGGGAGAACACGGGGAGTGATGAGTAGGAAGTGAGGGGCAAAGCCAGTGCGGCTCCAAAAGAAGGAAGTCAAGTGTCCGAGGCTGCAGGGGCCACGGGACGGGAGCCTCGGTGGCGCTGGGAGTGGGGGGCATGCGGTGGGCCTTCCCTGCCCCTGAGGGCAGCACGGGGACACTGGCCCAGCTCTGGCCCTGCCTGCCCACAGTGCTGGAGTCCTGCCCCCCACTGTCTCTGCAGATTTGGCCTCGACCCCCCCGGCCACACCCGGTGCCATCCTCCAGACATGGACATGTTCACAGGCGGCCTCCCCTCCCTCATAGTCCGCACCGGGCCAGGAGGGGAGTCTGGGGACAGCAGCTCTGGGGCCTGCGGTGGGCGCCGCCCTGGAGCTGCCGACCCCCGGGGGACCCTCCGGACACCTGCAGGTTCCAGAAGCAACAGCAGCGCTTCCCTCGGAGACGCCTGGAGGACATTAGAGAACATCGGCCTGGTCAGCGCGTGGTGACAGGGGGGAACCACGCTCCTGGTGGCGGGCACTGCGCAGCGTGTCAGCCTGGTCATCTCACTCCACTGTACACCTCAACTGACGTGGCACCTTGTGTCAACCAGGCTTCCATTAGAAACGCTGGGCAGGATTCTAGTCAGGGAAGGTCAGCCTCCTTCTGCACCTTCCTCCCGCCTCAGCCCAGGGCTCCCGGTCCACACGGCTCCCCACCCCTCCGCTGGGCTCGGGGTTGGGGCTCCACCTCACATGACCACCCGGGCCCCCCAGCTCCTCTCAGGAAGAGCTGCGGACCTCCAAGGCCACCTGGAGCACCGGGGTGGCCGTGTCCCCCCACCCGGCCGTGAACCCCGCGGGCAGCTGGGTGTGGATCTTGCATGTCCTGTCGCAGGCACCTGGGCCACCCGGTCCGAGGCGGGCCTCAGAGACTCGGAGGCAAACAGACAGACTCCCACCTCTGGCGACTGTCCCTCTGCATCAACCCAGCCTTTTGTCTGCGGCTGCGGTGGAAAGCAAACTTAACAGAAACAGAAGCACCAAGCACTTGAACCACACCGGCGGGTGAGTCTGGGCCCAATCCGCTGACGGGAGAGACGGCCTCACAGTCCAGGTCGTTCGTATCCAATCAATCAGACCAGATCAGCCCCTAGCACAGCCCCCAACTGTGAGGCAGAACCAGCTGAGAGGTCGAAACACAGAACAGGAAGGCTGAAGGATTGTTCAATCTGTCCTGGGCCTGCCCTCCCCCTGAACCGCTCAGAATTGGCCTGGGCGTCCGAGGTCAAGGACAGGAAGCAGTGCAGGCTCACACATCTTCACGTCCCGCGTGGTCCCGGAAGGAGCCGGAGGTGATGGGTTGGCCATGACAGGTAGTCATCCCTGTTGGTTTTCAGTGAAGACATGCACGGCCTCCGAGTGCCCGCGGAGCCGTCCGCGAGCCGCATGTTTCTGACATGACTGTCATCTTCTCCACGGGGTGTGACAGGTGAGGAAGCCGAGAATCCACAGGCAAACCACTCAGCCGGGACTGAACACCCTTACTTGGCACCCTAGACCTTGAATGTCTACCCTGTAGAGCTGCTTCTTGACCCTTCACGTGAACACCAGCTGCCTGGGGTGGGGGGGTCCCTGGACAACCCACACTCCAGAGCGCCCGTACGGTGGAGGCTGATAGAACTTCCAGCAGCAAGGCACCCTTCACCCGCAGGCCTTCGTGCTCTGTCCTCTGAGACAACTCCTGCACTTTCCTAATTCCATGACTGTCTCAGATTCGTATTCTTCGGGTTCAATTTCATATCAGTCAAGATTCCCCAGGGAAGCAGAACCAATAAGATAGACATCTATATATGGAGAGAAGGATTTTCAGGAATTGGCTCTGGTGATCTGGGGAGCTGGCAAGTCTGAAGTCCTAGGAGCAGGTGGGCAGGCTGGAGACTCAGGAAGAAGTGACACCAGCTTGAGTCTGAAGGCCATCTGGAGGCCGAATTCCTTCTTCTTAGGAAACCTCAGTCTTCGCTCTTAAAGCCTTCAGCTGATTGGATGAGGCCCACCACATCAATGTGCTTTCCTCAGAGTTGACTGATTTAAATGTGAACCTATACAGTAACTCCACAGCTGCATCTAGTGGGGTGTTTGAACAAACACCTGGTCATCATAGTTGACATATAAAATTAACCATCACAAAGTTTCACGTTCTTCCTTCCCTTTATCATGATGTCTACTGCCCAAGTTTTATATCAGCCTCTGAAACAGGCCTTTTCCCCAGCCCCTTCCCCCCGGTGCCCTTCTTCAGCACACGCAATGCCCCACCTTACCTGTCTCCAGTTGCAACTAAGACCAAAGTCCTTCACTTGCTCTCCTCATGCAATCTTGCTGCATTCATCTCCTGTCACACTGACATGCCCTCCCTCCAGAACCTCAAAGCTTTCCTCTTACCTAGAGCAGCAGGTCTCAAACATTCGTGGCCCGGGACCATCTACAATTATCGAGGACCCCACGAGCTTTGGCTTATGTGGTCATTTCTACAATACTGTATTTGAAATCAAACCTGAGAAGTATTCAGATTCTGCACTAATTCCTTCAAAAATAATAATGCACCTATTTCGTGTTAACATAAATGACATACTTTTATGAGAAAAAGTATTTCCCAAATGAAAAAACAATGGTTAAATAAAAGTATAAAAAAAGTGCACGTTTGCAAATATCTTTAATGTCTGGCTTCACAGAAGAAAGCTGGACCCGTGCTTGCTTCTGCATTCAGTCCATTGTGATGTGTTGCTTTGGTTGAAACCAGAAAGGGAGCGGTATTTTATAATAATTGTATTTTCGGATCATTCTAGAGCTCTTCCTTTGATAACCCACCAAAGCTAGAGAAGTATTTATTTCTAAAAGATTAATTGCAACATGGAATCTGAAAGCATGTCAATGAGTTTTTCACACCACTGAGTTTTAAAATCCGCTGGGCTGTCTGGCACTGAATTGTACCGAATGGACCTTTCACTTATTCAGATTTTAGAATAGCAAGTAGGGGTCATTTGGAAAATTTTGATCCACTGCGTTTTACAGATCTTCCAGATGTTGACATTTTTCATACAATATTAAAAAGTCACATTTGTTGCTATTACCATCAATCTCTTCCCAAAAAATTCTTTAAGTGTTGGGAAATTGTCAAGCTCGTGGTGGCGAATATAAGTTTTCCAAGATTCTCATTTTCACACAAAACTTCAAATTTTGTCCTTGCCAAGAAATATTGTCAGTCATTCCCCTCGATAAGACAGGCTCACTTGAGTCATTTTCTAGAAGACGTCTGTCAATGACCCAAACAGTTCAGTCATTTATTCTCCTGAGTAAAAACGGGGCTCAGTGGGGAAGTGGGGGTTCGGCTCTCAACGGGAGCTCTGGGGGGACAACCGCCACGGCCTCCACCCACAGCAGAGCTTGACGCCATCTACGGACTCAGTAGTTGAGACTCACTAGAGTTAGTCTTCACTGCTTCGCGTTCATAGCTGAAATTGGCCGTTTTCTCGATACTGTCCCTTTGCACGAAGGTTCCAGGGACCATGTGTGCAGTCAGAGCTGCTGCACATGTCAGCCTGGCCACAAAGACGTTCATGGCTTCGTTATGAGTGTTGTTTGTACTCAGCTTTACAGTTAACAACAGTATGAGTATAACAACGGTTTTGACCTTAAAGTCCCCTGAGCAGGGTCCCCAGGGAACCCCACTTTGAGAACCACTGGCCTGGCCCTCTGTACTCATCCAGTTCCCAACACCCTGCACAGCCTGAGCGGCTGATGTATCCCTTCACATTAGAAAACAACCAAAAACGCTTTCATGTCAGTCAGACCTGGATTACAACCCTAGCTCTATTAGGAGCTGTGTAACGGTGAAAATGAACAAGAAAGTCTTTATCAACTTCAGTTTCCTTCTGTCCATCACATGGCATCGTTGTGAGAATTAATGAGTGTGTGAAGCACCATCATCCGTGAGTATTAGCTCCGTTCCCTGGTCCTCACTGTGGCTGCAAAGGGCTGTGATTCTCCGAGAGCTCGGATGTGTGGTAATTGAAGCACTAATCGGATTCCCTGGTCCTTGAGGTGAGTCCCCGGTACTCCAGAGTTACGCTGCAAACCACGTCCTTCCCAAGGATGAGCGGCCTTGATCCACCTCTCTGAGCACGTGTGGCAGTGTTTTCAGAATTATTGGTCTTTAAGTCCTCTACTTATGCCTTATTTCACGAGTGTATCTTCTCCCTGCAACTGAAGTGAAGCTTCCAGAAGACAGGCTGTTTCCAAGATCCCAGAGCTCCTTCGCACAGTGCTGTATTTCTGGAGAGCTGATGGGCCCCCAGGGCAGTGGCTTCAAAGCCATGGTGATGACTACCGTCTCTCCTGTTGCTGTGGGACGGGCATACAGAGGGGGCATGGCGGGGCGGCTGTCCCTGCTCTGTGATGTGTGGGGCGGCCGTCATCTGAAGGCTCTTTCACCCCCGTGCTGGGAGCCCAGCTGGACCATCAGCCTGTAGGCACACAGGTGGCCTCTTCGCGTGGCCCGGGCTTCCTCACGGCACAGCAGCCAGGTTCCCCGGGTGAGGAACCTGACAGGGAGAGAGCCAGGCAGGAGCTTTCTCCTTTGGCGACCAAGCCTCCACAGTTGCAGAGCCTCACTTACACCAAAATTCACTGGTCAGCAAGTCACAAGATCCTACGGGTGTTCAAAGGGAGGCCACACCGACCCCACCCCCCAGGGGAGGAATGCCATTCATGCTAAGTTCCAGAAGAGTATGGGACAGGAGTGAAATAGGCAGGCGTGGCCGCCTTTGCAAAACGGCCTCTGTCACACCCTCTGAAATCCTCACTAAATGACAGCAGGCACGCAGGCGTGAATGAGGGCGTGGAGGGGGTTTTCTCCACTGGAGAATGGATCGTGGCCGAGCCCAGCCAGTCGCATGAGTTCTCTCCACTGCCCTGCTCACCTGGTTCTCCCCCAGCGAATGGCAAGTTCCATGACGGCAGGAACTGAGTCTTGGATCCTCAGATACCCTCCAGTGCCTCGTAGGTGCTCAGCCAGCCCCAGGCGGAAGGAAGGACTTAGGAGGGAAGGAGGGAAAGAGGGGAGGGTCTTCAGACCGCTGTGCACTTTCAGACCCAGTGATGTGGGAGGGTCTGGCTTCAAGACCCCCGCCGTCAGCAGGGAGAGAACTGAAACATGCCTGAGATGGAAGGGAATGGAACGTGGATTAATTTGCTGCACTGTTCTCTCCCCAGGGCCAAGAGCCATCTTTGCCCGAGGGGTGAAAAGAGTCAGTCTTTCCAAAAGCTCATCTCTGGACACATTTTGTAAATTCAGAAGGATGCCCCAGAAGGTTCTGATTCAAATTGAATAAAAGCTACTGTACGAAATAGCAATTTCGCCTATGTTTACCTTTTATATGCCAGGGAATTTTTGCCCCTTTAAAAGAAATAATTCCTTTAAATCTCTAATGTACATCTCCGTTGAAAGCATTATGAAGAGAACAGTTCAGACAGCCAGTACTTTTTAATGTTAGTGCTGGGTCAGAAAGGGGAGATTTCTGACTTTGAAAATCGAAGTTGCCTGGGTGGCTCAGTTGGTTAAGTCTCTGCCTTCAGCTCAGGTCATGATCTCTGGGTCCTGGGACCGAGTCCCACATCGGGCTCCCTGCTCAGCAGGGAGCCCGCTTCCCCCTCTGCTGCTCCCCCTGCTCAGCGGGGAGCCCGCTTCCCCCTCTGCGGCTCCCCCTGCTCAGCGGGGAGCCCGCTTCCCCCTCTGCCGCTCCCCCTGCCCGTGCATGCCCTCTCTCTTCCTCAAAAACATAAATAAAATATTTTTTAAAAATAGTTGACAGAAAATAAGAGTTAAATCCATTAAGTCTGGAGATTTACATAAAATCCGTTAATGAAAATCAGCTTTTTTAACCACTCAAAGATTATGAAAATGGAGAATATTTTCAAATCAATCCTGAGCTGGGAATTCACCCGAGTTACTCTCTTGATGTTTCTATATGACATCATAATCATGTTTAAATGAATAGGCTTTTCTCTCCAACACTCTGTTCTTGCTCCCGTTTTCAGGCAGCACCCTGTCAGACCAGCATGGGCCCTGCAGCCTCATTTACCTTCCTCCTCATGTCCAGCCCCCGGGACAGAAGGGAGCCTCGGCCCGGACTTCACCCTGTTAGCGTTCCCGCCAGCCACTGATCTGAGAGCTCCCTATTTCTATTCCAGGAAGCTAAATGCAGCGGGTCGTGTCATAGACCGCATTACACAGCGTGGACAGAGCTCGCGTCCCAGAGCAGGGACACTAATCAGACAGGCTTGGTTAACCACACCAGCTGACATTTATAAAGAGCGACCAAGAACTTATAATCAGTCAAGCAATAATTACTTCTAAATGACTTGTGTTCTTGTCTTTTTGTCAAAATCCAGCCCATCCTGGAAACATGAAGGTGGACACCCCGCATCGGCGGCGGTGACGAGCCCTCTCTGTTCTGAGCACGCCCCCCACGCCGGCCACCTGGGTTCCTGCTCCCGTGTCTCACCTCCTAACCGAGCTTCCGGTTGGGCTCGAGGTCCCCAGGCACAGCCGTAGCCCCGTGTACGGCCCGGCGTGTGGCTGGTGCTCAGAGATCCTGCGGCTTAAATCCGGGTGGTAGCTTGCCCTCAATGGACTGAGAATCTCACAAACCCCAAAGTTCAGAGGTGCTGGTGAGCTCAGCCCCCTGCGGCCTGTGTCCGGTGTCAAAAGCCCACATCCTCGGCGGTGGTTCCAAGTCAGAGCCCAGCGATGCCGAGTCCCCACCCGAGCCGGGCTGCAGGTGCATGCCGAGGCTGTGCAGGCATCCGCGGGCCCCGGGAGCTGGCAGCGTGCACCCCATCCTCATGGCCCGTGACCGCCTGTCCCTGTGAGTTCTGCCCTCTGTGCCCTCATGCGTGGCCGTGGGCTTTGCCTTCATCCCCACTCTTCTCAGTGACAGGACCTGGCACGGCCGGCCGGCCGCCTCCCTGGAGGAAGGTTCTCTGATCTGAGCGCAGCGGCCCTGCCCTGTTCTGGGCGGGGGGCATCCGGAGGACTGTGGTCTTCCTGAGGTTAAAGGAAACTCTTCCAAACAAAGCGAGAAACAAGCCGGAAGCCATGATTTGGGACCTAAGTGACCTATCCTCGGATACCTGTATTTCCCAGCATGCAGCTTTCCGGTGGTTACGACCACCTGTGTGTGTGATCTGCCTTGAGACCAGAACATTCGGGCTGGTTCATCGGGCACCCCAACCCCACCCAGAGTAGCTGCTGCTTGGTGGCCAAACGGGCTCGGCTCAACATTTAATCCGGGGGTCGCGCAGGTGGCCTTTAACATGAGTCTAGTGGTGATTTTTGGCTCTTTACGTGGAAATTTAACTTTGCTGTTTCATTTCCAGACCTCCCAAATCACAAACGTGCCTGGCGGAGGAGAGTCAGAGAAACGGAGGTGGGCCTCGGCCTCCCGCGAGCCGCGGTCAGCTGCTCCTCCAGCCGCCGGGCCCAGAGGTCAGCTCGAGGGCAGGTGTCACAGCAAGGTCCCCTGGCTGCCACGTCACAGAGCCACGGGGGAACCACGCCAGGACCTGCCAGCGCCCGCTGCCTTCCTGCTCGACGGCCGAGCTGCAGCCCCAAGAACGCACTTTACCCTGCGCCGTCCGTCTGTCCTTCCCCGCAGATGCGGCGAGGTGTGAACGCGAAGCGCGGACGTGTTTGCACAGGCAGGCGTGGGGCTGATGGTCCAGGGGACCTCCCTGTCCTGCCGGCCGCTGCCTCCTGAGTCCTGGGGTGTCCTCACCGAGAAGGCCCCACGAAGGACAGGGAACGGCTCGGATTCCGGCCGGGCCTCGGGGGACGCCTGGCGCTGGCCGCCCTCACCGCCCTGAGAGCTCCCAAGAGACCCTCCCGGCCGGCCAAGTTCAGCATGTCCGACGGCGGGACAGACAGAGCCTGGCTTACTGTCTGCAGAGCGGGGCCAACGGAGGCCACCTGGCAGCTGGGACGCCCCGGGGGACAGAGCAAGGGTGCGGACGGCTTCCCTGTCAGCACACAGCTCCTCACCCTGGACGGGCCCCTCCCGCCATCCTGCCCTCACCCCCTCACTGCCCCCC
>LNAC01000187.1:1778308-1805206 GCA_002007465.1 Ailurus styani
CACGACCCCCGTCCTCACCCCCTTCACCGTGGAGACTTATCTCCGCTTCAACCATGCCCTTCCTGTCTGCCTTGGGGTGTCAGGTCTTACGGCTGAGTCATTATAACACGATCCCCCCACGTTTCCAGTGACGACATGCAATCACCCAACAACGTGTTGTGTCTTCATCCCCACTTCTAAACAAATGTGAAGTGTTATCTCTGGGCATTTTACAGTAAACTTAGTGTAGGGAAAATGCAATGAAATGTCACCCAAAATCCATTTGCCTCAAGTCCAAAAATAGCAAAACCAGCCTTCGGAAGGCAGCCCCGTGGGGGCGGGGAGGCTTCTGGGGTCCTGGCTCTAATGACACAGGTGTGCTCGGGTGGCGGGAACTCACGGAGCTGACGCGGTCAGGACACTTCTCTGCGTGCATGTTGCGTCCCATAGAGAGAGAAAGAATACCAAGGGGAAGCACGGCCGGGCCGCGAGGTGGGAAGGTGCCCGGGCGTCTGTGCATGCGGAGGGGCTTCCGCGGGGCGCGCAGGGCAGGGACAGTGCCTGGCTGTGGGTCCCCTGCCCTTGTCAGAAAGCCACTGCTGCATAAAACCCAGGCCCCCGCATGGGTCACGGCTGCTGTAGCCGCCCTGCCACCTTCTCGGGGCAGCGGCGCTGGGGTCAGGCCATCAGCGAGCTGTCCCTTAGACCCCGTGAGGACAAGCGTCTCAGGCAGCACCGCCAGGTCCTACAACAATGTCCTTTCCAAGCAGTGACTGCATTTTCCACATTCACGTTCCTTTAACGTTGAAGCCCAGCAACATAGGTTGCATTTTTGAGAAAAAGACATCTTAGGGACCGGGACCCTGTGCGGACTTGGGAGACGCTGCGCGGGCCGACGAGGCGAGGCGGCACTGGCACGGGGACGCGTGACACCCGCAGGTGCCAAGAGCGCCGGGTGGTTTGATGGGAGGTTAATGTCGCCATGTTTCTGCTCCGCTGCAACAGTTTAAAGGGTTTTTGCCAAAGAGGCCCATGAGAAGGTGATCAACGAATCGGTGTTTCCAGTCTCTCCACTTATAAAATGTTAATGCTAAACGCTGTTTGTATGGTATCTTTTTTTAAGTGTGGTCTGCAGGCTCTGTTTCTGCAGTGGTTTGGGGCTGAATTAAGAGATGGCCGGTGGTGTAGCCGGTCTACACACTCCTGTTGCTCTTTCCGGAACCGCGTCGGGGCCCATGGCCTGTTGGGTTTGTTCCCTTCCATCTATCCTCGGCCGCGGGGCCTCCGGGCACAGGTGTCGCTGACCCACACCGGAGAAAACACACTCGCAGGGACAGAGGGCTGCCCCGGGGTTGCTCCGCGGAGATTCGAGAGCCACAGTGAAGCAGACGGGGCGGCAGGTGTGTGAAGCCCCGGGGAGGGAACCCGCGCGCCTCCCCACCCTGATGTTTGTGCTTTACTGCCCTTCCTTTTATGACAAGGACCTAAAGTAGCTCCTGATAAGAACGTAAAATCCAAAGTCCACCCGGCTTTCAACGTCTGGAATTCCAAGAGGGCCGTGCTATTGAGGTTTGGTTCAAAGTCCAAAAGCTGGATTTGGTGCTGGTGTCGCCACCGTGGGTCGGGGGGCTTCCTCGGGAACAGGCAGCGGAACTCGGACGGGACCCTCTCCCAGATCACACCTTCACCTCCGAGCCTGGAAGCCGTCTGCCTCCGAGGACTCGGGGAGCACACCCTGGCCCAGGACCCTTGCCGGCGCTCCCCGTCATCCGCCCTCAAGGCACCCTTTCGCCTTGCCCACCTCCATCTCCTCAGCAACGTGGACGCTCCAGGAGCTCAGGAATCGGGTTTCCCCATCGGGAGGGGGTCCTCCCCAGCAAAAATCGCACCCACTGCCTGATACAGTCGCCACTCACAGACATCCCCTGGCGAACAAACTGTAGTTCGGAATTGGTGTGGGGAAGGCAAAACCCGTCACATCCTCCCGCAGACCAGGACCCGGAGCAAAATACTCTGCTGAGCCCTCAGCCAACCCGGCCCCGGCAGGCGTCTGCGCTCATGGCTCCCAAGATCCCGGTCCTGCAGGTGCAGAGCCCTCCGCCCATAACCTGGAGGATGCTCTCACACGTGGGGGGGCCTGGCCCGTGGGGACAGCTGTCACTGAGCAGCCCTGTGACAGGGAAGGTCCCCGTGCCCGAGGTCCTTCGGGGCAGGGCCCCAGCAGCCACAGTGTTTCCTGCCACACTCAGCAAACGGTGTTTGTGCACATGTTCACTCACACAGGGCTTGTGTTCACTATGGCCGTAGCGCTAAACAGGCAGACAATTGCTCATGATTGGACACAGGTGTACGGAATCTCAGAGTCCAAGGTGATGGGCAGATGGATAGATGACAGACAGACAGACAAGAGAGACCAGAGAGACAGATCGAGAGGCGGTGACTGGCTCAGAGACAACTTTATCACCGTCACTGAGACAAGTCGGAGACTTGACCACAGGGAGAGCCTTGGTGGTGTGCGTACGTTCACAGGTCTGTATGTTCTTGAGGGGGCAGAGCGGAAGGCAGCAGGAGGGAGGAGAGCAGAGCCTCACCTGTCCTTCTCCCAAACAGGCGGTCCCTCGGAGAACTGCAGCGGATGCTTCCACCGCTTTCCCCAGGCCCAGAGCAAAACTGGCCGGGCCGTCTCCGAGCCGTTTCCGGTCACCGGCCGCTGCCCTGCACGCAGCCCCCACCGGCATCCCGCCACAGGGCCCCCTGCATCTCTGTACTTGTCTGGGCCGGGCTGCTCCGACGCTGGGGGAGCTCACTGCACACGCGCAGAGACAGCCCCAAACAACGGGCACAGGGAGGGAACAGCTGGGGCTCTGCCCATGCTTCCCTCCTTTGGATGCACCCCATGGACCCAGGGCCTGCAGCAGCGAACTAGGTTAGGCTTGATTGCCTTCCTTTTTCCTCTTTCCCTTGCCCTGTTCTCCTGCCCGCTCCCCGGGTCACCACTCCAATTAACCCCCTGCTTTCAGAGGGCCCGGGACAAGACCTCACTTAGCCCTGGTCCTCAGACCAGCAGGCCCATGCTTTCTTATTAGCACATGTGATGCTCCCAGTGGTGCTGTGTCCTCAGACCAGCAGGCCCATGCTTTCTTATTAGCACATGTGATGCTCCCAGTGGTGCTGTTTACTGGAGGCCTGAGCTCCCTTCCTGAGAGCATCGTGGGCCTGTTGGAGGTCAAAAAGGTGTAATCAGGACAAAGGTGACCCAAGTCTGCAGCCGGTGCTCTGAAACGGCATGGCTACTCCAGCCCAGGGTCAGCCCTGCCCCCCGCAGGAGCTGAGCCTGGAGGCAGGGGGCCGTAGCTCTGTCGGAGGTAGGGAAGGCACGTCAGGTGCCCGTCGGAGGAGGGTGGCCTCGGTTTTAGGGGCAGAGAACCTGGGGGCAGGTCCCTGTGCCAGATGAGAGCCTCGCAGGCCCCGGCCAGCTGCGCCAGAGTCCCGTTTATAAAGGGGACACAGTGACACAGTGACAGAGCCTCGGGGCTGGCATCGAAGGTCATGATGCCAAGAGGGAGAAACAGAACTTTGTAAAGTGCCAAGGGCTGAATGCTGGGTCTTTCCCCCTCTCTGTAGAAAGTTCTAGAACAATCTGGGATTTGCTAATAAGCAAAATGATCATATGAATTGGTAAAAAGGGAAAACATTCTGAGAATCAATGAAATGTCCATAGGTTAAGGGTTTTTTTTTTTAAAGATTGTTTATTTATTTGACCAAGAAAGAGAGCACGGGAGAGGGGACACAAGCAGGGGGAGGGGCAGAGAGAGAAGCAGGCTTCCTGCTGAGCGGGGAGCCAGACGTGGGGCTCGATCCCGGGACCCTGGAATCATGACCTGAGCTGAAGGCAGACGCCTGAGCCGCCGAGCCGCCCGGGCGCCCCAGGTGAAGGCATTGCTACCGTGCAAGTGAAGTAGAGTTCAGGCCTAGTGTCTGTGGCTCCGACGGGAGTGTGAGTCTGCTGTTGGGCACGAGATTTCATCGTTACCGTTCGTGTGACCGACAGCGCGGGAGCTTGCTGGGCACGGGTCTGGCCCAACTTGGTGACGCGGCTTCCTTCATGCCTGGCGCTCACCACCTGAAGCTTCGCCTGTGCCCTCACGGTGAGCGGAGCTCATATGGAGCTTCCTTGCACAACGGGCAGGAGGGGGTCCTACTGTCCAGACGGGACATGTGAGGACGGCGGGGTCCCCGCGCGTGCGGCCCAGCGCTTCCCGACACCGTCTGCAGCCCCGAGGAGCCGCCCAGGTGCCGACTCGACGGCCCGCTAGCCCGGTGGCCTCCGCCCAGTGGACAAGGGCCACCCGCCGGGGGCTCCAGGCCTCGCCGACGAGCCAGGGGTCCGCTCAGCTCCAGGAGGGGCTGGGCCCGCGGGGAGCACGGACACGGGAGAGGCAGTGAGCTCCCGGCCGGCAGCAGGTGTGGCGGCGACAGCAGGCCAGGCCAGCCCGAGCACGCGGAGCACCGGGCAAGGGGCCGCGAGGACTGAGCCCAAGAGGGGTGGGTGCGGGCCTTGAAACGTGGGTATGACGGACCAGAAAATAAGCCTACTGGAAACGGGAGCAAGAAAAACTGGAGCCGAGGGGACGGCGAGGAGACAGGCAGACGGCAGCCTGTGGGGAAGGCAGGGCTCCTGTCCCTGCCGGGAGCTCCTGGGGTCCAGTTCCACGCTCCGGCCTCCTAGTCCCGGGGGCAGGACTACCGAGATCGCCAACATTTGCCTTTAACACATTGGCCTCCGTGATTGATAGGAACCAGCCAAACCAAGCCAGAAGCTCTTCGATCGTTGTGGTAACGACCTAGCGTCTCAGCGGCAGACAGTGGACATTCTAGTCTATTCCAAACAAAAACAGCTTTTAGATAAGGGGGTCAGGTAGCCCGGGGAACCCCGGCGGGGAAGGGGGCCCAGGCGGAGGGCGGCTTCTGGGCGTGGGCCCTGCGGCCCCTCAGCGCCTGGGCTCCCGACCCCCTGCCTCCTGCAAGTACGAGAGCCTAACGTCGTCCTGGCACCTGACTGGCTGACCTCACTGGACAGTGAACTGTTCCATACAATTTACTCTTCTAGATATTACTGCTCACTTAAAGGCCAACATTTTTAAAACCATTGCAGATGACTCGTAATACGTGAAACTTTTTTTCTTTTCGCTTTCTTGAACAGATGACAATTTAAGCTTTCTCTGCGTGTGGGATTCAGGGCGTTTGTTAAGGAAGGAAGTTTGGGGACCATCATGTCACCTGGAGCCACTGAACTGAGAGAGAGGGTCCAGGCTCCCATTACCAAAGTCCTTCGTGGTTTTGGCCTTCTGGAGTCTTTGCTTCTTCCTCCTCACAGTTCTTGCTGTATTTTCCTCTAACAGACTTCAAATCTTATCCTGTGGACTATGAAACATGATGGTAAGTAAGGAGAGAAAGTGAAAACAACTTCTGGACAGGGAGAGAGCCCGGGGAAGGGCAGACTGGGAACGTCAGGGTGACGGCCCCCGTGCTGCTGCTCCCCCCAACCTGCACCCAGGCCCCCCAGCTTTGGGCTCTGCACCCCAGTCCCTAAGAGCTCTGCCCCCAGGCCTCCCTGGCTCCACACTGAGGCTCCCGGCGGCCTTGGTGAAGAAGGGAAGCAGAGCAGCACCTGGCCCTCATCTGCCCCAGCCCCGCTCGGTCCCCAACACCAGTGTGGTTCATCTATCCCACACAGCATCCCACCCGGTGTCCCCCAGTTCTGCTGCCTTCACCGGCAAACCTCTGGACAGAGACGTGACACTTCCTGCTTCTTCTTCCTCTTTTCATTCATACTTGGGACAGCTGACATGTGGCTCCCAGGCCCCCCAGGAGACCCTTGCTTCCTGACTGATGAGTACAGCCAATGGGAGGGGCTCCTCCAGCGACCCCACCCGCCCCAGCCTCCTTCCTCTCATCCCCGGGAGCTGTGCTGTCTGGCCCGAGCTCTCCCTCTCTGCCACCCTGTCACCCTCCACTGTGGGCTTCCCTTCTCCACCTGCCCCCTAGATGCCGGCAGCAGGGATCCTGCCCTTTCCTCTCACCTTTGCAGCCACAGGGAAACGTGGGGACGCAGGGCGGTCCTGGCCTGGGGGGCGGGGGTCGCGTCTTCACGGATCCCTGCGACTGTGAGACCAGCGCTGGCCCCCGCCGTGCCGCGTGCCCAGGGCGGCAGGGCTGGAAAGGACCCGGGAAGAGTCCTCGGACGGACGGGAAGGCCCGCGCTGGGGGAAGGGACGCGGGCAGGCGGAGAGGGACACGCGGAGGCTCTGAGCCGCACCGGGGCTCCCGCAGCTCAAGAAGGGCGAGAAGACAATTGCGGCCGCTGGGCTTTCTCCTGGGCCCTGGGCTGAGCTACAGGGTCACCCACGGCCCTGCACGGTGGCATCCCTCTGTGCCCGCCGGAGGTGGCCGGTGGTGCCGGGGGCGGGGGCTGCGCACGTCGGGCAGGCCTCCCCGTATCGGCGTGCCCCCCCTCCAGAGCCAGAGCGGGACCCCCTCCTGCCCCGAATCACTAGGCTTCCGGCCAGGAAGGAGGCCCGCGCGGGAGTGGAGCGAGGAGGGACCGTCCGCCCAGGTGCAAGCAGGGCTGGAGAACAGCAAAGCCGGAGCGACGCTGCAGGGTTTGTTCACGGAGGGTTCTCCGTGCACACGGACAGCGGATCTGTGCTCTCTGGGGCTCGGGGGGCCGGGCACAGTGCGGCTGCTGAGGGGTGCCGGTGCCTTCTGTGGCTGGAGACAGCACCCCGATGGCCCGTGCGACCGGCCGCCGGCCTGGGGACGCGCCCGAGCCACGGGGGGACACTTCGTACGGTCTGTGAGTTAGGTCTCAGCAGAGCTCTCGAGCGTGGCAGTCGGGGCGGGGGTGGCCTCTGGGCATCTGGGAACCGAGCACTGGCGGGAAGCTGTCGCCACAGACACGGGCCGGGGACAGCAATGGGCCCGGACCGAGTGGACACACACCCACGTGTCCTCACTGCCGACTCCCACCCTCACCGGATCTCGGCCGCCTGCACAGAGTCCCTGCAGTCCCTCGGGGCCGCGTGAGCAGCCTGCTCACCCCCTGCAGTGGGAGGACGGGGCCCCGCACCTGCTGTGGCCGCCCCTGCAGGTGCTGCTGCTCACGGCCACCCCCCGAGCCAGTCTCTAGGTCCCCGACGTGTCAGCCCCGACACGTGCCGTCCTCAGACCCTGGCCCCGGCAGGGCGACCCCGAGCCTCCCGTCCTCTCGTTTATTCCCAGCAATAAACTGTGACCATCATAAATGTAAGCAGGCACCGGGACAGTGGGTTTAGATGGGAAATTTGTCACACGCTGGACAGGAAACTCAAATCTCAGCAAACTGAAAATCACATCCAAGGCCACATCTGGGAGCAGGGCTCGCAAGATCTCCAGAAACACGTTATGAAAGCATTTTTCAATGAAACTAAACATTAAGCAGAATTTGGTGGTTTGGATGCTTAGATAGAAGTTACTGTAAGATGTTTCGACAAAGAGGAAGTGCTATTCCATGTAGTTTAACATTTCATCATTTCCCTGTGAAATTTTTACAAGAAGCTCTGGTAAGAGTTTCTAAACATTGTAAACTCTTGTAGGGTGGTCAGCTTACCCTGCGTGATCAATATCGAGTATTGGCAGACATCCAGTGAGTGGGGCGAGACTATAAAAGTGGAGGGGATTCTGCCCTTCCTGCAGACAGGAACTGGAAACACAGGAGAATACAGCAGCGTTAGCCAGTCCGGGGCAGGATTTGTTATTGAAAAGTAATGCATCATAACTACGACTGTGTCATCCATGGTTCCATAACTTGGCCAGCCTGAGAAGCCAATTTCTATCTCGGTAGAGAGAACGGTATTTCACTTTCTTTTCATTATCTTGTGCTAGTGGAGTCTTTGATTTCCTGCAAACTCCAGTAAGAAAACCTGAGTGGCGCAGTCGGTTAAGCATCTGACTCTTGGTTTTCCGGCTCAGGTCCTGATCTCAGGGTCATGAAATCGAGCCCCGAGTCAAGCTCCACGCTCGGTGTAGAGTCTGAGATTCTCCGTCTGACCACCACCCCCCCATACAAACGCGCACTCTCTCTCTCTCTCAAATAAATAAATCAAAAGAAAGAAAGAAAGAAAATAGAGCAAGAAAGAAATATTAGCAATGGACATTCTTTTGTAGCATCTTTTTTTCTTAAAGACATTTGTTATACTATACAAGGTGTGCTTTTGATGGATAAGATTTTAAATGTGCATTGATGCCAGACACTGGGGCGACCTACAAAGAAATGTTTTAGTTTATCATTTGAAGTATCTAAATACTTGACTTAAAAAGAGAAAAATGCAAAAAGCTACATTTCCTTTTCATCTGGCTGTTTGTCCCGTACATATCTTCAGAATGTGCTATTCAGATATAATTACAAGTACCAACTGACCTAAAAAAAAACAAAACAATGGTTGGTTGACAAATATTGACAGTTTTTAGAAGTCGATGTCAGGAAGGACACCTACTTTCGAGGGACTAGCATTTGCCAAGGCGACGTAGCACCTCTTCTAGTCCTCGTGACCACGCTGACAGCACGTGGGCGACTGGAAGCACGTGAGGGCTCACCCTTCTTGCCAGTAACAGGTTAGCCTGGCACAGCACCCAAAGAATCTGGCGGAAGACACAAGCCTCCTGGCTCAGAGACAAAGGGCTTTGTTGCTCCCAGCAAAGCAGGCAATGTGAGTTTCAAAGCCACCCCCAACCCCTGCTCTCCCCGGCCCCTGGGGTGCAGCGGGATCTTGGGAGAGGCTATACGGGCGGGGGTCTGTGCCTCCGCTAAGCTGCCACAGCTCCAAGCCTAGGAGCTCTCCATCTTTTATATCCTGCTCTTTACCCCCAGGGAACATTATCTTCATCGCACAGGGCACTGGAAAAAATCTGCCCCTTACAGATAAGATAGAGGAGGAAAAAATCTGCCCCTTACAGATAAGATAGAGGAGGAGGAGGCTCCCTGTCTCCTAAGGCTGTCTGCTCCATCACCATCCTGGGAAAGGTGGTTGAAACAAAAGCTGTCAGGACCACTGGGCACAACATGCAGAAAGCCAGAGACCCGGAGAACCCGGTCTCCCAGCAATATTCCACTTACCACAGATTCATGAATGCGACCCTTGAAATGGCAATCCACTCGCTCAAGGTCATAAAGCTTATCAAGTTGAAGAATCGGGATTCACATCTGGGTGGTTCTGATTCCAAGCTAATCTCTGTACCACAGAGCTGCAGAACATTGTCCCACAGGAGAGCACAGTTCATCAGTATCTCAAAGGCACTACCGCCCCGAATTCCTGAACTTACCACGCCTGTACCTGGGGTGTTTAACATTTCAGTGACAGACCTACTGTCATCAATCCTTTTAACCGTGTCCAGCATTATCATCCTGCATTTTCCAAACGTAGGACATGAAACACAGAAGTAAACGGGCAGTCGAATCAGAATCATAGCATGTTTCAGGGACGTCCTGAGAGTGTTCAGTGCCAGGCCTGGAATGCAAGGCCAAGCAGGAATCACCTCTGTCCCCTCCGTCCGTCGCCTCTTCAGACCACGTGACTGTCAACGCTACAGTGGGGGGCACTTGAATTTGGGCACACTGTACAGTTCTCTTTCTTGTAGAGCCCATAATACCGTGCTCACAAATTTTGATAATTTGGTAATCTAACATAAAAAAATTAATCTGGTTTCTGAACAAATTTTTTAAGTTATTGTTATATGTGTATTTCTGCAGGGTTTTCTTTTTAAACCAGGAAACACCTTTTTTTTAAAGTTGTAGTTAAACTTAAAAGAATTATAGTTTATTTTTAGACATGAAGATTTGACACACTTGAAATGCAAGGTTTTATTCCCAGCGTTGATTACTCAGATTTTCTTCTAAAGTGTTTATGCCGTACACGCCTATTTTTTTTTTAAAGAAGCAAAATTGTCAAAATTAAATGTCTTAAAGAGGATCAGAAAGAAAAAAGTAGCCAGATTTTTCCTGAGTCCAACCACCTCAAGAAGTGAAAACCACAACAGGAAACCACTCCGACCAAACACACGGCATTTGCTATATATATAACATGATTTGGGTTGCAAATAAGTAGAATCTTTTTCTCTAACTTTATTAAGGTATAATTAACATACAATGAACCACACGTATCCATTTAATCCTTTTTTCCCCTTTCCCAGATACATGTTTTGTGAATATTTCCTTCCAGACTTGAATAGAATCCTGGCATCTCAATAAAACTCAAACATGAATGTTTTCAAATTAAAGTTTCTTAAATTAGCTGTGAAGTTTCACATTCTTAATTTGTATAGAAAAGCAAGATATGAAAACAAAGAAAAGCAAGATATGTTATATTCTACTTTTGACTAAAACTCTTCAATTTAATAGTTATATCCAACAAAAGTAAGTTATCTGATTTTAAAAGGTATATTTAGTAGTTTAGGAATAACTTTTTCATTGGCTAAGAGTTTTAGAAATGTTAATTGTACAACATTGTCCTTGATAGTTTGTCCTTTTAGCCAAATGAACTGAGAATGTTTTAATCTGTAGGATTCATTTTAATTTGCCTATAAGGTAGCGATAAGTAAGACTATATTATGCAACAGTAATAGTTATATTTTGATCATATAGAACTTGTATGCTAATTTTTTATTTTAAAAAAAATGTTGTTCTACAACATAGATAACCTTGAAAATACTATAGTGAAGAAGCAGTCACAAAAGACCACNAAAAAAAAATTGTTCTACAACATAGATAACCTTGAAAATACTATAGTGAAGAAGCAGTCACAAAAGACCACATGTTTTACGAGACTTTTTACTTGAAATGTCCAGAACGTAAAAGTAGAAAGTGTGAAAGTAGAAATAGAAAGATGACTGGTTAACTAGGGTTGCAGAGTTTGGGGCAAAATGGGGAGTGACACCTAATGGGTACAGAGTTCCCTCTTCGGGTGAGGAAAAGGTCCTGAAATTGGAAAGGGTGATGGTTGCACCACTCAGAATATACTAAGGCCCACTGGCTGCACACCTTGAAGAGTGAATTTTACGGAATGTGAGTTCTATCTCAACAAAGCTATTACTAGAAAAAGCTGTTGAACTTCCCACAGAAGTGAAGGCAGAGACCACTCTCCACCCTAACAGTGCTCAGCCAGACACCTGCCTTTTCCGTAATTTCATGGCTTTCACGGGGTTCATGCCAGTCCATAAAACCAAGACCTGGTCCTTTGAAAAGAGTAATGAAACTGAAAACCTCGAGGCACAAATAATCACCCTCAAGACTGAAGTGAGAGACATCACTACAGGTCTCATACGAATNAGACCTGGTCCTTTGAAAAGAGTAATGAAACTGAAAACCTTGAGGCACAAATAATCACCCTCAAGACTGAAGTGAGAGACATCACTACAGGTCTCATACGAATCTCATCATGCAAATAAATTTGAAAATTCAGATGAATTGAACATAATCTCAGAAAAAGGAAGCTTGCCAATGCTGACACAAGAAGAAATGGAAAATTCAAATAGTTCTATAACACTTCGAGGAACAGCACCTATACGTAAAACTCCCCCACTGGGGTGCCTGGGTGGCTCAGTCATTAAGCGTCCGCCTTCGGCTCAGGTCATGATCCCAGAGTCCTGGGATGGAGCCCCGCATCAGGCTCTCTGCTCATCAGGGAGCCTGCTTCTCCCTCTCCCACTCCCCCTGCTTGTGTTCCTTCTCTCACTGTGTCTCTGTCAAATAAATAAATAAAATCTTAAAATAAATAGATAAATAAATAAATCTCCCCCACCTCACCACTCCCACCCCCAAGATGAGACTCTAGGCCCTCGTAGATTCTACCAGATTTTTGGGGGGTTGGGAAAACCAGAGAAAAGAAAAAGGGGAACACTCCCAATAATTTTCATGAGACTGGCATAACTCTGACCTCAAAATGTAACAAGAACAGTGTAAGAGACAAAAGTGCCAGGCCAGGCTTCCNATGACAGGCCAGCCTTCCTCACGCATATGGGTGCAGGGTCTACACATAAAATACTAGCAGACCAGATACAGCAAGGTATAAAAAGGGTAACGTATCTCCAAGTCTGGGGCTCACTCCCAGGAGTAGCATGGTAACAATATTTCTAAAAAGAAGAAAATTATACTATCATAGAATTAATAAAGTATTTGAAAGAACTTAAACCCATTTATGATTAAAAAAAAAAAAAGCTCTTAGCAACCGGGAATGGAATGGCACTCCTTTGTTATGGTGAAGGGTACTTTTTTTATAAGTATGAATAGAGTGGAGCATCACTATTATGGCAAAGGGTATTTAAAAAAACATTTCACAGTGAAATGTTGAAACCTTTCGATCTGAGATGAGGAAGTAAACAGGTTTTTGATACCACTACTTTTATTCATCATAGCCAACTCAATAAAGATATAAAGGTTGGAAAAGAGGTAACAAAGCTGCCATTATGTGCGGTTGATATGATTGTGTATGTAGAAAACAGAAATTATTAGCATGAATAAGTGAGTTTAGCAACATTGGTAAACACAAGGTCACTATTTTAAAATCAATACTGTATCTATGCAGTAGCAATAAACAGTTGGAAAATGAAATACTAAAAAATATACCATTTACATTAGCATAGAAAAATCAGAAAATTTTTAANAAAAAATCAGAAAATTTTTAAAGATTTTATTTATTTGTCAGAGAGAGAGAGAGAGCGCACAAGCAAGGGGAGTGGCAGGCAGAGGGAGAGGGAGAAGCAGGCTCCCCGCTGAGCAAGGAGCCCGTTGTGGGGCTTGAATCCAGGACCCTGGGATCACGACCTGAGTCGAAGGCAGCCGCTCAACTGACTGAGCCACCCAGGCGTCCTAAAAATTCAAATATTTAAGATTAAATCTAAAAAGAAGAGTCACAAGGGCTACATAGAGAAAACTGACAACATTATTAAGAAAAATTAAAGACGGTGGGGGGATAGACCATACGCATGGATTAGAAATACTTTTATTATAAATATATCAGTTCTCCCCAAATTGATCTATATATCCAGTGCCAGGTCAGTAAAAATCCTGGCTGCATTTTTTTGTGGTAATTGACAATCTGATTATAAAATTTACATGGAAACACAAAGGATCAAGAAAAGCCAAGATGACCTTTAAATGAAAAGCTCACGGTGGAAGGGCTTCGTCTACCAGATATCAACAGTTATCACAACATTTTGGTAATTAAGGCTGTTTTTTTGTGCAGCAATAGATAAATAGACCAAAGAAACAGAATACTTAGAGACAGACTCACACACACGCGGACACACAGTTTATGGCAAAGCAGGCTGTACTCCGGAGTCGTGGGAGGGACTTTTTAATAATGACGCTCAGAAAAAATGGATTGTCAGCATGGGAAAATATAAAACAGCACTCCTGCCCGGAAACAGCACACAGTTCACGCCAAGCCCACGGTTTATCCAATGGGAAGGGCAGAACGCAGAGAGACGGTCGCACAGGAGCAAACGTCTCCGGCTCTAGGGTAGAGACAGTTCCCCAGAGAGACATCCAAGAGCACTCGCCCCGGGAAGGGGCAGCAGGAAAGTCCACGAACGTCGAAAGGACTCCGAAGTCCGAGCAGAGGTGCTACGGACAGCGTGGAGAGGCGAGCCCCGGAGCGGCCACGCACCCGGCAGAAAGTTCAGCCCCAGGACGTGCCCCGAGTTCCCACAAACCCGTCCGCAGACGACGGATGACCGAGCAGAAAAACCAGCAAAAGCCTTCCGGATGCGCTTCACGAAATCGATATCCACACGGATCCACACCCAGATATGCGACAAGAGGGTCGTTCTCACCAGAAGGAGAATTAAACGAAGGGGACAGGCCGACGTGGACAGCGGCGTGGCTCCGGACAGAGCCCACAGCAGCGCTGTCCCCGGGCTGGTGGCACAGGTCGCGTCCGCTCGTGGGCCCCACGACCCCACAGGGCCACGCCGAGGCCCACAGCCGAGCACAGGGCGCGGGAAGACGCCCCCAAACTGTCCAGAGCAGCACTGTTCTCAGCAAGAGAAGTCGGGCTCTGCCAAAGGCTCCCCGGCAGCAGAAACGACTGCCTGTCGTAGCTCGGGACGGTGGCCAGCGGTGGGACGAGAAAGCCACCACACGCACGACCGGGGTGACGGATCCTGACCCCCCTCCCCGCCAACACACACTTCGCTCCTTCAGAAACAAGACAAATTAACCCGTGGTTTTAGGAATCGGGACAGTGTTTAACTTGAACCAGGGATGAGGGGCATTCACTGAGAAGAGACGTAAGTGGGGTCCCCGGGTGGTAGGAATAGTCCCTTGTTTGGTTTATTTTATAAATAGGTATGTTCGTGTTGGGTTAACTGAGCTGGTTCACCTGTGTAATTTAAACATGCAAGTTACGGATCCTAGTAGGGTCCCGTGGGAAGAGAAACATCACCGATGGAACGGGCATTCTGTGAGTTCAGAGGAGAGAGCACCAGCAAGCACGGTGGGCAGCCGGGTTTCTCTAGAAGGAAGGGGAAGCAGAGGGTACCCAGGATACCAGCGCTGCTGTACTTCTCCCCTGAGTTTCTCGCCCGAGGGCAGAAGGCCCAGGTAAGCGTGATCTGGGCTTCCGCTTCTACGCGGCGAAATTCCTGCTCCGTGCCCTTCTCCCAGGACCAGCTGAGGACGCTCATTCATTCATCATCCTGTTTCTCCCCAAGACACACGGAACTGACATCCAGCTATTGTCTATTTCCAACTAAGTAAATGCAGTTGTCGACTAGAAAATAGTAATTCAGCTTTTGTCCCTACAGCTGTCTCCTCAGGGACCTCGTTGGGGTTGATTCTGGACTCCAACGCGTTGTTTATAAAATCCCCCAAATATGTCAGGTGCTTTCACGTAGAGCCGTGTTGCTGGATCTTTCGGAAGCTGTTCTGATTACAAATATCTCCAGATACCGAATTCTCATTTTGGACTAAAAGACTTTCTTCTGGGGTAATTATTGTTGCCCTCCCAGAAAAGCTGTGAAACCTGACGATTTTCTGTTTTCAACAAGGCAGGTACAGTGAAGTCAAGTCTTTTTTTTTTTTTTTTTTTAGGTGAAGTCAAGTCTTAACAGANCTGTTACTTCTGTTACTTCTGTAACTTTATCCCTGTTCATTAGCTAATACTGTCTATATGTAGGTTTTAAAATTAGCATTTTGAAAAAAAATAAAATAAAATTAGCATTTTGTCATATGTCACCTCTCATTTTGATTTTTTCAACCATTTAAAAATAGAAGGCAGGCTGCATCTGGCCCACAGGTTGTAGTTTGCAGATCTGTGGCTTAAAATATTAACCTTATTCATATTCATCCATAGTCTACATGACCTCAGAAATAAGGGCCAGTCGTGGAACTGTGGATTTAGGGTGCAGAAAATCATACGAGCCTGGAAGTATTTATTTATTTATTTATTTATTTTTTTAAAGATTTTATTTATTTATTTGACAGAGAGAGATCACAAGTAGGCAGAGAGGCAGGCAGAGAGAGAGAGGAGGAAGCAGGCTGTCTGCCGAGCAGAAAGCCCGATGCGGGTCTCGATCCCAGGACCCTGAGATCATGACCTGAGCTGAAGGCAGAGGCTTTAACCCACTGAGCCACCCAGGTGCCCCCTGGAAGTATTTAGAATGTGCCTTTTTAAAGATGGAACCCACCCTTATAATTGCCTTGCAAAAAATAAACCACATTATTAAACTAAAAAAAAATTACCATTTGTCATTAGTCTTTGAATGGACATCTCTTCCTGAACTTCTATATTTAAAGAAGTCGTTTTTAGCTAGAACATAATTATCTCACCCATAATTGGGGATGCATCTGTTGGACACTTTTTATGGATACTCTTGGCTACAGCCCCTTTAAAGACTTTATTTTTTACTCTATTGCCAGTTCACTATACTCATAAATTCATAGATTTATGAATTCATAAATTCATAAATTGAAATTCAAACTGTAATCTCGTCTTCTTTATTTAATAACGGTGGGGAAAATAACAGTTAAAAACTCCCCCCTGAACAAAATCTTATTATTGAACCAAAGTGTCCATTTCTGGCATCCCAATCCAAACGAAAGAATAAATTCATTGAAAATTCTCTCCAAACTCGATCCAGAGATTAATGTTTCAAAAGATGCCAATGGTGTCTTAAGTTTCTCATGGAAATTGCAACCATGAATTATTGAAATTACATGGTACCTAATACTGTTTTGCTAATGATGTATTTCTAACTGCACTGAGGCTTTACAGTACTCCAGTGAAAGCAACATGGTCTCAGTACGTATTAATATGTAATTACTTTAAAGAATTTAGTACCTAAGCACAAGCTCCTTTCCTCTAGTCTACAGTGTAAGTCACTGTATCACGATGGTATGTTTACTCATTTTGTCCTTAATACTAAGAATCCCTAAGATCAAAAATTGTCATATATTTCAAAATAGATACTCGGGTCAAGGGTAATTAGAGACATACTTGAATAACAAAAAATTTTTATTTATTCTTTTTAGCTTTCTGACAATTGTTTTTAAATAGATTTTTCTTGTGAAAATTCAACCTAAAATCTGTTTTAGAAAGACAAGAATATTGCTACATAATAATTTCATCAAGTTCATTACACAGTTACGTCTGCCTTGTTAACTACCTAAAAAGAAATGTATCTGTGCTTTACTTTAAAAGAGATTGGGGACACCCATGGCTCGGGACCGTGCTACTCTTGATCTTGGGGTTGTGAGTTCGAGCCCCACGTTGGGTGGAGAGATTTCTTAAAAATCTTTAAAAAGGTTGGAGAAAAGAGCTTATACTTTGGTGAAAATATTGGGCTGTGTAGTCTTGTAATTACCCTCCACATAGGAAAAGTCCATCTTATTCTCTGAAATTACTTTCAGGTTTGTGTGTTTGCGATGCCAGAGGGAGACCTCACTGGGGGCTGAACGGTGCAGGATTGCAGCTCGTTGCCCTTCTGGACCCTGAGCAGCCTGCCAATTCCGTAGAAAAGAAAACTGGGTTTTAGGAAGATACTTGGCCACTAAGGGCCAATGACAGTGTGACCTTTCAACTCGGCTCTATGTGACCCGAAGTCCATGCTCTCCCGTCAGCTGGGGCGTAACAGCAAACAGAGGGACGAGGTGCCACGGGGGTCCCGCAGGAGCGCCCCTTCAGGGTGGTTCGTGGGAGCACTTCCGTGGTGGGGCAGGTTGTCCGATGAGCATAAATAGCCCCCACTTTTCAGTGCTTCACACCCCCTGTGGGACCCAGTGACCCTGCAGGGCCGGTTGTGGCTGATCCGGAGCTGCTTTGCCTTATGGCTCCCCCACCCCTACACAGACTTTTCCAGGCACTGGGGCGAGGGAAAATCAGGGCTGGCCGGTCACCCACTGGCTCTCAGGTGACACACTGCTTCTGCACCATTTCTTTTGACATTTTTTAAAATTTTTATTTATTTATTTGACAGAGAGACTACAAGTAGGCAGAGAGGCAGGCAGAGAGAGAGGGGGAAGCAGGCTCCCCACTGAGCAGGGAGCCCGATGCGGGGCTAGATCCCAGGACCCTGAGGTCATGACCTGAGCCGAAGGCAGAGGCTTTAACCCACTGAGCCCCTCAGGCACCCCTACTGCACCACTTCTTTAACCGAAACAAGTCACACGCCTAACCTCACAGGGTGGAAGGTGAAATTGTGCGTGCTTGGTAGAGGAAAATCAAAACCAGTAAACAGCACGGACGTCTAGGGAGGTTAGGATTTCAACCGGTGGCTACAAGAAGGGATATTCCCAGTGGAGGGAAGATGTGAGCAAAACTGGGGAGGTGAGGAAGCAGAAGCAAGTTCATGAGATGGAGAGGGTCTCACCTGTGAAATAGTAAGAAACTAAGGTTCCGCGGTGCGCCGGGCTGAGCCGAGTGCCTGTGACGGTGTGATTGCTGTAGGAAATTCAGATGGATTTGAAATAGGAGGGACAGGTGCGGCAAAATCTCAAGAAGGTACTAGGGGTAAAGAGAAGTGCCAGGGTTAGGGACCAGTAGGACACGCGAAGTGAGAAAGGAGGGAGTTAGGACGACCCTGAAGTCAGAGGGAGGAGCCCCCGAGTCTGGGGTGTTTGGTGAGGGCAGGTGATGGCGCAGGGGAGAAGGGCGGCAGGCTGGAGGAAGAGGGGAAAGGAGGGCCAGCAAGACACCCTTGAGTCTTGGAGATGGAAACAACTGGAAAGGTGGCTTAGTCATTTGGGGAGGAAAGATGAGCATCTGTTTTCTCCGGCATACAGAATGACCGCTTGAACATTCACAGCACGTGATGCCCCCAATCCGTCGCAGACGCTGTGCTGTGATGACACAGTCATGATCACACACAGCCCGAACCACCCCCGTCAGACATCTCTTACCGCGCTCCACTGCTTACACCGTCTGCGGCTTCAGAGGCTCACTGCAGTGTTCTGAACAAGAGGAATTTCTAATGTAGTGTCTTTTAATAATTAAGAATACGCATAAAAAGTTACAATTTTACACTTTTTCTTTTTTCCACATCCATAATAAGCACGAATACTTCTGGATGCTCTCACTCACTTTCAAGTCTGTTAAAAAAAAAAAAAGCCTTTTCTCTACTTCCCTTTTTGTCATGTACATTTGTAACCCTATGGTGCCAATGTTCAAATTAGAACGACAACATCCCTATAGCCAGGGACTCTTGGCGAGCGCCTTCACGGGTCTTGCTTGAATTTGAACGTGTAACAGCTCTGAACGGTGGACAGTCAGGTAATCCGCACCGCGTGTTCACTTCTCACCAGAGGAAACTGAGTCTGAGAGAGCCACAAGGGCCCATTCACTGTCCTACAATCACTGTTACGACACAGACCTCAAACTTGACAATGTGACTGCTGCCTCCCTGCTACCTCCTTATCCCAACACCTAGGGTAACACGTACAGAATCGATTCCCATGCTGGTTCTGTGGCATAATGGAGACAGTCTCACGTAGGTGTGATTTCAGATGCGTGACCTTGGAAAAGTCACAGTCTCCAGGTCAGAAAGGATCTAAAAGATCATCGAAGCCAGTGATAATCAGACCTAGCAGAATCACTCAGGGACATGCTGGATCCTGATTCTGTGTCTAGGATCGGGTTGAGGGAATGTGTGGGTTTAAAAAGTCCTGTGAAATGTGAACATGGAATTGGTGGTTGACAGCTCAGGAGTAATTGTTTGTCTTCAAGTTATGATGATGATATTAGGAAAATATGTTCTTGACAGTCCTCGTATTCATTTTTTTTTTTGAGAGTGCACACGTGGATGCATGTGTGAGCAGAGGGAGAGAAAGAATCTCAAGCAGACTCCATGCTAAGCATGCAGCCCGATGCCGGGCTCGATCTCATGATTCTCAGATCATGACCCAAGTGGAAGCCAAGAGTTGGACGCTCAACCAATGGAGTCACCGAGGCACCCCAACAGTCCTTGTTTTCTAAGTATACATTGGAAACTCTTAGGAATGAAACAAAATAATGTCTGACTTTCCTTTAAAAATAATCCAGGGATGAGGAAAGAGGACAGAGGGTACGTGAAGCAGGCTTGCGATGAGTATGGGGGCGAGGGAGGGTGGGGGAGGGCAGGGAAGCGCTCTGTGCTCTCATGCCCATGGATAGCATGGAAAATTTTCTATCCTAAGAAAGTTACAAAACAATGAAAAAGCTCCCTAGGAATCTCTGATGGCCACCAACTTCCGGAATCTCAGATCTAATCCAAGCGTACCACCATAATGACAGAGGCTTGCTGGCAGCTGGGTCGTTCGCACTCAGCTCTGCTACAGAGGTATTGCCGAGGAGAGCTCACCTACTTGCCCTCCTGGCCAGTGGCGGCCATCAGGAAACGGTGGTACTGAAATAGAGTGTTCAGAACACAGTTGACCCTTGATCAGTGCAACGGTTAGGGGCGCCAAGCCCTCACAGTCAAAAATATGTGTATAAACCCTTGACTCCCCCAGTCCTTAACTACTAGTAGCCTACTGTTGACCAGAAGCCTTCTGATAACATAAACAGTTAACACATATTGTATATTATGTGCATGATGTAAGGTATTCTTATAATAAAGTAAGCTCGAGACAAGTGAATGTTATTGAGAAAAATCCGAAGGAAAATATGTTTATCAAACCGTACTGTAAAAATCCCGCATGCAAGTGGACCATCGCGGTTGGATCCCATGTTGTTAAGAGTCAGGGGTGTAGTGAAGTCAGGTGAGCACTGGGTGAGCCTGGGCTCTCTCACCTGAGGTCTGGCCTGTGAAACCAGGGGCATGTTTTCTAGGTCCTCTCTTGGATTTCTAGTCCTTTTCCTTCACTCCCCACCCATTCTCAGGTAACTGCTAACATTTCCACGTTGACCTTGACCCTGCAGTTTCCCAACTATGTATCAGGTGTTGATTTACTCTATTTCATTCTGCTTGGTATTTGGCATCACTTTCAATTTGAAGGCTCCTGGAACGTTCCCACCTTTTATTGTTTTAATTACGCTTGTCTGCCATTCCCTTCATTCCTCTGGAATTCCAATTAGATTAGATTGAACCCTGAATTGTTCTTGTCCCTCATCGGACTCCTGTCTTTGAAAATCTCTTCTCATTCTACTTTCCAGATGCGTTTCTGAGCATGTTTCTTCTTTCTATTGTGTTTATGTCAATCGCTACACTTATCATCTCTAGGGTTTCTAGTTGGTTCTTTTTAAATAGATGCTTCTTTTATTTCTGCCAGTTCAATATTTCACAATTTCTTATCCCTTTTTATGGGTATTATCCCATCATATATTTAAGTTTCCTAAATATTTATTTAAAGCTCTTTTCAGAATGTTTCATTATTATTTTGTCTGGAGTCAATTTATCTTTTCAAAAAATGTTTACTTAAATTCAATTAGTTGAGATATAATGTACTATTAGTTTCAGAGGCAGCGGTCAGTGATTCATCAATTGCATAGAACACCCAGTGCTCATCACATCACGGGCCCTCCTTCATGCCCCTCCCCCAGTTCCCCCATCCCCCNGCTCCCCATAGTTAAGAGTCTCTTATGGTTTGTCTCCCTCTCCGATTTCATCTTATTTTATTTTTCCTTCCCTTCCCCATGTTCACCTCTTTTGTGTATTAAATTCCACATCTTAGTGAGGTCATACAATAATTGTCTTGGTCTGACTGCCTTATTTCTCTTAGCATAATACCCTCTGGTTCCATCCACATCATTGCAAAAGGCAAGATTTCATTCCTCTTGATGGCTAACATTCCGTTGTATATATACACACCACCGTTCATCTTCTTTATCCATCTATCTGTCGATGGACATCATCAGGGCTCTTTCCATGCTTGGGCTATTGTGGATACGGCTGCTATAAACACTGGGGTGCAGGTGCCCCTTTGGATCACTATGTTTGTATCCTTCGGATAAATACCTAGTTGTTCTGCTGATGGGTTGTAAGGTTGTTCTATTTTTGACTTTTTGAGGAACCTCCATACTGTTTCCCACCAACAATGGAGGGCTCCCCTTTCTCCGCGACCTCACCCACACCTGTTGTTTCCTGGCTGGTTAATTTTAGCCTGGAGAGAATGCACCTTTCAATTGTTGCTTTTGATGGTATGTTAGCATTTGGTTTGTGCATGTTTTTTAATGTTGGGTTGGTCAACTCATCCTAGGTGATGATCCTCTCATTCTCTCTTTCTTTCTCTCTCCCCGTCTCTCGGTGCCTCTTTGCTCACACCTACCGACTAACAAAGCCCTTGACCTGGTCCAGGGGAGCCTTCAGCCTGGAGCAAGGAGTGCTGTCCTGGGAGGAGGCATCTGGATATACCCATGTGTGGCTTGGTTCAGTTCCTGGTCAGAAGGCTGGATCCGTGTTCCCCCCGCTCCGTGGGCACTGTGGTCCCCGCCGCCCAACAGGACCCCACTTCCTTGTGGGATCTGTCCGCTCTGGGCCCCGAGTCCGGCAGGACGGCTTTGCCGGCTCCTTCTCACCCCGGGCACTTGTGTCCAACGTGGATCCTCAGGGATGTTTGGGTGTCTCGAGCACCCTCTAATGTTACAGTTTCTCTGTCTTTCATCTATCATTAGTGTCTGCTGAGGGCAGGCGCATGTGTGTGGCACCAGGCATCGAGCACAGACACCGTCATAACCAAAGCCTCAGGCCAAGATCGTCCCTTCTTACGAGACTTTGCAAACATCGGCACTTTTAAAAATGTTTAAGTCGTACTGCGCTCCCAAAAGCAAACACCTATAATTTGGTATTTTTGATTTCCACAGATGTTAGTGGATAAAGGAGAGGCCTGAGGGAAGACCCAAGCTATTCCACTTTCAGGTTTCCCACCAACGACACATTTCTCAACATTTGCTTCTCTTGGTTTCTCCAGTTCTTACTGCTGGTAATGCATTTAACAGTCCACGTTCCCTTCATTTGGTCTGTGTTTTCATTTGTTCAAAGAAAACGTAATGGGAGTTTGCATTTAAAATTGCGTTTCCTAGCAAAATTATATATAGTCTATACACCGGCATACGTTCTATATATAACTTATATTATTTATGTAAATAATTACATGACCCATTTTATTTATATATTACTTTTATAATGTATAATTATATCATAAATATATGTTTGTAGACATATATATCAAACCCACTTTCTGGCAGAAAGGCACATGAGACGTGAGAGAGTAAAAGTTGATATATTTGTACCGTTTGTTTCTTCTAAGGTTTGTTAAATTCTGGATCTTCCTCCTGACACTTTCTATTTTCGAAAGCCTATGAAAATTGGGGCAGGAGTTGGGTTTGTCACACTTAGTTCACCTTCGAACCTGGTTTTCACAAGGTCTCCCACATTCTCTTTGCTTCTGTTGAGTCAATGTCAGTCAGTGGCCAGAGGCACGGGCAAGCCACTCGGGAGACCAAACAGCCCTGCGGTAGGGAGGAGGCAACGACGCCTTCTACCAGCCCCGCGGTCTGCAACCACGCCTTGTATTATCTAGAGAAACGGGGAGAGGCTGGGGTGGCAACCACGTGTGCCCTCCATGCCGTGGCGTCCACCCTGGGAAAGATGACTCACCTGAGTGACGGCACTGGGCTGTGTGCCACGTGGCCCACAGTGGCCTCCACGGCAGTCAACGATATTCTGTCCGGCACCCATGGTATACAAAGCATGGGGTTGTGCTCAGTATGGGGGGCCGGGGGCAGAAGCTGAGTCACAAAGACAGGGCCGGGGCACCAAGGGGCTGTAGGTAAACCAAGATAACATGAAGGAATTCTCCAACACATCAAGGGTTAGTGACGGGTGTTCACAAGCTACAATCCCCTCTGACACCTTACACACACACACACACACACACACGCACACATACACATGGTCTATTTCCTTTGCATTCAGTGGAAATACCTTCTTTATCTATTTAAGATTTGGCATCTTTTTTGCAGCATTATCTTAATTTATAAAATGCTAACAAACACATTCAACCATGGATGTCTGAGTTGGTAAGATTAAATTCCTATTTTAAGGGCTTTTTGTATCTCTGCTCTGTTTCCTGAACGTTCTAACAGGTAACCTAAAATTTAACTATCAAGAACATGGCAATATAATGTAGGAAGAATTTAAAGGTACATTCCTCCACTTATCAGTAAGTAGCACATACCCTCCTTACTTCTGGAGACTTAATCCTTTGGAATGTGTCTTTTGAAGAATTAAATGAACAAGACTGACCTTCCTAGCCATGGGTTAGGCAGAGAAAGAGTCTGGTTCTTTAACTTTCTATAAGCAGCAAGATTAACCTTTACTTGTGGAAGCTACTCTGGAAGGTAGTCTCCCCCAGAAAGTTTGTTTTTTATAACTTTATTATATCCCTTCACGTGAAGTTTTATTTAAAGACCATCCTCTGAACTGACAGATCTAGCTAAAGGGGACTTAAGATGATTTGTACAATTTGTACAATTTTAAAATATTTCAAAATTAATTTACTGAAATATGAAGTATACTGGTGGCTAGAAAAATAATGTCCTATAGATCATTAAGCATATTTGATATATTTGTACCATTTGTCCTTCTGAGATGGATTAAGCTTCTAATCTTTCTCTTGGCATTTCCTATTTTCCAAGGCTTGAGAAAATTGGGGCAGGAATAGGTTTATTACATTTGGTTGGCCTTAGAACCTGGTTTTCATTAATATTAAAAAAAATTCTTTTAAGTTCAGAGTTTAACCAGAATTTTAAAATATCATTACTTATTTGTTCCCACTACGTTACACTTTAAGGCTTTAAGGAGATTTAAGTTTCAGACAAAGATACTCAGAAATATTTTGTAGATCAATGCAGATTTAAGCAGGAGCTCTCCCTCTTTTAAGCATAACTAAAAATAATACTTTAAAAAAGAAAACTAAAAGTTAAATACAAAGTGGAAAATAAATCTTAAAACAGACTTATAGATAAAAAAGATTTTCTTTTTCAACCTTGCTCAGCTCTGCTCACCTTTGGCTTAGTCTCTGGTCTCACACCTCGGTTTCCCTGTCTATGAGCTGCGGTGAACGATAAATCCCACATGAATTTATTTTTATAAAATTAAAATATATAAACTGTATAAAATGTATAAAATACCGCAGCATTTCGTGAGTAGCAGTTAAATCTGATTTCTTAAATGTATCAGAACTCGGCAGCACACTGAAAAGAGAAGATCGTGTCTGATTATTTGTATAATGTGGTATCAGAATTAACCCAGTGACCAGTGTATTACCTTGAGGTCTTGAACAATGACAGTTAGTGGAAGAACGTCAGCCTTGCCATTTTCATGGCCTGAACATATACTGGTTCTTCAGGACTTAGGAATCATAGGTATTCTATGGATTTCGGGTTATTTTTAAACCTTTGTCAGTAAACCAGTGCTGGTCGTGATCTACTAGAAGTTGTAGTTTGGATATTGGTACACCGCTCACACATAATACAAATGGGGATTTTTAATGAGACTCACGAAAACTATAATAATGAACATTAAGAGCCTTCTATGTGTCCCACATCACACTGCAGGCCTTCCGTGCCTGCCAGACATTTTTTTTTATAGGAAATATTTTTATTTACATATATATATTTTTTAAATTTTATTTTTATTATTTGCCCAAGGGGTACAGGTCTGTGAATCATCAGGCTTACATCTTTCACAGCATTCACCAAAGCACAATGCCAGACATTTTTTATCACAAAAACAACACCGCCGGCAGCTCACACTTACTTCCTAGCAACGCAGAATTTTCTCCAGCAATACTGTGCGTACTTCCTTTGGACACCGCGGTCTCCTCGCCGGCTTTGCGGACTGTGTAAGTCTTTAGGAGCACACTGGTTCCTGGGAACAGCATCACGAGGAATCAAGCTGTGACGGTGAGAACCTGGCCGGCACGGTGGCTCATGATTCGTGCAGCACATGTGGAATCTAGCCAGACAGTTCTGAGCCCTGCTGACACCGTGAGGTTCACTACAAACACAAAACAAAACGAAAAGAAAACCCAGTGTGAGTCTATAAAGAAGCACAGGAACTTAAAGGCACAAAGGAAGGGATGCCGGAACGTGAAGATCCCACGTACTCATCTTAGCTCTTTTGCAAGTCAGCACCCTTTAATTTTGAGAAAGCAGACCACAGACCTCCTGAAGGATCCCTCTCCTTGGGCCTGGCTCAGGGCCTGCGGCTCCTGGGCCGAAGAGCCTCCTCCCGCAGCTGCACCGTGGACTGCCCTGGAAAAGAAGGCAAAGACAAAGCTCGGCATCTCTTCTTTTCCTACAAAAGAAAAGATCTGATTGGCGGAGAGGGAAATCATCTCCACACTGGAAGACAGAGGAATGACAAAAATAAAGAGGCTTCGTCCAATCTAACTCCCTATTCTCATTCCTTAGCTCTGGCATTTCGAAGATGAAGGCTCTGGGTTCACATCACACATAATGTAAGAAACCACCTGCACCTGCCTGAGCACCGCCCGGAGGAAAGAGTCCGTGGGCACGTGTTCTGGGGCCAAAAGTGATTTTTGGAGGGGGGGGGGAAGGGGCCTCATAGAGGGAGTACCTAATGGAACAAACATCCCTAAAATCTGGAAACCTTGCTGGTGGAAAGAACTTGAGGCCTGCACACCTCCTGAGACATCCCCCTGGCTCCCGCCGTGGGTGTGCGAGAAGGTGCCCTTTCCCAGCCGCAGACACAGCGCGAGCCGGCACTCCCCTGCACGCTGCCGGGCAGGACACACGGGGACGAGAGCACCGCCTCCGAGCAGCACAGACTCCGAGAGAGACACAGAGAGAGAGAGAGACAGAGAGAGAGAGAGAGAGAGCGCAGACAGCCGAGCAGACGATGGCCGGCCAGCGAGCACCCGGGGGCACCGCACAGACCTCCGCTCTGAAGCCCACACGCAGAGCATACTAATTCGCCCTGCTCCAGGAAGCAGCTCCGCAAGGTCTGCTCTGATTGGGCCCCAACGAGAAGGGCATCGCCCTGGAAGGGGCACAGCAGTGACCCGCACACAGCCGCGGGAACCCGGGCGGGGTGAGGAGCGAGCAGAGGTCAGCACCGGCCGCGCCCACGGGGCTTTCTGCCCGGCCGCTCTGTCCCTCCGCCCTGCGCGGCCCACCCGGTCCGGCCGGCCCGGCCCTCGGAGCCCAGCTCCGCAGGGGGGGACCCAGCACCTTGCAGTCCAGCACCGTCGGAACTCAGCACCCTGCACCCCAGCACCGTCGGAACCCAGCCCCGCCCCCAAGCGAACCCAGCGCTCCGCAGACCCAGCACGATCGGAACCCAGCCCGGTCTGTCCAAACTCAGCACCCTGCAGACCCAGCACCCCAGAAACCAGCACCGTCGGAGCCCAGCCCCACCCGGCCGACCCCAGCGCCCCGCAGACCCAGC
>LNAC01000187.1:1806892-1820982 GCA_002007465.1 Ailurus styani
GCCTGGGGGCGGCCAGCCCTGGGCGCGCTCCGGAGCGAAGGAGGAAATCCCACTTGCTCGGGGCCTAGGACAATAGCAGTTGTTTATGGCGAAGCTGCCCGGAGAGCGGTGGATGCAGCCGGTGTGTGGGGGCGGGGACGTGGGAGAGGAGCCGGGGGGTGGGGGTCTGGCGGGGCCCCGGAGGTGCTCTCGTCCCAGTGACCGCGGGGGCTGGAGCCCTCCCCGAGTCCTGGTGGCGCGAACTTGGGCGACGGGCCGCGCACCTTGCACAGGGAAGTGATTTGAAGGGCGCCCGGTCTGCATTGGTTCTCGTAGCTCAGGTCAGCTCAGGGGTCTTTGCCGAACCGCCAGCGGTCGTGTTTGCCAAATTGGGACGGCCTGGTGCAGCTCCATCCCGTTTGTCTTCGTCCCCCCGTCTGCAGGTTCGGGTGAAGTGGGCGTTTCCGATTTCAGCGTCGCGGCCTGTCTGTGGCTGGAAGGTGTGTCCTGCCTGGCGGGCGAGCCCCCTGGGTTAGGGTTAGGGTTAGGGTTAGGGTTAACCCCCGGGGTTGTGAGCCCTTGCCCGCTCCTAACGACTCACTGCTGACTCGCGGCTCTTCCTCTGCGTGATGCTCGGGTCCTGCCAAGCAGATGGATGGTATGCGATTGTGCTCATTCGTGGGCTTCTTATTAGCACGTCTTCTGAAAGGTGATGTGTGGGAATTTAACGTTCACCATGACGTTGTCTTTCAGAAGAATGGATTCATTTTTCCTCTCTGGTTTAAAAAATTGGGATGTAAAATATTATCATGGTACTGCCTGGTTTGCTTTTCTGCTTGAATGAATCTATTTATAATTGTTTTTTGAGAAGTTTCCCAAGTCTGGTTGAGAAAAGGAGTATTTTTTTCAATTTGGTAATAGCTAATTCAGTTTACTCTTTGGGATTTTGTATTGAGTTGGCATTTTAAAAAAATCTAAATCAGTAACAGATTATAGTTAATTGGTCTCAAAAATTACATTTTTAAGCACTCAATTGAAACTTTTCCTCTATTTTCTTAGAGATACTAGTAGGTATTAAAAACTGGCTTGTCATCTGGAGAGCTACTTTTTACATGGTTCTCCTGCTGGGCGAGCAGTTGCTGTGCCTGTGTCTTGAAGCAAAGTAAATTTGAAGGACTGGTTTCAAAAAGGATTATGAATTCCATGGAGTAGTTTCTCCTCCCCATTTAACACTTGATCTCTCTTTAGAAATCGTCTTCAGAATTGTATGGGAAAGCTTTGCGTAATGAAATAAACTTTTTTTTTTTTAACATCTGGTGTTATATTCGTTTTTTCATTCTGTAGAAACTAGTTCCCACTTAATACTATGTGTTCTGGAGAACCGTTGCCTACTATTAAATTTATTTTGGTCTTCCAGGTTGAGCTTCACATTGAACAGGTTGTATTTTTCATTACGATGTAGGTTACTTTCATGTTAGGAATTCTCTAAACCTATATTTCAAGGTTCATGGTTTCCTTTTGCTTTATCTAAACTTGTGTCTAAAAGTGTGTACCATCCGCTGATGAATTTTTACTTTATTTGGGCATCACAAATCATTTTTCTTAGCTTTCTATAAGAATGTAAGTGTGATACAGGCCTTTATTATTTTCAGTAAATGTTAAGCAAATTTACTACAGAATTTGATTTGTAGGAGTGCGATTTAAGCCTTATTTTTAAATACTTGGATAATCTTTTTATGTATATGAGAGTATAGTTGTGGCTTATTTTCTTCTGTTTGCTTTTGGGGGGATGATACGTAATCAGTATTACTAATCAGTATTATTAAATTTTATAACTGTGTTAATCACTTGTGTTTGGTGGTTTCAGGCAGTCTTGATAACCACTGATAATTCTGTGGTTTCTATGTTCAGTAAGATGATAAACTTGGCTTTTTGGATTATATTTACTTTTTAAGAAAATTAGAGTATGTTCTAAAATCAACCTGGTTAAGTTTAATTTTTTCCTTCATAATCACATTTATGTGTAAAAGGAGGGCTTCCAAAGAAAAAGCAGGTTATATTTTGTCATTGAGTATTTTTCAACCCTTTCCTCACTCACTTTGGTTCTAGATTCTTTAGGAATTATAAAATGAGACTTGATTTAAACTTACTGTTGATATTTTATCAATGTAGGAGATTGATGCTAAGTTGAATTAAGATCTTGATTACTGTGGGGCGCCTGGGTGGCTCAGTGGGTTAAAGCCTCTGCTTTCGGCTCAGGTCATGATCTCAGGGTCCTGGGATCGAGGCCCACATCGGGCTCCCTGCTCAGCGGGGAGCCTGCTTCCCCCCCCCTCTCTCTGCCTGCCTCTCTGCCTCCTTGTGATCTCTCTCCCTCTGTGAAATAAATAAATAAAATCTTTAAAAAAAAAAAAGGATCTTGATTACTGTGGAAAACTATAGCTCCTAATAAAAGCTTCTTAAAGCTTTTTAGTCCTGTTGTTTTCCTAATGTTAATTAAGGATTTCTAATTATTTATTATGGCGGAGTGTTTGTTGCTAATCTTTACTTCCCGTTACTTCCTCAGAAGAGGGCTTCTTGGTTACCCAGAGGTCTCCCTCTTGGTTTTTGGAGTTCTGTTGTTTAACTTATCCCCGTCTTGTTATAGCCGTTGGGTTCTGTTTCCCTCCCTGATTTCATGAAAGCAAGAGCTTAGAATTTTATTTTTTTAAGCACTATGACTTTTACCATGATAGGTGCTCAATAAATATTTTGCCAAAAAAGTGTTGAATATGGCTTCCTTTCTGTTTACATTTCTTCTTGTTTTTTTTAAGATTTTATTTATTTATTTGCCAGAGAGAGAGAGAGGGAGCGCGTGTGCACGCATAAACAGGGGAGAAGGAGAGGGAGAAGCAGACTCCCCGCTGAGCAGGGAGCCTGATGCTGTACTCGATCCCAGGATCTCGGGATCATGACCGGAGCCGAAAGTAGACGCTTAACCGACTGAGCCACCCAGGCGCCCCAGTATACCTTTATTCTTGACAAAATGTGGAGTATATACATATTAAAAACTTGGTGAGGGGTGCCTGGGTGGTTCAGTGGGTTAAAGCGTCTGCCTTCAGCTCAGGTTATGATCTCAGGGTCCTGGGATCGAGCCCCACGTCGGGCTCCCTGCTCAGTGGGGAGCTTGCTTCCTCCTCTCTCTCTGCCTGCTTCTCTGCCTACTTGTGATCTGATCTCTCTCTGTGTCAAATAAATAAATAAAAAATCTTAAAAAAAAAAACTTGGTGATGTTATCTGTCAGGCTATTAAAGATTTATGTTTTCATGTGTTACTCTTTTACATAAAGGTTACACCTAAATGCAAAAATTATTCTAAGTAGTTGACCATTTTGCTTTCTGAGATAGTTCTTAAAGTTAGTTTTTTAGAAATAATTTTTTGAACTCATTATCTTCTTTTTGTATTGATGGGAAAATAGAACCTAGAATTTGTGCATATATCCACATTTGCTTTATTAAAGGAGAATAGTTATGTTTTTAATATTCTGATTAATCTTCAGAAGTAAAGTGATTCATAGTACCCAGAGGTGTGTGTAAAAAAACAACTCTGGTTTGTCAGCAGAGGCGGAGTAGGAAGTCTTCATGTGAAGTAGTAATAAGTTGCATAATTTATAGCTGAATCTATATTCCAGACTAGTGCTTCGGTTGTAACTATGCTTTATCATAAAACTAAGCTATATTTGAAACTGTTCTGAAAACAACAGTTGTGTTATTGAGCATGGATACTTCAGATCTCTTTTTCTGGTGACTAATATATAATGATACAGGCAGTTGCCAATGATGTGTTTTTAGTATTTATAGGCATCTCTCTCTTTTTTTTCCTTTTGATTTGCAACTCAATGGTGGTTGTAACTTTTTTTTAACCTTTATTTCCTGTAAGAACTGGTTAAGATTTGTTTGTATGGGTGTGAGCCTGTCAGTCTGAGGTAAACCCTTGTCCAACACTGTTGAACATCTTAAGTTGAAACTGCATCTAGACTAGCTTCAGTTTGTTCTCCTTCCACCTGTGGAAACTAATTTTAATTTCTGCAATTTATAGACTTAATGGAATGTAACTTGTAACTAGGCTTTTCTAGAACTCTAAAACTTGGATGGTGGTTCATGGCATGGTAGTAGAAGTGTCTCTTTCATGTTCTTGAAAACATGAGTCACGGGAGATCAGGGTATGTTGACCCTGATTGGTGGGAAGCTTCTGAAAAGAAGGTTTAGGTTTATGCCATTAAGGGTTTAATTGAGCAGTTGTAGTGTGTCAGACAATTATTACTGGTGTTGCTCATTCTGGTTGCATAGGTTGATTTGTTTACAAACAGTTTTACCAGACTTGAACTTGGGTATAATGTCAGAAAATGCTAATAAATAATAATAGCAATTATTTTGATGTAAATCTGTTTTCCTTTATTATAAACGAAATGGTTATGAATACTGTTAATAGAACATAAAATTAAATAGATCTCTTAATTGAAAATTATTTCCAGGTTAGGTCAATTCCGTTCATTTTGTCAGAAGTTTGCTGTTTCTGTTATTTTCCTGGCTGATTGTATTTAGGATGTACTCATTCACCTTGAAGATGCTTAGAGATGACAGGGCGCCTGGGTGGCTCAGGTCATGATCTCAGCGTCCTGGGATTGAGGCCCACATCGGGCTCTCTGCTCAGCAGGGAGCCTGCTTCCTCCTCTCCCTGTCTCTCTGCCTGCCTCTCTGCCTACTTGTGATCTCTCTCTCTGTGTCAAATAAAATAAATAAAATCTTTAAAAAAAAAAAAAGAAGAAGAGAGATGACAATTTGTTTGACCTACATTTACACTTGTGAGTTAGATACTAAACACTTTGCCAAATCTCACAGACCCTTTCACCAGTTTTGGGTGTGTCCCAGTCTGTTAGCTGACAATGACGGGCCGACAGGGCCTACAGATCCGTTGTGGGCTTCTCCTTAGGGTCCCCATGTGTGTGAGCTGGTGGCAGATGTGGGCACATTGTCAAAGCTGGACCATCTTTATGCATGAGTTATGAATGAGCCGCAGCTTTTCTTAACATTTCCAGTCATATATCAGGACCAAATGGATCAGGCAGAGAGGGGGATTTTGTTTGCCTGTCTCAGGTCATCTGGTTGAGGTTTGGTTCTAGGAACAATAAAAATGTAAAGCTTCACTCACCATTTTGGTATATGTGATTGACCAAAATTGTGTTGTAATTTAACTTAGAAAGTGAATGTATTTTATAAGGTGAAAAGTGAGTACACGTAATAGTTCATATGTAAACGGGGAAGTATTTTTCTGGTATAAGTTGATTGCAAAAGAGAAGGATAACTTGAAGTTTCATACTTGCAAGTTTATAAGTGTGTGTCGTGAATGAATTTATTTAGAGGAGCTGGAATTGAATGGCTTACTATGACTGGAAAGTAGCCAGAATTTCTGCATTTTTACTCAAAAAATCTTTGGTGTTAAAGGAAATTAAATTGTCTAGCTTACAGAAAATGAACTTTTGTTGCACTTGTTCGTATTATCATGTTTTTAGGTTGATTACACATGGCACGCTTTGCTTGGGGTGTGTGTGTGTGACTGAAGTGTAGCTGCCGTACAGTATTACTAGTGTCAGGTGTACAACAGAGCTCTACAACATCAGTGTGCATTTACATACGTTAGGAAGTGGTCTCCACAGTGGAGCTAGCTGGCTACCATCTGTCACCATCCCAGGTTGTTAGCTGTAGTAACTAAATTGCCTACGTTGTCCGTTATATCTCCGTCTGATTTTATAACTGGAGGTTTGTAACCTTTACTCCCCCCACCCCATTTTGCCGTCCATCTTCCTACCCGTCTCTCCTCTGACAACTACCAGATTATTTTATGTATCTACGAGTCTGTCTCTAGTTTTATTGTTGTTATTGATGGTGTTTGTTATGCTTTTTAGATTTCACATAAGTGAAATCATAGAGTATTTGCTTTTGTCTGACTTCTCTTAGCATAATACTCTGTAGGTCTATCCATGTTGTTGTAAACATCATGATTTCACTTTATTTTTAAAAAATTTATTTATTTATTTATTTGACACAGAGAGAGATCACAAGTAGGCAGAGGCAGGCAGAGAGACAGGGAGAGGAGGAAGCAGGCTCCCGGCTGAGCAGGGAGCCCGATGCGGGGCTCGATCCCAGGACCCTGAGACCATGACCTGAGCCGAAGGCAGAAGCTTTAACCCGCTGAGCCCCCCAGGCGCCCTCCCCTTTGTTGAAACGGCTGAGTAATACTCCATTGTGTACGTGTGCCGTACGTTTATTCATCCCCTGTTGACGACCACTTAAGTCGTTTCCACATCTTGCCTGTTGTAAGTAGCGCTAGGTGAACAGAGTGGTGCCTGTACCTTTACAAATGTTTTCGTTGTCTTTGGGTAAACACCCAGAAGTGCAATTGCTGGATCATAGGGTAGTTCTATTTTTATTTTCTCGTGGAACCTCCATACTGTTTTTCATAGTAGCTGTACCATTTTGCATTCCCACCACTAGTGCCTGCTTTTCTCTGCATCCTCACCAACACTTTTTATTTCTTGTCTTTTTGATAGGAGCTACTCGAACAGGTGCGAGGTGATAGCTTCTTGTGGTTTTGATTTGCATTTCCCTGATGAGTAGTAATGTTGAGCGTCTTTCCACGTGCTTATTGGCCATCTGCATGTCTTCTTTGGAAAAGTGTCAATTCACAATCTCTGCCCTTTTTTTTTTCTTTGTGTGAATTCTTTGTCTGCTTGGATATATGTAATATGTGGTTTGCAGATGTTTTCTCTCATTCCATACGTTACCTTTTCATATTTTTCATGGTTTCCTTTCTTCTGCAGAAACTTTTGAATTTGATGTAGTTTTATTCATTTATTTTTGCTTTTGTTGCCCTTGCCTGAGGAGACAGATCCAAAAAGATACTGCTCAGACTGATGTCCAAGAGCTTACTGCCTGAGTTTTCTTCTAGGAGTTTTATAGTCGCCTATTTACATATAAGTCTTAATTAATCCATTTGAGTTTATTTTTGTATATGGCATAGGAAAGTGGTCCAGTTTCATTTTTTTCTACATAGTTTTCAGTTTTCCCAACACCAGTTATTGAAGAGGTGGTCTTTTCTGCATCGTATATTCTTGCTTCCTTTGTTGAAGAGCAATTGACCATATAAATGTGGGTTTATTTCTGGATTCTCGGTTTTGTTCCATTGATCAGTGTGTCTGTTTTTGTGGCAGTATCATACTGTTTTGGTTACTAAGTCTTTGTAGGTATAGTTTAAAATCAGGGAGCATCATACCTCCAGTTTTGTTCTTCTCAAAATTGCTTTGGCTATTTGGAGTCTTTTGTGTTTCCATACAAATTTAAGAATTATTTGTTCAGTTTTGTGAAAAATGCCATTGGTGTTTTGATAAGGATTGCATTGAATTTGCAGATTGCTTTGGGTAGTACGGATGTTTTAACAATATTCTTCTCATGGGTTGGGAGACTATTCTTCCAGTCGATGAGCATGGTGTATCTTTTCATTTGTTTGTGTCGTCTTCCATTTCTTTCATCAATGTCTATACTTTTCAGTGTACAGGTCTTTCACCTTCTTGGTTAAGTTTATACCTAGGTGTTTTATTCTTTCTGATGCAGTTGTGCATGCATGGGATTGCTTTCTTCATCTCTCTGAAGTTCATTATTAGTGCATAGAAATACAACAGATTCTTGTGTGTTAATTTTGTATCCTGCGACTTTACTGATTTTTTTATTACAGTAGGGTTCCAATAGTATGTTGAATACAAATGGGGAGAGTGAGGGATGCCTGGGTGGCTCAGTCAGTGAAGGGAGTGCTTTTGGCTCAGGTCATGATCTCAGGGTCCTGGGATCGAGCCCCCCATTGGGCTCCCTGCTCAGTGGGGAGTCTGCTTCTCCATCTCCCTCTGATCCTCCTCCCGCTTGTGCTCACCCTCTCGGTCTCCCTTTATTTCTCAAATAAATAATAATAAAAAAAAATCTTTCTAAAAAAAAGTGGCAAGAGAGAGCATCCTTGTCTTATTCCTAATCTTAGAGGAGAAACTTCTAGCTTTTCAGAGTTAAGTATGACATTAGTTGTGGGTTTGTCATATGTGGCCTTTATTATTTTGAGGTATGATCCCTCTATACCCATTGTGTTGAGAGTTGCTTTTCAAATGTTGTCACTGCATTATAGTTAAGGGGAACCATAAGGAAAATATGTGAGTATTAATTATACCAGGACAAGAAGACTAAACTGGAATCGTCTCCATTAACTCCAGGTGCAAACAAGATGAACTTGCATAAATGGTTTGTTTCAGTTTCTGAAGTCTCAGACTGTCTTCAGTTTACTTTTGGTACAAGTGCCCAGGTGACCTAGGTAGGATGGAAAAGACCATTTTCACAGGATGTCAGGTATTTTTCTTTGCGTTTTTAAAACTGTCTTCCATTTGGGTGGCACAGAAGCACTGCAGGAGGCCATGTCCCTGTCGAGTCTGGCTCTGCCACCGTCCGTAGTTACAGCAGTGCGACAGGTTGTTTCAAATAAAGAAGTCTTGCCTTGTTTTCTGAAACTTCATCTGAGAGTTTCACTGTTTTTTTGTAGTAGAAGAGAGTTTGACTCCTAACATTTAGACCCATGGAAAAATGCTCGTAAGAGCAGTTCAGTGAGCTTGTTATATTCAGAATTATAGCTTATCGTTCTGTTGCTTGGTTTCATATACGCTTTGTTAAAGGAAAATCAGACTTCTGCTTTTTGCAAATCTAACTTGTCACTCCTTGCAATAATGTACTTTCTCTTTACCTTTGTTTGCTAAGACTGGCACTTTTCATGGTGCCCTATTTATTCCTTTTATTTCCTCATTTTTATGAGAGAACCAGCACGGTTTCTGTCTTGCAATTTCTTTTTGTGACACTGTCACCAGTCATGGTGTTTTGGTGCTGAGACTTCAGATTGTCTGTTTTTCCCGTTGCCTCGAACCAAGTTCCATATGTTTAGGTGCGAAAATGAAGTAGGAGCAAAAATACATACAGTGTCCGGGTGCCTGGGGGGCTCAGTCAATTAAGCATGTGACTCTATATTTCAGCTCTGGTCATGATTTCAGGGTTGTGGGATCGAGCCCTGAACTGGGCTCTGGATTGGGCCTGGAGTCTGCTTGTCCCTGTCCTTCTGTCCCTCCCCCAACACTCTCTCTTAAATACATAAAGTCTTTAAAAAAAAAAATACACACACTGTTGGACATAAATATTTAAAAACCATCGTATTCTTAAAATGGGTGACTTCTGTATTTATGTTTAGTATAAAGCCTATGCACTGGGAAGATGTCTTTCAAATATGTTATTTTTTGGTGGATATTGGTGTTATTATCTGAGTAAATTTTTGAGTGCACCAGACCTCTAGACCAATGCTCGTAAAATATACCAAGATTTTACCTAAGTTTACAGTATACCGTGATTTTTCATGAGCTCTCTAATGAGTTTGTAAGTTAGATTATATTTCACATTAATGAATTTTTGTATTGGCAAAAACTTGGGGTGACTTTGGGGGTGATTATTTTTAAGAGACACTGGTAATAAAATCCATTATAGGAAGGTTTTTGGTTTGAGCCTAAGTATTTTAATTTCTGCTACTAATTCTTCTTTGCAAGATTCTTTTAAATATTTTTTATGTGCTGTTACATTGGAGTTTGTCTTGTTCTTTGAATGGATTTTTTACCCATGCATGGTTTTTGCCATCATGTATTGACCATGTAAAAAATACCGCTTCACTGAGTTAATGTGGATGTTCCAAATGTTGGAACATTCTGTAAACAGTATCGAAATACTACATTTGTTAATATTACCGCTGATCAGAAAAATCTTGTTTTCATAACATCTCACTTCCTCTGGAAGCTCCAGTTTTAGGCCCTTGGGGGAGGGGCGGGCTCGCTTCCTGTTGGAGGGAAGGCCTGCGGGGACCCTCCAGCCCGAGTGAGGGCAGCTCGGTGGTCACCTGCCAGGTAAAAGTGGTGTCCCGTGAACAGTCGCCTTGGTCTGTCCACAGTGTCAGCAGTTCCCAAGTGCTTTTCCTTGAGAGATCCCTCCAACTGGTACGCAGCCCGTGTAGAAATTTTCCCCAGAGTCGTATATAGGTTATTGAACAAACTTGTACTCGAGAGTCAGACTTTACTAAAATTATTCATTTTTTTCTGTTTTATCAAAGACACTCTTAAATGAAACTGCACCCCCGTTTTTAAGTGTGGATTCACAGCAGTGAAAAGTCTTTGATTCTGAGTACAGATTGCTGCTGCTGCCTTGATGTGTGCTAGTGCGCGGTCTGTTGGGCCCGTCGGTGCTTTGGAAGGTCAGGACCAATGCCAGCCCCGTGCGAGGCTCGGGCAGCGCGAGCCCAGCGGCAGCAAGTTCTCCCTTCCTGCTTGTCCCGGGAGGCTCGGAGGGGAACCGCAGGCATTTGTGCCCGGAACTGTGTGAGCTGCTGCCCGAAGATACGTAGGGGTGGGTGTTACGAATTTTGGGTTGTACCTGAATTTTGGTTTATATTTGAAGGTAGGTATTAAAGCCAATATTCATGGCACGTTCCAACTTCGGCTATCACATTAACATGCGTATCACCGAAGATGTCACTGTAGGGCTCAGTATGATAGAAGGGCAGATTTCAACATTTTTACATTTTTACGTAGTATACGTGTGATTGTTGTCTTTACAAGCATCTATTTTAATTTTTACTTCTCAGTAGGAAGATGCGAGCATTTCCGGGTTGGTTAGTGAGGAATACCGTCCCACAGCGTCACTGCAGTGGTGACCCATGAATTTTATTACTCGCGTCCACCCGGGGCTCGACTGGGGCCACTCCTCGGGGCAGTTCCCGGTTCAGAGAACAATGGCGGCTCACGGGTTCTCTCTCCTGCTCTCCTGCGCGCGTGTCAGCTCTGAGGTAGGCCAGCCGCTGACTGTGGGAGGAGGGCCCTTCGCTACTGTTTTTGGTTGTGTTTGCCCTCAGTGTTAGTGTATTGCATGAGATAACACGCAAGTGCAGACAGGCGGTGCTTATTTTCTAAAACCTGCCGAGTAGAATATGGAATCTTAGTACTTCAAAGTAATATGTAAATATAGTATTTCTAAAAATGCATGTGGTAAAAACAGAATATTAGAATACTGAATTTACGCTTAAGGGAAATTTATTTACTCAGTGGCAACTTGTTTGATGTATACACATATATTGTGTGGTTTATTTATGGTGAGGTGTAAGTTCATTTCGATTTTTTTGGTGACCATTTCCTTTTTATAGATAGCATTATTAAATTATTTTGATGATACACTATTTTTAACCACTTAATGAAATGTATTAGTAAACGTATTCTTTCAACTTACCGGGGTAATAAAATAAGAGATCTCATTCGCGGAATAAGCCAGTTTGTAAGTGATTCCTTTGTAGATCAACTTGGCTTCTGCTTTTTCAAGAGGAGGAGCCTGCCAAGAGTACCATGGACAGTGTTTCCACATTTACGTTTAGGACCTCAACTATTTAAAAATGTGTTTTTAATTCAAGTTTGGCATAGGCGGCCTTGTTGAGTTCTTGGTATAGTTAATGTGTTTTTATACCAAATTTGCTGATTTCAGTTTTTAATAATTATTTTTTTATTACCTTCAGGAAATTGTTACTTTGGGAATATCAAGGATGGTAAAATTAAGACCAAAAAATCTGGAAAAGCATTAGGAAACACTTATGATATTATTTTATGGCTTATTTTTAAAGTATATTCTTGAAAATGTGGTTAGACATAGGAGTTTATACGTTTACTGCAGTGAGATAATATGTTTAAAATATTTTTATTTTTTATTATGAAAGTAATATGGATGTTTTAGAATATTTGGGAAATGTTTGAAGCGTGCGTGTATGTTTGGTTATATGTGTTTATTAATTATTTGCATTTTTAGTCGGTACTGAATCCTGTTTCTTAACTAGCCATATGTCTGTCACGAATCCGGTTTTTAAAAGCTACCTAGGTTATTCCGATAACTGTAACACTTCACAGTTTGTGAGTGCATGCTGTCTACATACCAGATACTAGCGTAAATGCTTTGTGTGTGTTCTCTTTTTCATTCTAGCAGTTCTTTGCGGTAGGTGCCTTTGCTCTTCTCTTGAGTAAGCAGAAGCTTTGTTGATCTACAAAGGAGTCCTTTGCAGATTCCTTTATTCATCAAGCAAGATTTCTTATCTGCATTTTATTACCCAGCTAAATTAAAGTAATCTGTTTGCTAATAAATGCTTTGTGTGTTATCTTTAGTTTCTGTAGCAATCCTTTGAGGTGGGTACTTTTGCTGTTCTCATTTTTGGGGGCAGAGACCGAGGTACGGGAGAGGAGGTAACTTGCTCAAGGGTATGCAGGTGTGATGAGCTGAGGAGCAGTGATTTGAACCCAGGTATTCTGACTCAGACCCCTACCACTGTGTGTGTAGAACTCAAAAATTTAATCACTGCAGTGAAATCAGTGTTGGGAAATTTTGTAGGAAAATAATTTATAAATAGGATAATTTAGGGGCACCTGGCTGGCTCAGTCAGGAGAGTGTGCGACCCTTGATCTCCAGGTTGTGAGTTCAAACCCATGTTGGGTGCGGAGATTACTTAAAAATAAAATAACGATTTTCAGAAAGAATCACAAGCGTGATACAAGAATCCCTTTCTGTGTTACTTTTGTCGTGTGTGTGTGTAGATGTATATATATATTGTATGATATATGTATTGATTCTCATCTTGGTTTTCTAAAGCTCTATTATGCCTTTCATCTTTGACACAGTTGATTGTTTTGTGGCCAGCGTGGTGCAGGCCATACTGTATGTTCTACCTAAGGAGACTCGGGGCAACCAAAAATTTGAGTGTGAGGGAATTTTGATAGCTTCACTGATAGCTTTCCTGGGCCTGAGAGAAAGGCAGGCAAGGCCTCCCCAGGGTTCTGGCAGCGTTCAAGACCCTTTAGTGACAGCATGGGTGTTGTCCCTTTTCCCCTCCATCTGCTTCCTCTTAGTGCCATCCTCTTTGAGTTGGCTTTGGGGTCACTCAGCCCATTTTTGGTCCACGCGTCAGAGTAAACAACAAGTGGAACTTGTTTGTTCTCATCACAGTTGGGGCTCAACTTAATTTAATTTCGTAAAGTTTTGTTTATATATTAACTAGCGATTTTCCCCTAGGTAACGTTTGACTTTCAGTGGTTTTTGGGAGATAATTCCTTGATCGTTACTAATAATTCTAACTAACATCTGTCGAGCAAATATTTGCCATTCTCAAACTGGAAGGGGGAATTTCAGATAAAATGGCAGGTTTAGGGCGCAGTGTAGTGGACCTTCTCAGATCACACAAATTCACTTCTCTGGTGATGAGCCTATGTTTTCTCACACGGAGGAAGTTTCTAGATGGGAAGTTGAGTATACTTTTATGGATCAAGGACTGAATAATTGGTTGTAAGTTATAATAGTTTACATGTATACATAACAGATATATAATTTGCGTGTTAGTGTGTAATTTTGTAACAGCAGCAAACTGAGCGTTGTCTCTAAACGAGTGTTGCAGGGTGATTAGATGCATGCCGCACCACGTTTTCCCTCTTATATTCCAGCGTAGATAGAACTTAACTGTAAGAAGTTATTTTTGTAACCAAGTGGCAACTAAACCAACAGGTACCTCTTGTTTCTGATTTGCACAGCTTATGAACAGGTTTCCAGTGCTTCTGGAATGTTTACATTTCATTAGCATAGTGACATTTTCGGACATTTTATCTCTAGTAGGTAATTAGGAATGCATATAATTGGTATCACCAGCTTGATTGTTGAGAACCGTTGCAGATTTTACATTGAATACTGTGAAAAGCGTGTGCTTCGGTGACCTTTGACAGTGAGCAAAGATTTCGGAAGTAGCCGCGCGCCTGTATCACACACACACAGGCCAAGCGTTAGGAGAAACGGCTTCTGTGGTGAGTGTGTGTGTGTCCGTGACCGCGCCCCGAGGAAGCCGCGGACGTCTGGACACCCCTCCTGCGTTGTTCCGCGGTGACCGGCGCTCCGTCGGCCGTGTTGGGGCGGCCCCGGGACCGGCCGCGGCGGGGAGCG
>LNAC01000187.1:1822791-1958703 GCA_002007465.1 Ailurus styani
GGCGGCGCCGGGCTGGGCAGCGAGGCGGCGCGTCGGGAGCGGACAAGGTCCACGGAGCCCCGCGCGGGGCCCGGGCCCCTAGACAGACGGCAGCGCCGGGCCAGGATCAAGAAGGAATGTGCACGGGGTAGCTGAGGTGTGGGTGCGGAGGTAGGAGGTTGAGTTTGAGACCGTTTGAACTGAGGAGCTCGTGAACCTCCAGGTGGAAGGTTCCAGGCGGACTGGTGGGGCTGGAGCCCCAGGACAGCAGGCTCGAGCCCGCCCGCTGCCCCTGTCCGGAGGGGCGAGCAGGGGGCAGGGGGCAGAGGGCAGGGGCAGTGCCCCGAAGCTGATGCGGAGCGAAGTCCCGGGGCTGTCCCCGGGGCTGACCGCCGGGCCTCACCGCCGAGCCCCCTCCGTGCGGGTCACAGCGGCCTGCTCCCCCCCCCCGGCCGGCCCGCTGCCTACTGCCCGGCTCTCCTCAGCGAGCCTTGACCCTCCCGCGGCCAGAGTCACCTGCCCGTCGTAGGACCCCAGAAAGGCTTTCTCCCTTTTCCGTTAAAGGCGGCCCGTGATTGAGTTGGGGACCCTTCCGAGACCGCGGGGGCAAACGGCTACTGACTGCAGCCGACTCCATACACTTGTTTAACGTTTATTGACGTCCAGCTGTGCACGCTCGTTTAGATGCTAAAAAGCGTTGCTGCTGCTCCGAACCACAGTTCCTGTGCGGGAGGGCATCACCGAGGGCCCGGTCTCCTGGGAGCCGCCGCCTCCCGTGTCACCTGCCTTCCTCTCCTGGACCAGGACGGCACCGCGGTGCTGTGGCTGTCGACCCACCGTCTGGAGTCTGTGTGTTCTAGACAGTTCTAGGCCGTCGGGGTGACGGCTGGCCTGTGCCAGAATCCGGTATTGCTTTTCAGTTGGGGCTGGTGGTCCGCTGGTGACTGTTCGTCAGGAAGCGCCGACGAGGGCTGGTGATGCTGTCACGCACGTGGACGTTCAGTCCTCTCCCATTAGCCATACATGCAGGCCCCACACCAAAGTGAAAACTGTGTGTGGTTTCAGTGGCCAGTCTTAGAGGAGAGGAGCTCAGGAAATGGAACAGGTAATGAGTAGCAGCGCGGGAGCGGAAAAGAAAGTAAGTGGAATTCTGGGGAATCCGGTCGCAATCCGTGCACTTGGGTAGCCGGTGTCGAGGTAGGATTTGTCTTAGAGCTCCAGCATGGTCTCTCAGGTAAGTCTATTGAAAATAGCAGTCCTCCTCGTCATAGACTTTGGATTGCTCTTTTTGCTTGCGGTCCATTCCGTGCTCAGATGTCCAGATAGTTCTCCCCAGACTCCCGCACCTCCAGGGCTCCAGAGGCCGAAATGTTGTAGTAGCAGCTTCCGACTTCTCTTCCCTAGTATTTGGGAAGATAGAGTTGCTGGGGGGGAATCTGCATAAAGCCAAGGGCACGATGAATTTACTCTAGCAGTTAGGTCGTAAGTGTAAGAGAGCTGTGTTTATTGCCAAGGTTGAAGAGTAAGTCGTTGATACCAGGGCACGTTGTCGGACACCTAGGTGCTTACGCTAAACTTCATCTCTCTGAAAACTGTGCAGTGTGGGTATATACTCTGCTATCAGTTTGAATTGTTTAAACATATAAGTTAAATTTTAGAACTTTTTCATTGCTTTTTACCCTGAGAGGCTAAACTCTTGACTTCACTGAAACCTCTCCTGTCCAAGTCACCAATGACCTTCACACTGCCAAGCCCAGTCATTTCGTAACACCTTGATCCTGACACGTCCTCCATGGAGCTCTTGCTCCCGTGGCCTCTAGGACGGGCCTGCTTTCCTTTGCTGAGTGAAGGAGACCCCAGCGTCTGACCGAGGCACTGCCTCTCTTCTCCACAAGTACTTGCTGGTGACGTTTCCCCTGCTCCTGCGTTTAAGTGCTGAATTGGCCGTGTTTATATCCCAGGGTTAGTCATTGCCCCAAGGTTAACGTGTCCAGAGCGGAACTCTTTCCCACTGGCCCACTCACATCTGCTGTAACAGCCCCCCATCTTTGCAGGCTGCATCTGTTGTGTATGCCACAGCCTTGCAGTCATTCTTGGTTCCTTTCTTTCTCTCAGACCTCACATTGAATCTCTCAGCGAATTCTGGCAGCTCTACCTTAAGAATATTTTCATTATCTAACTACTACTTGATGCTTGGCCCGGCCTACGCTACCCTCGTCTCATCCATACTCTTCCAGTGACCTCTTACCTAATCCACCCTCCCATTTGCCCTCTTATCTGTTTCCTACACAGAGATAATACTTCTAAACCTTAAGTTTAAAATCATGTCATTTTTCTGCTCTCAAATGGCTTTTACATGACTCAGAATGTAGCTTGGCCTACAAAGCCCAGTGTGATGCCCTTCCCCCTGCTTCTCATTCTGTCCCAGCCCTAGTGGTCTTGTTATTTGTCAGATATGCCAGCTAGGCTGCTGTCTTGGGGGCATTGTATTTGTTTCCTCTGCTTAGAATGCTCTTTGCCTAGACTTAGGGCTTTGTTCAAGTATTCCCTCCCACTTCCACCCCGAGTGACTTCTGGCCCCTCTGCTCTGTAATTCCTGTGTGCTACCACCTGTCAGTACTATGTATTTCCTCCTGCTGGATTATAACTTCCCAAGAATAGGGACTGTTTTATTTTGTTCATTGCTCTTTCCCCATTTCCTACAATTAAGAGGTGGAGGAGGGGGAGGGGAAGAGGATGGTGAAGATGATTTAACTGGAAATAAAACTGTTCTGTCCTCTCGGCTTAATTTCTTCTCTAGGTCTTCCTTGACTACATTACAATTTTCATTTCTTGTTAAAACATGTGCCTTGGGCGCCTGGGTGGCTCGGTTGGTTACGTGTCTACCTGCTGCTCAGGTCATGATCTCAGGGTCCTGGCGTCAAGCCCCATGTCAGGCTTTCTGCTTGGCGGGGAGTCTGCTTCTCCCTCTCGCTCTGCCTCTGTCCTCTCTCTCGAATAAATAAATAAAATCTTTAAGGAAACCATTTATTCTAAGTTGTTATTGAATGTGTAATTTTTACAGTTTTAATACCATTCAGAAGTATTACTGTGAAGTGAGGTTTATCTTTGAACTGATTTGTGTCCCAGCTTTGGGAATTCTGAACTCGGGTGTTTGTTGTTATTTTTTCCTCCCTTGTGCAGTATCCTCTCCCTTTCCCTTCTTCCTTCCATTTCTTGAGAAACAGAGAGCCCTCGTCCTGACGGCTCTGACCTGTCCCGTGTAGACCCGTGGTCGGGCGGCAGCCTGCCTCCTCGGGCGCTCCTCGCCTGGGGGGTGGCTCCTTGGGCCGCGCGAGCGTCTCCTGGCAGCGGGTCGTCTCAGGCGCTCCTTGACTTGATGACGTGTCACACACCTGGCGGCGACTGAGGGGCTGCCGCCAGTCCAGGGACTTCCTTTAGTTCCCTGAGCAACAAGGGATGTCTTACTGTTTGTCTTTCAGTCAAATGGAGGCCCAGAAACTTTAAGGAACTGATAGTTACGGACAGCCTTTCCTTCTGGCTTTGTGCCTTTCCAGGGATAACTATTGACTGAAGTTGTGGATGATAATTCACTTATTAGTTCTGTAGTTCCATTGTCCACACGAGCCACAGTTAATCTGTCTCAAGCCCTACCTGGAAATGATCAGGTTGTTTATGTTTTCCCACTGTTACGGATGTGGATTTAATGAACACCCTCGTTCATGTTTCCTTCTGTACTAATGAAAATCTTTAGCGTGGACTCCTAGTAATTTCTTGGTCATAGGCTATGCAGAGATTCTGGTTTACCAGGCCTGGCACACTGATCTTTGAGATGGTTATATCAATTTGCATTCCAAATTCCAGAATCTCCTACCTCCTCAGTGTTTTCAGATTTTTTTTTTTAAGAAACTGGGATATATGACATATTTATTGCTTATATATTACCTTGATTTCAGAGAATGGAGATGTTTTCTTATGTTTATGGACATTCTGATTTTCTCTTTGAATTGCCTATTTATACATTTTGTATATATTTTTTCCTATGAGGTATTGGTCTTTTTCACATTGACTCATAGGAATTCTTTGTAAAATCTGAATCCTGATTTTTTGTGCATTATGTATTTTAAAAATATGTTGATGTTTATGGTTTCTCATGTTTTAATGGTGTCTTCTGTCATAGATTTCAAAACTTTTGAAATGGAGTTGGGTTTATCTTTTTTTAAGTTTTATACTTTTCCTTGTTCGATGCATATATTCCATGTTTTATTTATTCTAAAAGTTTTACTGTGGCTTTTTACAATTAGATACATAGTCCCCTTGGGATCTCTGCTATATGGTCGTGCACCTTGACCTTCGCCTGTGTAGCGGGGGCCGCAGTGCTGGCCATTCCGGGGCCCGTCCCCGCACACCTGGTTTTCTGACCTGCCTTCTTGGAGTTCTCTTTCTTTTTATAAACTTAAGAGAAAGTTTATTTTGTATTATCTCCTATGTAAGGTAGTGGTTCCTGAGTGTTTAGTGTACCATCGCGCTAGCACTGGCAGTTTTACAGTCTTATTTTTATACAACAGGGTAAGTAAGAGGCAGTGTTCTTTGTGGTCAAAAAGTATGGCCTCCTGTTTCAGAATTGCCTCAGTAGAAATTCTGGCCCAAGGGTATTAGCTGTGCCATCACGGTCAAGTGACCTGGTCTTTCTCAGACCCAGTTCCTCCTTTGCAAGACAGGAAAGCGGTAGTACCGGCCTGGGAGGGTCGCTGGTAGTGCTGAAGGCCAGAACGCCTCAGGAGCCCTTAGCACCTCGTTTGGCTGCTTCATTCCTCCTGAAGCTTGTCAGGAGGGATACCTCCGTGTGTTAGCTGTGCTTGCGTCTGGATCGTATTATCATTATTTGTGTTTTGTTGTTTCCTTCCCTTTCTCCTTTTGTTTGCTGTAGCAGAACATCTTCCTCGTTCATCTCAGGACAGAAGTTTAGATCTCTCTGCTTGTCTTCACATCAGTTGATATTTTTGTGGAGACAGGAGGTTTCCAACGACATGCTTAGGTTTGACAGTGTACGTTTTAGGTCGAGTCTGCCTTCCACATCTTAAATTGAAAAAAAAGTTCTTATTTGTCGCTGTTTGTTATTGTGTGTGCAGTCATATCCAGACACAGTAATATCATCTTCAGAGGTCTCCTGAAATGAGATTTCGTGAGCAGTGTAATTTTATATATAAAAACACAATCAGTGATTTTTAGGTTTTCATTTCGCAGAACCTTACCCTTACCGTATTTCTGTATCTGTTGTTTTTGAGTTCATACCTATGACATTCCATTAATTACCTGAAGGATTTATTCCAGAGTGTACTTTTTTTTAGTCTATATATATGTTATAGTATGTGTTAGCTTAGAATGTTTAGCAGTTTGGATGACTTTGGAGTAGGAGGGAAAGTATTCTAGTGAGAATATTTAGTAACATTAAATGAGAGTCTGTTCAGTGATTGCTTCTCTTCATGATAATCCTGTTTTGCAGTTATTTATTAAGAAGACTTCTCAGTTGAACTGTGAGCTGTCATCAGTGTTACTTTGTCCCTACACAGAGGTTCTGTGTTCCTTTTCTAAATTAGTGCTATTAAAAATCCTCCTTAAAAACAGGACTCCTTTTCAAAGCCCCTCTGCTGATTTATGCACCTTACCTTTTTGTTTTTCTCTTGCCTGGTGCTAAGTGACATTCCAGTCTGCTGGGGTCATTGGATAATGCAGAGTGAAACAGGAAGTCAAGTTGGGAGGTACTGCTTGGCACCAAATATGCAGTTCAAGATCATTCCTGATACCAAGAGAGAGAATGTCAAATATGTGCACCAGACAGTACCTATTTTGAACAGAGGGTTTGTTGAGTTTGTAAAATCCCAACTTATAAGACCATCCTAACTATAGGACCGTCCTAGTCATGTCACTTCTGCTGCCTCTTCAGTCCCAAGATGAGTGGGTTTCTGATTGTTTTTTTTCACCCCTGTCCCAGCCCCTCTCTGGTATCTCATGTAAGATGCAGAGGACTCGAACAACAGCCTGCGTTTTACAGTAGTGCTAACCCAGTTCTACCATAGAGCTTTGAGGGTATTTTTAATTTAGGTAAGTTGTGTGAAGTTGTTTTTCTTTTTTTTAATCAAAATAGGTTGAATAATATGAATTCAGCTTTTAGTCTGCGATACTACTATAGTAAAAAGATACAGATGGAAGCATTTTGATTATAGAAAGCTTCTTTGAATCAGTCACCAGAGTATTTACTTCGATGTGAAAGTTACTGTAAATACAGTAAAAGATAGTTTATTTATACAGTTTGTGTGGTGCATTACCCTTGTTCAAATTTAGAAGGTCCTTCTTAATTATTTTGTTTGTTTTGTTGCGAGAGAGAGCGTGTAAGCGGGAGCATGTAAGAGGTAGAGAAAGAGGATCTCCAAGCAGATTGCCTGCTGAGTGGAGAGCCCAACATGGGCTCCATCCCACGGCCCTGGGATCATGAGCTGAGCCGAAACCTGGAGTCGGATGCCTAGCTGGAGGAGCCACCCAGGCCCCCTGAAACTCCTTTTTAATATTGCACGTACTTACGAAAGAATCTCAGTACAGATTTAAGAAGCCAGCTATAAAAACATGTTTTCTAATTTTATATTCTTGGTTTTTCTTTTTGATATTATGATATTGTGATATTGAGGGCAGAATTCAGGAATTTTGTGTATGTTGATTTGGTTGCAGTCAGATCATTGGAAATGATTTGAACTTTTGGATATTGAGTTTCAAAAGGTAAATGTTGTGAAGTGTCATTTTTTTCTATAAAGCTATTTTGCATTTTTTCAGATACTTTTAATATGGGCTCAGTTGTTTTGCTTTTATATTTTGTTTTGCTAGGTATTTCTGTACCTTTCAAACTAGTTCTCATGTAAGTGTGAACACTTGAGAGTGTGCCCACAGGAAGTGACATTTGTCATCAAGTGCCTTATTCATAGTGGCTGCTTTTATATACCATAAAGGATGTAGTAACCCCAAAACCCTGTGAAATAGAGTCTCCTCTCTATTTCGTAGACAGGGAACAAGAGAGCTCAGGCATTTCGCCCAGAGCCTACAGGAGCATTCAGTGAAAACCCCGGAGTTTGAGCTAAGGTGTGGCCATTTCCATGGCCCTGCGTCCCTTTCTCTCTTTCCTCCACACACCTGCGGCTTGCTCAGTGCAGGCCACTGAAGCTTGGTCTGACATTCCGTCATTCTCTGTATACAGAATCCATTTCCTTGAATTTTTTCTAAAGCATCTGTATTTTTATGAAAATAGGTTTATTTCATGTTTTAGTAGTTTGTAATTATAATTTATTTTTATATTAAACACTTTCAATCCTTTATATCCATCCCCAGGACTTAAAAATTTTCAAAAATTTCATTGTTCTTTCTTTTTTAAGATTTTATTTATTTATTTGAAAGAGAGTAAGCAAGAGAGCATGAGCAGGGGTGGAGGGGTGGAGGAGCAGCAGGCAGAGGGAGAAGCAGACTTCCCGCTGAGCAGGGAGCCCAACTCAGGACTCCATCCCCGGACCCTGGGATCATGCCCTGAGCCTATGACAGATGCTCAACTGACTGAGCCACCCACGCACCCTCAGAATTTCATTGTTCTTAATTCATTAGGTTTTGTTGTTGTTTTAGCTAACTATATGAAAGCAAATCCTGAAAGCTGACATGTTATTTTTCTTCTGCTTCAGTGTGTATCCCAAAAAAATCCAACCATAATGCAGCAATCCTGCCAACAAAGTTAACCATATTTCCTTACTGTTCTCTAATATCTAACCTGTCTCAGATTTCCCAGTCTCTCTGAAAAACTGTTTTTACAGTTAATTTATCTGAGTCAGGATGCAGACAAGGTCCACACGTTATATTTAGTTAGCTTCTGTCTCTTTTTAATCTAGAGCATTTTCACCCCTCTCCAACCGGACATTTATTTCATGTCAGAGATGTGCTGGAAGAAACTGGCTAAGTTTTTGCGTAGAATATCCCCTTTCTGGGCTTGCATTTTTTGTTTCCAGGGATGGTGGTGGTATTTGACTAGTTTCCATAGCTTTAAAGCCCCATTGACTTCAGATCCAGCTATTTGGTAAGAATGCTTGGTTAAGTAGTGCCGTTGGTGGGCTGTGCCCCCCCCTCAGGCTGCACAGCGGGAGGGGGCCTGTGTCCCCCTGAACCTCCAGTGCGGATGTTAGCATTGTAGACCTGTGCCTCATCAGGGAGGCCTTACAGAATTGTGATGTTCCAACTCTGTCCTTTCTGTCACATTGAGTGGCTGGAATTTTTCTTTAAAAAATACACACAGATTTTCTGCATGTAAGTTAAAGAAAGCAGTGTTTCTGAGTTCTTTCACTTTAATTGCTTATTTTCAGGCCAAGGAGTTGGTGCCCTAGTTACCTGCAGTGGTGACAGTGATTATGATTTTGTTTTTGGCTTGCTTGGTTTTCTTTACTGTCATATGAATGTGAGGGTTTTTTTTTTTCATGTTTCTAAAATAAGCTTTGTATTTAAATTTCAGTATAGTTAACATACATTGTTGTATTAGCTTCAGGTATACAGTATAGTGATTCAGCAGTTCTGTACATTACACAGTGCTCGTCATGCTAAGGATATTTTTTTACGATTTTATTATTATTTTTTGAAGTAATCTCTGCGTCCGGTGTGGGGCTCGAATTCAGCAACCTGGAGACATGTGTTTCACCAACTGAGCTAACCAAACCCCCTTCATTAGTGCCCATCCCTTCTCCCCACCCCTCACCCACCTCCCCTGAGAACCATCAGTTTGTTCTCTACAGTTAAGAGTCTGATTTTTGGTTTTTCTTTCTCCCTCCCTTTTCCTTTTTTTTGTTTTGTTTTGATTCCGCAAATGAGTGAAATCAGAATGGTACTTGTCTTTCTCTGACTATTTCACTTAGTGTTATCCTCTGTAGATCTATCCACGTCATTGCAAATGGCAAGAATTCATTCTTTTTAATGGCTAATACTGCATCGTGCCTACATGTACCACTTCTTCTTCATCCGTCCATCAGTACAGACACGCGGGCTGTTTCTGTAGCGTGGCTGCTGTTGACCGTGCTGCTGCGAACAGCGGGTGCGTGTGAGGACTTTCGTGTGTTCTGTGTTCCGGTCAGGTGTAGTCATTATTCTTGCTGGCGTTCGGATTTCCCCAAATTGGGCCAGGTGCACCTTTTGGTTGGCTACAAGCTTCTTTTGAATGAGCCAGTTAGTTTTTGAGAATTTCTTTTTTTTTTCTGGCATAACAAGATGTACCAAACTCATCTTGTCCGTTTTCTGACATACACCTGGATTCAGACATTTCTCCAAGGAGCCCTGATTCCTTTTAGTGGAGACTGATATTTAGAGATCATAGTCTCCATGCTACACATGCTTATTTTTGGAGCTTATCTTTTGCTTCAAGGCCTTTGCATGGGAAGAACTAGGAAATACTTATTTTTTGTGGGGGGAAAAAATCCATGTATTTCTTCCAATGTTACCAGTTCAGATTTGGCCTTAACAGGGTTTTTATTTAATTTCTTTGATTTTAAAAAATTTTTCATTTCCTTTCTCTTAAATTGAAAATCTTGTTTTATAACTACATTAACATAATTATTTGTTTGCTTCATTCTGTCGTATAACCCTATATTATACATAGTAATGCCCATATTACTACTAACAGTAGAACTTCTGAATGAAGATTAATATTTCTTTGCAAGATATTTGTCTTTAGAGTAGAGTCTACCAGGGATGTAAAGTCAAAATGCTATTTTCTAACGTTACTTGAAAAAAATGTTTTTTTCTGTGTAGTGATGTTACATTGTTAGACATTAATTTCGGTTTGTTTTAAATGTTTAGTGATCATTTTTTGTTAAAATTTAATCTTTATTATTTCAAATAATCACATGGTTCCAAAGTTGAAACTGTAATCCATTTCGTTAAGAAAGGCTTTGCTTCCATCTTGGTTTCCTTTTGCAGATGTGGTCCAGTTCATTTGTGTGTTTGTGTTTCCTGCGCTTTCAGGTCAGAGGCCTGCCATACATACTGTCCTGCCCCTTGCTCTCTCCAGCCCACCGCGTCTGTGCACTGGCTGCGGTGCACCTGCTGCATCCCGGTGTAAAGACCTCGTCCTGCCGGGGGCGGTGTTTTACTCCGTCCTCCGAAAGCACCAGCCTTCCCCCGCCTGTGCCCTGTGCTGGGTCCTGTCCACACTCGTGGCCGCGCAGCCGGCCGGTGCAGCGTGCAGGCTCCGCGTTTGTGCCCGCGCATCTGGGATAGGGCCACACAGGCAGGCTTGCTCTGTCAAAGCGTCCGCTCCTCGAGTAGGTACCTTTTTTTGGCCACCGCCCAAAATAGAGTATGTTGTCAAAATTCCAGGTTTTTTACCAGTTTGTTGAGAAAAGGCATCTTAGTGACATCTTTATTTGAAGTCATTTTATCATGGGTGAGATTGTTCATCCTTTTTTTTTTTTTTTTTTTTTAAAGATTTTATTTATTTATTTGACACAGAGAGAGAGATTACAAGTAGGCAGAGAGGCAGGCAGAGAGACAGGGAGAGGAGGAAGCAGGCTCCCTGCTGAGCAGAGAGCCCGATGCGGGCCTCGATCCCAGGACGCTGAGATCATGACCTGAGCCGAAAGCAGAGGCTTTAACCCACTGAGCCACCCAGGCGCCCGCGTTCATCCTTTTTTATATTTGAGTCCTGTCTTCCTCTTTTCTGAGCTGTCGGTAGAGTTTCTGGATTTTTTTGGCTCATTTTTTCAAGTGAGTTATTGGTGTTTTTCTTCTCAAATTTTAGGAACTCTGTTTTTTATTTACTTTTAGGGGGAGGCAGGGAACGGTTTATTCTCAGAGCCAAGCCGAGGCTGAGGCCCGCAGCCGTGGTGGCAGCAGAGGCAGCCCCTCGGGCCCCAGAGCGGCCAGGGGACCGCCCCCCCCCCCGCACGGGCGGCACAGCCGGGCCGGGCACAGGGTGCAGCTGGGGGCCAGGCCCGCGGGCTCCCTGCCCCCCGGGTGCGCTCGGGGAGCCCTGCAGTGGGGCACTGGGCCGCGAGGGAAGGGGTGTCTGGACGTGGCCGGAAGGGTCACCCGGGAGCACCCGGGGCCAGGCAGGAGGATCTCCCCGGTGTACCCGTGGAGTCTGTGGATGGCGCCGGCTCCCAGGCCTCGCGGCTGCGTTACAAACAGCGCCCCAGGCCCGTCCCGCTTGTCGGAGTGAGGAGGGTGGCTCTGGCCGGGCTCCCCCTGCACAGGCCGGAGCTCCTGCCGGCCCTCTGGCTGCGCGGGTGGCCACCGCTGTCCCCCGCCAGTTCTGCCGGGAGGACCGCTGGCCGCCCACGGCCCCGGGGTTCAGCTTCAGTCCTCCGTGCTCCGGGCTCTTAATGTGGAAGCCCAGCGTCAGGGCGGGGGTGCTGATGTCCTCCCCGTGGCCCTTCTGGAGGGAGCACTGTTTTGCCAGCGTCGTCCAGGCCGAGCGTGAGCACTCGCGGCTCCCACTCTTTCTGACTCATCTTCAGGGTGGTCCAAAGCCCCATGGTCCCGGGAGCCCCCCGGAACTCTTTATATATTAACAAGATTATATTTCTTTTCCGCCATGTTAGTTGGAAATGTTTTTTCCCCTAGTTTGTCACTTGTCTTTAGACTTGTGTGCTTTTTTTTTCTTTCCAAATGAAAATTTATGTAGTCATATTTGTTAACGTTTCTTTAGTTGCTGTATGATATATATATTTTAGTATATAATTTTTTAAATATAGATTTCCATAAAGGTGTTTGTTACACAATAAAAACTCTAAAACCACGGTGTAACCTGAACATGTGGGCACTGTAGAAAGGTGAACTTGAAACTCTTCATAGAACTGTGGCCAGACCGCATGGGAAGCTGGCTTGGGGTTCGGGCGCTGTGTAATCCCATTCATAGGAACCATCGTGGCTTGGTAGAGAGAACATGGCATTTCGTGTGTGCACAGATGTGAGAGAGACAGTAGGGTTACCAGGTTTGTAGGTCAAGGAAATGCATCAGCTGTATGTATCCAGACTTCATCAAGGAATTCAACAGTCTTTCGTTGTGTTCTTGTGTTAATGATCTGGGTCGAAGTACCGTTAGGTGGATGAGGAACCCGCTGTACTCAGAGGCTGATTAGCACAGGACTAGCGCCATGCTGGAGAAATGTCATTAGTTGGTAACTAGCATGCAGACGACTCAGGAATTTAACTTTACTGGGACCTCATGAGAATCAACAGTATTAGGTGGTAACCAAAACGCTGATGTAGTCTTACATTGCATTAACTACATGTGTCCTGTTAGAAACAGCAGTATCCTTCGATCTGATCAGAAGTACACGTTTGGAGTCCTGGTGATCAGTTCTGGAAATGGTGTCTGGCCGGGTGGATAGAACACAGATGTGTTCAAAAGAGAAGTGAACAAAATAAGTGGATTTGGAATTTTGTCACAGGAAAGGGAACAGTTGGAGGAACTAGAATTAGAAAGCCGTTCTGGAGAGGGGCTAGACTTGTTCTCAATCCACAGTGCTCCGCAGGGGCTGTGGTGTCCCCTGGGGGACGTATGCAAATGTCTGGAGGCGTTTTCTGTTTTCACAGCTGGGTGGGAGCTACTGGCATCTGGGTTATAGAGGCCCGTGGTGTTCTCCACATCCCAGTGCATAGCAACCTCCCGCAGTGAAGAATGATCCAGTCCCAAATGTTGTGGTGCTGAGTTCAAAAAACCCAAAAAACCCTTTCTCAGACCAAATAGGTTTAACTGTCCCCTGTAGTAAGAAAAAGAATTGCATTTTACCTTGTAGCCCAGGGTATGAACAGGAATAGCTGGAATTAAGATTTCATGAGCTAGTACTTGCCCCATTTCCTTACCCAGAGTACATTGTACCCAGTAGAAATCTATTCTGTCGTATACCATTTCATTAATAGATGGGGAGAAAATGATCATTCATAAACCACTGTTTGAATATGGGCCTAAATAATATGAAAGGGTAAAATTAAGCTCAACTGGTGAAGCTATAGAAGATGTATTTGCTTTGGTATAAAGCCACACTTTCCTGCTAATTGGGCTGTACAAAGCAAGAAAGTCCTGCGTGGCCAGTGAGTTTGCCATCACTGGGATTGTCACAAGGCTTCTTAACTTGAGGTCTGTGAGTAGACATTATCTTTATTTTTAGTAAATAACTTTTTATTAACCTCTACCTGAAATTTATCCTTTTCACTTATGAGTTCATACTCATATCTACTTCAAGATTAGAGTTGTATGAATCAACTCTGGAACTTATTTAGTATGTTAATAAAGATGCACTAAGTTTTACTGTTACGGTTTTTAATAATTATTTTATTTTTTTTTTAGAATAGGTTTTACTTATTTATTTGAGAGAGAGGTAGAGTACAAGGAAGGGGGAGCAGCAGGCAGAGGGAGAAGCAGGCTCCCCCACTCCCAGGACCCTGGGATCATGACCTGAGCCGATGGCAGATGCTTTAACTGCGTGAGCCCCCCAGGCACTCTAAGAATTATTTTAATAATTGTGTTTTAATGTAATTGTTTCCTTTGTAGTCTTTTGTATTTCATTTAATGCATTTAAAATTTTTATTCTGAGAACAGATTGATGGGGTTTACTAGACTTCCGAAGAATCTTTGGCGAAGTTGATTTTTAACCTCTGCGCCAGTTACGTAGCTTTTAGGGTTGTTTTTGTACATCTGTTATGCAAATGTATTTATTTAAAGATTACACTCGAAATATAGACATAATCTTTGATCATGAATGTGATAATTGCTCTTTTGTCATGTGGGTTTACTGTATTCTTTAAGTGATTTTGTTTCAATCCCCAACATATATATGTGTGGTAGCTATTCAGATAGAGATTTAAAAATTCTAAGAATACCATGGGAAGACCTTCACTTTTTGATCCCCCTTTCATCTCCCCCCCCCCCCCCCCCCCNAATTGGGCAGATTCTGATTCTGTTAGAGTCTCACAGCAGAACACAGGTTTAGCTCGTGGTGGAGGCTGGCGGAGTCCGGGCTCCCAAGGGTTAGCCGCGGGGGCAGACCAGTGGTAAGGAGTCCCCGGGGCAGCCCCACTGAGGCCTCTCGCAAAGCAGGTCAGGCTTACTGGTTTTCACAGCAGGCTGCTCTCTGGCAGGTTAACTGTTTTATTTATAGTGTTTAAAGGTGTTTGTATACTGGGTGGGTTTTTGTTAAGAGTTTGTAAAACGGGAGATGTGTTTGTGTCCTCTTTTTAGGGGTGTGTGTGTGTGTGTGTGTGTGTGTGTGTGTGTGTGTGTGTCCAGAAAACTTGCTTTTCACCTGAAAGATGACTTTTCCCCTATTTCAGTAAACTTGGTCTTTCTCAAGTTGGAGAACTTGGATCAAGATGTCAGAAGTAAAGTAGTTGGCTCATACTTGAACAGGGGTGCACTGTGATGTGTTAGAAGTTACACCTTTATTTTCAGACAAAAAAATATTTGAATCATCTTATTATAACAACCAAATACGTATATGCAGGCATAAAGTCCTTTCCTGGTTGAGGGTTGCTGGGTCAGAGAGGAGTGTGCTCACGTGCTTGTAGGCCCATTCACACTCCTGCCCACGAGGTAGCAGTGCCCTGTGGAAGTCCTTTCTCACAGAAGAGGAAACCGATTCTGTAACAGGTCTACCTCATTGTGGAGCTGGGATTGGAAGGGAAGAGACGAAGCTGCTGCTGCTGCTGCTGCTGCTGCTGCTTTTTTTATTTATTTGCTTGAGAGAGAGAGAGCACGCACGTGCAAAGCAGACCTCCCCCCACCCATCCCACCCCGCTGCACTGCAGCCAAGCAGGGAGCCCGATGCGGGGCTCAATCCCAGGACCTGAGATCATGGCCTGAGCCCAAAGGCAGACGCTTACTGACTGAGCCCCGCAGGTGCCCCAAGAGGAAACTCTGAATCTGTACTCTGTAGTTATCTGAAAGGTAGTTGAGTATAAAACAAAACTGTTTACTTAGTTTTTACAGAAACCTCTTCAGGTACCATTTACAGGGTGCTGTAATTAGTACTATTAGAAACAAAACGGGGCGCCTGGCTGGCTCCGTGGTAGAGCAAGCAACTCTTGATCTTGGGGTTGTAAGTTAGAGCCCCACATCGGGTATAGAGATGACTTAAAATCTTTTAAAAAGAAAAGAAAATAGACAAACAGGCAAAGAAAAAAGAGGCAGACTGACTCATAATACAGAAAACAAACTGGTGGTTGTGGGGGGAAGGATTGGGTAGGTGAACTAGGTGAAGGGGGTTAAGAGGACACTTCTGGTGATGAGCACTGAGAAATCTATAGAATTGTTGAATTGTTATATTCTACACCTGAAACTGATAGAGCACCGCATATTAATTATACTTGATAATAAATACATAAATAATTTTTTAGAAAGAAAAGAGAGGGTTTTTTAGGAGCTCCCCTCGCATATGAATGGGGAGGAGGTGGGCTGGGTAGGGAAAGGCCCCATTGGGAATGAAGGCCGTGGGGGAGTGAGCATGAGCCTGGTGAGGATGTTTTACAGTTGTTGCTTATTTTAAGCTTTCCTGAAATGCATGTAATAATTTTAAAGAGTATCCTTGAAGCGCTAGTGTTTAAGAAACAGTGTTTATACAAGATTCCAAAAACCCATATTCCATATTCAAGTATTTCTTCCATGTTCTGCCTAAATTATTAACACTCAGATGGCTGTTGTCCAGTTGATCGATTTATGTGCTAATAACGTGTGTGTGTTTTGAGGCACAGTTGTATTTTTTTTTAACATTTGCACCTATTTTTGGAAGCACCAGCGTTAGAAGTGGATTTTGTGTGTGTAATAAAGCGGTGTGTTCTGTCCGCGGCCCTTTTTTCCATGGGGAGTTGGGTGATCACCCACTACAGTTAGCGGTGCTTTGCTGCAGACTAGGGAGTGGCTTCACACAAGTGCCGAACGTGGTGAGAAGAGAGACGGATTAGCACGGCCCACCGATCTGGCTTTAGAACAAATGCTTCTGATGAGTACTTGGAGCAAAAGGAGATTTGGGATTGCCCTGGTGAGTTTTTACTGGTTTGGAGAGGGCCAGTGGATTATCAGCTTCATTAATTAAGATATTGATAAAATATTTAAAAGTGAATCTCCACCTTTAATCCTTTGTGCTTTGCATTGGCTCTCTGGTAATTTATAAAATAGCCTTCTGTGGTTTGGGGTTGTTGTTGTTTTTGGTCTACTCTTTCTGATAAATATTAAAACAATATTGTTTCCGAGTTGTCATTGAATCCACCCCAAATAGTGTTCCATTTCTGTTGTAATAGTCCTTGTGATGTTATTTCTCAGGGAGAAGTTTATACAAAGGTAAATATACACCTTTAGGGTTTGTTTTCCTGTCAGGAAAAATAACCCTTAAGGAAAGGAAAACAGGTGACACATTGTATCTTCTGCCTCATTTAGATGAGTGCCCTCGGCCCACAGTGGCGGCGGCCGTGCTGATGATATGCTTACCCTGCTTTACCCCAGTTACCGGCCTGCCTGCTCCGAACACAGGCTTCTTCCTGAAAATATGCAGCTAGCAAGAAGGCAGCACATTTAGGTGTTGGGGGACCTACAACAGTGTTTTTTAATTTTAAATATTATTGTCTTCCAGGTAGTTTGTGTAAGGACTTTGTTAAGGAAGCATTTGTCTTTGTAAAATTATACCTGTGAGCCCTGTTATTGAAACTTCATGGCTGCTTGTTACAGATTTAAAGTTTTGTCCCAGAGTCCTTATCAGTTCAGAACAGACAAACCACAGCTGGAAGAATCGGATATTGTTATTGGAAGTTTGGACTCAGATTTGTTGTGATTTTTATGTGCGAAGCAATGTATTAGAGACTGGGCGAGGGCCTAGAGCAGTGAATCCCAGTCTCCCTCAGGAAAGCTACCATCTAGTGGGAGCGCTGATTGCTACTTCTTTATCTAGTTTACTCCTCAAAACAAGCTTATTTTCATTTTATAATTAAGGAAATTGGAGCACACATGCACATCAGAGAGCTCACTCAAAGATTCAGCTATTGCGTTGAAATGCCAACATATTTCTCCCCTGCTGCAAACTCCAGCTGTCCCTTGGACCCTGCAGTGGGCAGGCTCCTGGGCCCGTGGATTCATCAGGCACCGCGGCTGGTGTGAGCCTGGCCTCCGATCCCGATCCCGAAGTGAGCTTCAAGATACTTGTATCTGAATGCCGGGTCTGTCTGGGTGGGGATGGCAGCCAGTCGTTGAGCCCTCTGTCAGAATTCTTGCTCGTAACCTCCCCTGGCACTCCTCGTCTACCTGTTGTAAAGAGAAGCAAGACATCATACCCATCTTCCTCTAGATGATGGACTGACTTGAAGAAGGGGCTGCAGAGCAGGGTGGTGTGAAAGTTGAGGTTTCAGGGGACAGATACTGCTGTCTGCGTCTCAGCCCTGCTCCTTGGCAAGCTGTCTGATCACAGTTAAAACATATGTAAAACCTCTGTGGACCTTCTTTTGTAACCCCCTGAAGGTGGGATGGTAAGAGTACCTAATTCACATTGGAGGAATTAAATGCTGACCTCTTAGGATCTGGCACATAGTAGCCCTTAGTGTATGTTAGTTACTCTTACTGTTAATTTCCTCATTACACACTGAGCTTTGAGGTTCAAGAACTTGATATGATCAGTGTTCTCAGGTCTGATAAAATTCTGTGGACTTAATCACACATGCCAAACTTGTTTTTGGCTGAATAATTAAACACAGTGCTAATGTCTTAATTTATTAAGGTGCTATTCTAGTAATAGCTATACTCAGGTATTCTGTGTGATATTGAGGTAACCAGGCAAACTAAGTTAATATTTATTAACATTTATCTAGTGCAAATGAAATCAAAGGTAGTTTTCATAGGCTATTTTATTTAGGCTCGGTGTGGAACCGAGAGATTTGGTTTTTTAGAAACATCAGCAAAATATTATTTCTCTGTAGACACTGGTGCTGTGGCTTGCTGGATCTCTGCCCTTGGGTTTGCTTCCTTTATTCCTTTTATCTCAACATTTCATTTGAGATCAGTAGCAGAACCACATTGATAATGGAGATTTTCTATTAGTAATCTGTACATCAGGAATTTTCATGAGGGTATGGTACTGTACCGACCCACACAGTCACAGCACAGGGGCATCTCACAGTACTAGTCACAGTGGTACTGTACTAACACACAGAGTCACAGCTCAGGGGTATCTCACGGTACTAGTCATAGTGGTACTGTACTGACCCGCACAGTTACAGTTCAGGGGCATCTCACAGTGCTAGTCATAGTGGTACTGTACTAACACACAGAGTCACAGCTCAGGGGTATCTCACGGTACTAGTCATAGTGGTACTGTACGTACTTGCACAGTCACAGCTCGGGGGTATCTCACAGTACTAGTCATAGTGGTACTGTACGTACTCGCACAGTCACAGCTCGGGGGTATCTCACAGTACTAGTCATAGTGGTACTGTACTGACACACACAGTCACAGCTCAGGGTCATCTCACAGTACTAGTCATAGTGGTACTGTACTGACACACACAGTCACAGCTCAGGGGCATCTCACAGTACTAGTCATAGTGGTACTGTACTGACACACACAGTCACAGCTCAGGGGCATCTCACAGTACTAGTCATAGTGGTACTGTACTGACACACACAGTCACAGCTCAGGGGCATCTCACAGTACTAGTCATAGTGGTACTGTACTGACCCACACAGTCACAGCTCAGGGGCATCTCACAGTACTAGTCATAGTGGTACTGCACTGACCCACACAGTCACAGCTCGGGGGTATCTCACAGTACTAGTCATAGTGGTACTGTATTGACCCGCACAGTCATAGCTCAGGGTCATCTCACAGTACTAGTCATAGTGGTACTGTACATACTCGCACAGTCACAGCTCGGGGGTATCTCACAGTACTAGTCATAGTGGTACTGTACAGTCATAGCTCGCACAGTCATAGCTCAGGGTCATCTCACAGTACTAGTCATAGTGGTACTGTACATACTTGCACAGTCATAGCTCGGGGTCATCTCACAGTACTAGTCATAGTGGTACTGGGTCAGTCACAGCTCGGGGGTATCTCACAGTACTAGTCACAGTGGTACTGTACTGACCTGCACAGTCACAGCTCGGGGGTATCTCACAGTACTAGTCACAGTGGTACTGTACTGACCTGCACAGTCACAGCTCGGGAGTATCTCATAGTACTAGTCATAGTGGTACTGTACTGACCCGCACAGTTACAGTTCAGGGGCATCTCACAGTGCTAGTCATAGTGGTACTGTACTAACACACAGAGTCACAGCTCAGGGGTATCTCACGGTACTAGTCATAGTGGTACTGTACGTACTTGCACAGTCACAGCTCGGGGGTATCTCACAGTACTAGTCATAGTGGTACTGTACGTACTCGCACAGTCACAGCTCGGGGGTATCTCACAGTACTAGTCATAGTGGTACTGTACTGACACACACAGTCACAGCTCAGGGTCATCTCACAGTACTAGTCATAGTGGTACTGTACTGACCCGCACAGTCACAGCTCAGGGTCATCTCATAGTACTAGTCATAGTGGTACGGTACTGACCCGCACAGTCACAGCTCAGGGGCATCTCACTGTACTAGTCACAGTGGTACTGTACGGACACACACAGTCACAGCTTGGGTATCTCACAGTACTAGTCACAGTGGTACTGTACTGACCCACACAGTCACAGCTCAGGGGCATCTCACAGTACTAGTCACAGTGGTACTGTACTGACCCGCACAGTCACAGCTCGGGGGCATCTCACAGTACTAGTCACAGTGGTACTGTACTGACCCGCACAGTCACAGCTCGGGGGCATCTCACAGTACTAGTCACAGTGGTACTGTACTGACCCGCACAGTCACAGCTCGGGGGCATCTCACAGTACTAGTCACAGTGGTACTGTACTGACCCGCACAGTCACAGCTCGGGGGCATCTCACAGTACTAGTCACAGTGGTACTGTACTGACCCGCACAGTCACAGCTCGGGGGCATCTCACAGTACTAGTCACAGTGGTACTGTACTGACCCGCACAGTCACAGCTCAGGGGTATCTCACAGTACTAGGTATAGCGGTACTGTACTGACCTGCACAGTCACAGCTCGGGGGCATCTCACTGTACTAGTCACAGTGGTACTGTACTTGCACAGTCACAGCTCAGGGGTATCTCACAGTACTAGGTATAGCGGTACTATACTGACATGCTCAGTTCCAGTTCAGGGGTATCTCACAGTACTAGGTATAGCGGTACTGTACNGCACAGTCACAGCTCAGGGGTATCTCACAGTACTAGGTATAGCGGTACTGTACTGACATGCTCAGTTCCAGTTCAGGGGTATCTCACAGTACTAGGTATAGCGGTACTGTACTGACATGCTCAGTTCCAGTTCAGGGGCATCTTTCACTGGCTTTGTTACTTCATGGANGGACCCGCACAGTCACAGCTCGGGGGTATCTCACAGTACTAGTCACAGTGGTACTGTACTAACACACAGTCACAGCTCGGGTATCTCACAGTACTAGTCACAGTGGTACTGTACTGACCCACACAGTCACAGCTCGGGGGCATCTCACAGTACTAGTCACAGTGGTACTGTACTGACCCGCACAGTCACAGCTCGGGGGCATCTCACAGTACTAGTCACAGTGGTACTGTACTGACCCGCACAGTCACAGCTCGGGGGCATCTCACAGTACTAGTCACAGTGGTACTGTACTGACCCGCACAGTCACAGCTCGGGGGCATCTCACAGTACTAGTCACAGTGGTACTGTACTGACCCGCACAGTCACAGCTCGGGGGCATCTCACAGTACTAGTCACAGTGGTACTGTACTGACCCGCACAGTCACAGCTCGGGGGCATCTCACAGTACTAGTCACAGTGGTACTGTACTGACCCGCACAGTCACAGCTCGGGGGCATCTCACAGTACTAGTCACAGTGGTACTGTACTGACCCGCACAGTCACAGCTCGGGGGCATCTCACAGTACTAGTCACAGTGGTACTGTACTGACCCGCACAGTCACAGCTCGGGGGCATCTCACAGTACTAGTCACAGTGGTACTGTACTGACCCGCACAGTCACAGCTCGGGGGCATCTCACTGTACTAGTCACAGTGGTACTGTACTTACTCGCACAGTCACAGCTCAGGGGTATCTCACAGTACTAGGTATAGCGGTACTATACTGACATGCTCAGTTCCAGTTCAGGGGTATCTCACAGTACTAGGTATAGCGGTACTGTACTGACATGCTCAGTTCCAGTTCAGGGGCATCTTTCACTGGCTTTGTTACTTCATGGAGGCCTTTGGGTTGCCAGACTAAAGGACACACCTTCCAAAGGATGTTGCTTAACTTTGTTGCCTGACCTAGGCTGAACAAAGAGGCAGTTTGTATGATTTTGAGAGTCCATAGCAGGAGTGTTAATGCCCATTTTGCTAACTTATAAAGCTTTTTCAGTCTCATCCCCATAATCAGTTGCCCTATTTCAACCCATGTTCTGCGGTTCAATATTGTGTGTGTGTGTGTGTATGTATATGTATGTATATATATGTATATATACACACCCGTACATGTATATATGTATATATACACACACATATATATGTATGTGTATATATGTATATATATACACACACACATAAATGTATGTGTGTATATNACCCGTACATGTATATATGTATATATACACACATATATATATGTATGTGTATATATGTATATATATACACACACACATAAATGTATGTGTGTATATATATGTGTGTGTATATATATATATATATATTTTTTTACACCCATGGTCACTTACCCTGTATTTTCCGTGGGGCAGTGGGGAATGGGTAGGGCAGACTGCCTGGTGGTGGGACAGGGTCTGAGGAAGCATGGTAAAGCTTTGCGGCTAAAAATACGTGTTCATGTCCCATTTTCTGCTTTACTTTTCATATAATTTATATAGTTAGCCACATTCTAATATCCCATAAGTATTAAAATTATTAGGTCATAATTATTAGTGAAGAATAAGCCAACAGATTGGGAGGAAGTGGAGAAAACCTTACTTGTGATGGGCTTTGAGCCGGTAGAAGGGCCATTGCCTGGAGTCGTCATCTGACTGACTTTTACGAGAACTGTGGATGGATCGTAGGTGTCTGTTGAAGGTGGAATGACTGGCTGTGCCGGCGTGGAGGGCGAGAGGTGGGAGGGTCCGAGGAGCCAGTGGACCTCTGGTGGTGCCGGGGGCAGTTAGGGTGGCCGAGGAGCTGGAAGCGCTCCTTGGAATTTCGTCCGGACCTGTGCTTTTCTCATGTTCAGGGAACTAATGGGATACTCAGGAGCTCTGGACCTAGCCCCCTGATAGCCCCAGGGAAAGTAACGCAGCAAACAAGAGCCAGATTCTCTCTGACGCAGCGGTTCAGCTGTGGGGTGTGAACCACTGTGTTATGGTTGTAGCAGACGGCCTAGAAGCTCAGGTGAGTTTCACCTAACTGAACTGCATTCTGATGAACTCAAAAGGGAGACAAGGAAATGACAGGAAAGAGCGTCCCCTAGTTGCCTGGGCTACTGTCTGTCTTAGTATTCCTTCACTCGTAAGACCGTTGTATTTTTCTTTAGAAGTCAGGTTTTGAGAAAAATCTAGATGTGTTCGCTGATTTGGGGCAAGTAGTTCATATTAAAATTAGTTACAGTTATATTCTACAAAAGTTAAGAGTTTCCATTTATTCACATGCATGGTAGAATTCGGGCTAACATTTCCCCTGTGGCTTAGACTGGTCTCTGTCTTCACTGAGGCTTTGTATTCTCAAGGTTGGGCAGGACCTCAGGATGCAGTAAGCATGGACCTGGGTGTTAACTCTGGATTTGCCGTATAACTACTTGAGCAAGCTATTTGAACTTTGTGTCTTAAGGACCAAATCTTGAAAACGGTTTAGTAACAGATCTGCTTTAACTGACCCTTGCAAAGACCTAGTAAAATGACGGCTGTCAGGGTGTGCCTGGTGCTTGCTGTGGACTCGGTGGTAGTTGCTGTTAGTAACGCCGGCTGCCCTGCAGTCGTCTGAGATGGGAGGCGAGTGAGGCACTAGTTGTAATGACTTGTTACATTTGAGGACTCACATGCCCTGTCCCTCAGTTTCTGTCGCAGATGTTTATGGTAAGGCAACATTTTTAAAAAGTGGTGAAGAGCCTTTTTCACTTACTATTCTTATGAAAAGTGAATCTTTTTAGAATGTTGTTTTTCCAAAAATGTATGTTTTTGTTTTCTTTTAGGATTTAGAGTTCCACGGAGTGATGAGATTTTACTTTCAAGATAAAGCTGCTGGAAATTTTGCAACAAAATGCATTCGGGTGTCTAGCACTGCTACCACGCAGGATGTGATTGAGACGCTGGCAGAGAAATTCCGGCCTGACATGCGGATGCTGTCGTCCCCCAAGTACTCCCTCTACGAAGTGCATGTCAGCGGAGGTCCGTGCGCACGCGGGGCGCTCGCGGGGGGTGTCCGGCTCCTCAGACGCTCGTTCGTCCGCGGGGCGGTCCAGTCACAGCCCTGCGCCCCGCGCCCCTGCGCCCTGCACCCCTGCGTCCCTGCGGTGCTTCCCTTGCCGGACGGGCCGGGGGGGCATTGGAAGGGCAGGCAGAGCGCTGGCGTGTCTGCAAAATGTTCCTCCGGGAGCCTGTGGGAAGTCAGAGTGCGCGTGTTCAGTCAGAGCACGCTGATCTCTTCAGAGATACGTAGCACGACCTTTCCTAGTTAAAACTGACAGCGAGGTGTCATCCACGCACTGAGGACGCGGGACCCTGCTCGCTTCGGGAGCTGTGGTTCTTGGAACTCCTGTGTGTAGATTATCTTTAATATGACAGTTAATTTTAATCCCATTAATGTTATGTGGGTGTGAGTCATTGATCTTACAAAAATGAGTATTTCGTAATGTGAGACAGTGTATTTTCTTTATTCCTTGGGAATAATTCGGGCATCTTGAGGATTGTCTTATGTAGTTAGTAATTTCTTCATGTTTTTAATGTTTAAAATTTCTGAAAATATCCTATGATATCCTATATCCTTGATGTCCTTGGTATCCTTATATCAAGCAGCAGTTTTAAGTTGGACTGATTAGAAGTGTAGAAATTTCTAGAATTTTTTATGAGTGCTTTGGAAGTATTGAGTCACCTCTAAAAAAATATAAACCTCAATTAATGCAGCAAATGAAAGATTACATACAGTCCAAACCAAAATTTAATACCTGTTAAATTCCATCCCCAGGTCCTTTTTGAACATAAGCTCTCTTAAATTCGAAATTGTAGCTTTCTGTGTACATTTGGAATTGGGTGAAAAGTTCTATACCGTGTGGAATTTGGGTATGACAGCACACTTTTTTCCCCAGTAGAATATCAGATAGGCCGTATTCACTTATTACTGTTAACGTTATGACGGTATCCCACTACACAGATACCAAAACTAGATTTGACAACAGAGGATACTTCACTTTGGATGGTTTTTCTGAGGTTGAGTTTTTCCTCTACCTCGGAATCATTATAACCAGGTTATTGAGAAGAAAATACCTCTCACTTTCAAACCTTTTTGTGTTTTCACTTTTTGGTCATTTGAAAAACCACCAGGTGAAGTCTTTGGAATAACATGTGAGATTGGAATTTGAGATCTAAAAATGGAATGATTTTGATTTTTTCTTTCTTTTTTTTTTTAAAGGTTTATTTATTTATTTGACACAGAGAGAGAGAGATCAGATCAGAAGCAGGCAGAGAGGCAGGCAGAGAGAGAGAGGAGGAAGCAGGCTCCCCACTGAGCAGGGAGCCCAATGTGGGACTCAATCCCAGGACCCTGAGATCATGACCTGAGCCGAAGGCAGAGGCTTTAACCCATGGATCCACCCAGGCACCCTTGATTTTTTCTAAAAGAAAGTTTTTCTTTTATATTTCCTTTAATTAAGAAGTAAACTGTCTTACCTATAAGGGTGTGAACACATAACGAAGGTGTCTGGAGAAGGAGGCAAAGTCGCCCACCCCCTGAGGTGAGCGGTAGGACAGTCTGGCCCTGTCCCTGCACACGTGCGTGCTCATCACAGTCGGCTGCACCTGTGCCTCCGATATGGGAAGAGCCCTCATGTGCATGTTCTCAGTTTTCAGGTCAGGGAGTCCGTAGGGTGTCAGTGATTTTTCAGTGGCACCTCTGGGTCAAAGGAAGTACCTAACATTTCATTTTATGGAGTAGTTCAGTTCAGACAAGTTAATAAGTATTTGTGCTCTAACAACTTGATCTGTTTGAAAAAATCATACATATAAAAAGCAAGGAAAACTGAAATTTTCATCCCTGATGGGTTTGTGTGCCCTCATTTTCCGTCTGTGTGGGTCTGGGGCAGTGCTGCTGGTTTTGCCCAGCACTGCAGAACCCCTGCGTGGACCCTGCCATGGTGTGAGCCAAGGGGACGATGCAGTCCGGTGTGGATGAGGGGCTGCCTGCGGCCAGCAGTTCCTGCAGCGTCTGCCCGGTGCAGCTCGTTGCCCTGATGATTCTGAGGGCTCCTGCCCAGCGAGCGGTCAGAGCCCCTCAGCTCATGCTTGCGAACCGTCGTCCGTATGCTGAAGCCCAAGCCCCTAGCCTCACTCCACCCACCAGGCAGACTCCGCTCTCCTCCTTTCTGTGTTTCAGGATTCCTTATGTGAATCCTTATCAGATCCCACTGTGAAAATAGAAAGGATTCTGTTATTAACCAACAACAGTAACATTGAGAACCGCCAAGGCAGAAAGAGGTCTTGAAGTTATAAAGTTGTGGCAGGACCCTGTCTGTATTTACATTTAATAAATAGGCTCACATGCTTTAGGATACCTTACCCTTGTTTTCATTTTACTTTTACAATCCTGACTTAGTTGTTCTTAAAGTTAGTTCTCTAAAAGTATACTACGAAGGGTTTTGATCTAGTACAAATTTTGCATCAAGAGGAATTTGGTAGTTTTGGTTTGAAGCAGGAATTTCAGACTTCATCTTGTCCCTAATTTATTGCTCTGATTTTCATTTCTCATATTTTCAGTTCATAAAATAGTAATATTCGAATTTGTTTTTCCTGTATTATGATTAACATTGCTGTTTACATACAGTATTTGCTAAAAGCCTGTATAAGTCTGTTTATCCTTTAAATTTGTCCTGTTCATTCCTGTGTCCTTTACCATGGTGGTTTTCCACCTGCTTCCGCTTCCTGTGGGATGTTTGCTGCCCTCATTGTAGGCCTCCTGCAGACAGTGACGTGGGTGCTCTTTGCCGACTGTGGGCTTCTCATACGTGGCCGTGGTGTGCCGGGCCCTCGGGGAGCTCACTCTGTCACAGTCCTGATCAGTATATGTCTAGCAAGCAAGGAAGGCATGTTCTAAACCTGGCACTTCACGCTAACGAAGACGTGGGATGGTGGTTTCGTGGTGGGAGGTACTGTGAGGGCTGGGCCGGGTGAGTTTGGGAGACGAGGGATAGAAGGAAGAGTACAGGCATCACCAAGACTCGTGTGAGAAGGAAATCTCTTAAGTCAGCCGAACTCCTGTCTTATGTTAACATTGTTTCCTTATTTTCCACCTGCAGAGGTGAGATAATTTGATGTACAGAATCAGGCTGATAGCAAAGACCCATATATTATTTTTATATATATATTTATGTATTTGTATATTTCTTTTATTTTCCCGATTGGATTCTAAATGTTGTAAGGACATTATCCCTGGTCAGTGTTTGGCCCTGGGTACATGGTAGTGTATGTTGTAGTGGCAACAAAATAGTAAATAATTAAAACTAGCACATAACATTTTGAATGACATTTCAGCCTGTTAGTAAGTACTTGTGGTAATAAGGTGTTTTATGTCTATAAAATTAAACGTGTATGAGACTGTTGTATTAGCTAGTACCATCAAATAACCATGACTTAACTTTTTTCATTTCATGATTTGAAGAAGAAAGAAGATTGGATACAGATGAGAAGCCCCTTGTTGTTCAGCTGAATTGGAACAAAGATGATCGAGAGGGCAGGTTTGTCCTTAAGAATGAGAACGACGCCCTCCCTCCTAAGGTAGGCTTCCTCCGCATCCTGTGCCGACGGTGCCCCGGCCAGGTCCGACGGCGACGGGCGTGGGGCTGATGCTAGTGGGATAGGCCTCCGCTGAACTGTCCCATTTGCTGCTTTTCCTAAACGACTTTTTTACCCTCCTCCCAGAAAAGAAATTGAAAAGAGTTCTACTTCTCTCTGTTTCATCCTCTGTTTCACTAAATCACCCCTAACATTGCTCTTTACTTTTTCGAAGAAGCATTATGGAAGCTTTTGTTATTAAGAGATTTAGTGATCAGATAATCAGCTCCGTTTTTTACCAAATTAGAAAGTCAAAATATGTTTTAATAAGAATCACAAGGGCAAATAGAACTTTAATAGCATATTTTGTGTGAATTTTCAGATACAACGTAATAGGGCACATTTACGATCTTTTTCATACTCTATGTGTAAGATTAGAAATTAGGAAACTTTCTGGGCTGATGTCACACAATGCGGTGATCCCGAAACTCTCTCTAGGGTGTCTGGGCTTCCTGTGCTGCTGTGCTTCTGTGGAACACCATGAAATACAGACGAGATTTGAAACTAACTATAATCTCTGTGTTAAATCAAGTGGCACCTTACTCTAGAATTCAGTACTGACAAGTGATAGCAAATGCAAAGGTCAAGAATATTTTGAAAAAATCTTCTATTTAATTATTTTCTTCAGCAGATTGGGAAAAGAGTGCCATTGTTCACTTCTGGAAAAGAGGAAATTTTCACTTTATTTGTGTGATGTTGGTGTCCTATGTTGAAGAGTTTTAGATGCACAGAATGCGTTCTTGGCCTTACTTGCTACTGTGCGTTAGTGGCTTGGCATTTGTAGCAAATTCATATAAAGGAATAATGGACATCCTTCCTTTTTCTTTTCTTTTTTTGGTGGGGGTCCACATTTTATTTCATTTCTGCACCCTGATTTTAGCTGATGTGCCTCACAGTGGGCCAGAGATCCTCATTCACGTGCATGAGAGCTCTTATTAGGGTTAGGACAATGCTGACATGGCTAGCAATGAAAATGGAAATGCTAACCTAGATGAAACAGAGAAGGTAGTTTATTTCCCAATACAATAACTGTTCTTTTGTGTTTTTCTTGATTCTTTACTAGTCAGGCTGTTCATTTAAAAAAAAAAAGTCTCTATCATCTGCTAGCAGGCCATTCTTGTAAATTAAGAATAAACAAGCAGATAAACAAGATCTGGGAAAGAAATTAGAAGTCTTTGCACAAACAGTACTTAATAATTTTGCTTCAAAAAAGCCAGTTTCTTACAGTATGCTTAATATTTCTTTTGAAGTTAGAGAAAATATCTGTAAAATAGATAATGATTTAAACTGTTATTTCCTTGGGCGCCTGGGTGGCTCGGTTGGTTAAGCCGCTGCCTTTGGCTCAGGTCATGATTCTGGGGTCCTGGGATCGAGTCCTGCATCGGGCTCCCTGCTCTGTGGAGAGCCTGCTTCTCCCTCTCCCTCTGCCTGCTGCTCTGCCTACTTGTGCTCTCTACCTCTCTCAAATAAATAAATAAAATCTTTAAAAAAAAAATAAACTGTTATTTCCTTTTTTTATAGATTTTATTTATTAGAGAGCAAGCAAGCAAGGGGAGGGGCAAAGGGGGAGGGAGAAGGACAAACATTCCATAATGAGTTAGTTCGGAGCCCAGTGCAGGGCTCAGTCCCACAACCCTGAGACGATGACCCAAGCTGAAATCAAGAGTCCCACGCTCAACCAACTAAGCCACCCAGGCACCCCAGTTACTTCCATATTTTGATTAGGCTTCTTTTTTAAAAAGTTACTTTTTTAAAAGTAACTTTATGTAAATTATTTGGATTTTTATTTATTGAAAATCAGATTTCATGATTCCTACCCTAGTTTTCTTAGTGGGTTTGGTTTTTCTGTTTGCATGTTAGTTTTGAATTGAGGTAACATACACACACGGTGAAACGCACAGACCTTGGATGTATGATTCATTAGGCTTTGCCAGCTACACGCCTGTAACCGTTAGCCCCGCCAAGGCGAAGACCGTTTCCATCCCCGGACCTTTCCCCGTCCCGGCGGCTGGGTGTTGGCGGGAGCGCGTGCCGTGCGCTTCGCTGGGCCGCAGGGAGCTTTCCGTGATTCCGTGTAACAGCCGTCGTAGTAACCATGCTCCTCTCACCAGAAGGCTCAGAGCAACGGACCCGAAAAGCAGGAGAAAGAAGGTGTCATCCAGAACTTCAAGAGAACGCTCTCAAAGAAAGAGAAGAAAGAGAAGAAGAAGAGAGAAAAGGAGGCAGTGAGGCAGGCGTCTGATAAGGACGATAGGCCGTTCCAGGGGGATGACGTGTAAGTAGTTCTGGAAACATCTGTATTTCCTTTTGCTCTCGTAAGTGGAATGTTTTCATGGAGCGGATCTCGTTAAATTTCCAGAGAGGCCGTGAGAGGGCGAACATGGTTCTGCAGTTAGCGGGACGCCCCCCGGCTCTTGCGTGGGGAGGGTCTCGGCCGAGCCAGGTTCGCGGCCGCCCTTTCCGGCTCCGTGCTTTGCTCCTCCGGAGAAGCAGCCTGCGAGCAGTCGCGCTTTCTCTGAGGAGACCCCTCACGTCAGCGTTTCCTTCATCGTTGGCCTTTCGTCTCTGGTGGGTTTGGTCCGTGAGGCGGCCGGGCTGGCCGGCGGCCCTTCCCCACGCTGACCCCTCCCCGGGGCTCGGCGAGAACCCCGGAACGGCCGCCGAGGTGCAGGCGGCCCCCGTCCAGCTGAGTCCGGCCCCGCCGGCTCCCCTTCCTCCTCCTGTCAGGCCAGCGCCGCCCCAGTGGTTCTTGCCTCTCCAGAGGCCTTGGAGCCTCTGACCTCCGAGCTGACGGAATAAGGGAATCACTGCGTTTGGATGGTAACCGGAAAGACCTTGGAGGAAGCCGCTCTTGCCCCTGGGTGGCAGGGCTTGGCCTCGTCCTCACGCGCGGCAGTCCGGCCACTGGGCCCGCAGCGCGTTGGGCGCTCCGTCCGAGGCCCCTCGTCGCCTGGCTGCTGACGGCGGCACGGTGGGCGCCCTGTTCTGGTGCCGAGGTCGCAGGCACTCGTGGTACGAAGTGAGAGCATGCGGGTTTGTCAGAAAGAGAGGAGGAGTCCCTGTCATCACAGGAGCCCACAGAGGACCGTAGGTTTTTTTTGTTACTGTTCTCTTTAAGATTTTATTTATTTGTCAGAGAGAGAGAGAGCGAGAGAGAGCGTGAGAGAGAGAGAGAGAGCACAGCAGGGGGAGTGGCAGGCAGAGGCAGAGGGAGAAGCAGGCTCCCTGCCGAGCAGAGAGCCCGATGTGGGGCTCGATCCCAGGACCCTGGGATCATGACCTGAGCTGAAGGCAGATGGAGCCCCCCAGGTGTCTCTGTAGTTTGTTTTTGATACACAAATATATACTTTATATGTTCTTTTGATGCTTTATCTGTTTATGTAGAGTTAAACAAATATAATCATAGACTTTTAAAACTAGAGCTTTCCTCATGACATTCTTCCACTAGAATATATCCCGTGAATGCATATTTATGGTCACAAGGATATATTGTCACGAAAGTATGAAGTAATTTAGGCGATTATGTAGTAGTCTCTCGTATAGTTTTTTTAAAATTTTATCTCACTCGCCCCTTTTTGTGTGCCTGCAGGTAGTTCACGGGTTCTTTGGTATCACAAGTAATACTCCTGTGGGTGTCCTCGCTCTCCAACTCTGGGAGCATTCTGGAATCCAGACAGCTCGGGGGCAGCCCGAGGACGCGTACGTTGCCACGCAGCCCCTGGCAGTGTCTTCCAGAGCCCACGAGCCTGCTCGCTTCCTCCTACCCTGAGAACTGTGCATAATACCTCCAGTAACTCCGATTTATTGTATCATTAACAAGCTAGATGTCTTCTTACACATTCACTGACCATTTATATTCTGTTGTAGTGACTTCTTCAAGTCTTTATTGTTTGTTAGTGTTCTGTGTCTGTTGAGGACACTTAACCATTCCTTAGTTAATGATGTTTACTTTTGAGTGGACTGGAGCCCATTTTGGATTGCATCAAAGTGGGTTTAGGTGTTAATCTGTCAGGCAGTGATGTCTGTGTAATGAGCATAAACTCTTGAGCAAAGTATGATGTAGTAGGGGTCTCTTTAGCATAAACAATAGAACTTACATAAATATATTGCTCATACATGAAAAATATCAAAGAAAAGGAGCGTTTGAAACTTAGGCTATGATTTGTCCTATTTATCAGTTTAGTTTATGGGGTGATAGATTGTCTGTGTTTAGAAAATTAGTTACTTAAAACAAGTTAAGCTGGGCGCCTGGGTGGCTCAGTGGGTTAATGCCTCTGCTTTCGGCTCAGGTCATGATCTCAGGGTCCTGGGATCGAGGCCCATATCGGGCTCTCTGCTCGGCAGGGAGCCTGCTTCCTCCTCTCTCTCTGCCTCTCTGCCTACTTGTGATCTCTCTCTCTCTGTGTCAAATAAAGAAATAAAATCTTTAAAANGTAAAACAAGTTAAGTTGTTCAATTTCCTTGATTTAAAGTTTGATTTTTTTGTTGTTGGAGAAAAAGAATGAGCAGGGGGCAGGGGGAGGGGCAGAGGGACAGACCCTGCTGAGTGCTGAGCCCCAAGCCCCACCCCATGTGGGGCTCGATCTCAGGACCCTGAGATCATGACCTGAGCTGAAACCAAGAGTCAGATGCTCAGCCGACTGTGCCACCCAGGGCCCCCAGTGCTTGATTGGTTTTTAATTAAATTATTTTTATGATTAAAAACGATACCTTTAAAGTGTATTTATCAAAATTTAGTTATCTGTCTTTAATATGCAGTCAGCTCCTCATTCTCTGTAGTTAGCTCCTTGTCAGTTGACTCCTTTTCCTTTTGAAAAGTTAGCTTCAAGAAAGCGAATGTTGGTAAATCATTTTGTTGTTAAAAGATCATGCTATTTGAGCTCAAGACTTACTGTAATTTTAAGAGAGATTTTTACTAAATAAGAGTATATTTGATCCTTTATTTCTTATGGTTGGAATGTTTTATTGCTCATTTGGTCTATTTTAGGGAAACACTGGTGAATATTCCTGACATGTATAACTTACACATTTTTCTTTTAGCCTCGTTAGTGAATCCACGGTAATTAAGTGACATGAACTCACTGTGAGATTTTGAGGATCAGGCTCCCTCTAGTTTAGCGTGTTGCTTGTATTGAGAGGAACCTCGTTTTGTGCCCGCAGCGCTCCCCAGCACACGGTCACTCGCCCACAGCACAGCGGTGCCCCGGACAGAGCGGGCCCGGGGACGTCCGCCACGGGTGTGTGTGTCTCACTACAGTGCAGCCCTTTCAATTCAACATTGAAAAAATACTGTTGGTGCCTTTCTTGTCTCACAGTGAGAATTCCCGACTGGCTGCTGAGGTTTACAAAGACATGCCTGAGACCAGCTTTACCCGAACGATTTCGAATCCGGAGGTGGTCATGAAGCGCCGCCGGCAGCAGAAGCTGGAGAGGAGGATGCAGGAGTTCCGGAGCTCGGACGGGCGGCCGGACTCAGGTACCCACGGCGGGCTCCCTGCGCTGCTCACCCGGCCCCGGGCCTTGGCTGCACTGCCGGCGCCGTGTGCCCCGGGGGGCTCCTGCGGGCCCAGCGTGGCCTGAAAGCCAGGAGTTCCGTTCACTTAGACATGGGTTTAGTTATGCATTTTTCCCGGTGTGGCTCTTTTTTGTTTTCATTTTTGAATTCTGGAAAATACGTATGAAAGAAAACAGATACAATTTCCTGTGTACTTACTACCCAGTGTCCGTAATTAACGGCGTGCGTCTCATCTCCGCTCGTGCGTGGATTTTCCTGTTCCCAAACTGTCCTGTTTGGAAGCAAATCCTGAAGTTCTCAGTNCGAAGTTCTCAGTGTTTTTCATCTTACATTTCACTATATTTCCTAGAGGTAAGGATTCTTGAAAAATAAAAACAGAAGNTGAAGTTCTCAGTGTTTCATCTTACATTTCACTATATTTCCTAGAGGTAAGGATTCTTGAAAAATAAAAACAGAAGAAACCACAGTCCCACTGACACGTGCCAGAGATTGACGCTAATTCCCTACTGCCGTCAGCTGTCCCGTCACTGGGCAGGTGCTCCTGACGGCCTCAGATAAGTGTCCAGTCGCTTCGGGGGCCGGATGGAACCTGCATGTGGTACCTGCTCAGCGTGTGTGTCGTTCTGGGTCCCGGTCCTCTTAGCTCACCTCCAGAGTGCTTCGCTGGGCGTTTGCTTGGAAAACTAGTAGGCTGTTGGTCTTGTAGTTTGCGTCAGCATCCTGTAGATGACTGTTTTTCCTGCTGCTTTCTCTGTTTGCTCAGTGAGGTGAAGAGGCAGGTTTAGGTTTTTGGGGGAGAGGGAGTGGCGCAGAAATACTTACCTTATTAGCATCCACAGGTGAGCAGTGTTTGTGGAATGTCTTCGCAAACTTGTGGAGTTAAAACTTAGCAGTATTTTTCCATCTGTTGCAGTTACTGTCCTGATTCTTGAGCTGTCACTTTGAGACGGCGAGGGTGTCCTCCACCTGGCATCTCAGGCTTCCACGTGTCCCCAGTGGTCTCAGGGCATCTCTCGCTGTGTCAGGACCTTTAGGCCCACCCAGGGCATGTCTTACCCCTGGCTAGGCAGCTGCTCTCTCTCCAGGGACTTCTTGTTCTTTGTGGTGGGACAAATATTTGGTTGCTGGGAGTGCTCCTTATTCCTGGTTAGTGTTTGCTTTTGATCCTATTTAGTGGATGGAGCTAGGAAATACTTTTAGTACCTTTTTTTTAAACTACTTTGTTTTCAGAAAATCTGAGTATCTTTTCTCTTTTTTTTTTTTTAAAGATTTTATTTATTTATTTATTTGACACACAGAGAGAGATTACAAGTAGGCAAAGAGGCAGGCAGAGAGACAGGGAGAGGAGGAAGCAGGCTCCCTGCTGAGCAGAGAGCCCGATGCGGGCCTCGATCCCAGGACGCTGAGATCATGACCTGAGCCGAAAGCAGAGGCTTTAACCCACTGAGCCACTCAGGCGCCCTGAGTATCTTTTCTCTTATGATAAAAATTCTTCCCACCTAAAACTGATAACATAATTATTTGCTTTTCCCTATGATAAATAGTAATATCAAAATAAAAATAATGCTGTTATTAACAACAATATGATACTGAAAAAACTTCAAGCTTTTTGGGAAACTTGCGTGTGAGTATACACTGTAAGGATGTACTATCAAATTACAGTTTTGAAATCACAGAATTGGCTCCTGACTGTGGGTTACTCATATTGATTTATACTTAGCTTTATTTGTTTTATTTTGCTTATGATTTTAGAGGTTTGCTTCTTAAAAATTTAATGTACTGTAGTAGTTCCCAAGTCAAATCTACAGAACAAGGTATATGTGGAGAAGTTCAGCTTTTGTCCCTGTCAGCCCCTTCAATTAAATGGCGGCACGCTAGGGACACTTGCCCCCACCTCATCTTTTCCACTTCCCGGCATATGCTAGAGATTACTCTGTGTTTCTGAGGGAAATACAGATTATAAAGACGGTTAAAACAAATGACTTTCCTATTTTAGTTATAAATTGTGCTTATGTGTTTTTAGTGAGTTAGCGGTTTGACATAAAACCTTTATTTGTAATTAACCTATAATTGTATTCAGCAAAGAAAATGTTAGAAACTTCCAAGTTAGTTTTGCTAAAAAATGATGGCATAATCATTTTGAGTTTCCAAAAGAAGCCATGTGTGAGAGGACTGTATCACCGATCCAGCCTTTGGTAGCATGTCTGGCCTGTCAGGGTCACCCCCCCGCGCCCCCCCCCCCCCCCCCCCCCCCCCCCCCGCCCCCCCCCCCCCCCCGGCTCTGCGGTCCTTCCTGACCGCACGCTCACGGACTGAGACTGCGGGCAGCGCGCTGTATGCTCTGCACCTGCTCGCTCACTGACTCGGCTTGGGTGTTTAATGTCGGGACTGGCAGCGTTTATCCAACTGTGGACCCCTTCTCTGAAGTCCAGGCCTGAGTCAGAGGGTTCCAGCCCCTCCCCACATGGTGTTTAGAGGTGCAGTCCGACTGAGTCTCAGCTGTCGTGTCAGTGATTCAGAACAGCTAGGAGAGCGGGCTATTTACCAGTTCCGTGATGAGGTAACTGGTCACTTCTGCGCTCCAGGTGATAATCGGTTCATAAACAGTGTATCCTATCTTGTGTGATGAAAGAGTCGAAATGACTTAGAGATATATGCACTAAGGGAAAAAAGAAAAAATGAAGAGGAGGGAAAAAAAATACAAAGATGATGAAGAAGAAAGGTAATGCAGTTTTTGAAAGAACAAGAGGAGTGCTCAGAGATGCCTAACATACGCTGACCTATCGCTTGGCAGACCCGGAAGAATTCTCCTAGGAAGGGGTTTGACATGATCGAAATGATCATTTCCTCAGTGATTCCTTGAGGAATAGCCAAGTGCGCTCAGGGTTGTGTGAGTCGTGATAAACATAGCTAGCAGAGAGGATCCATTTTTGTAAGTAACTTAATAAAATATTTTTAGAAGAAATACGCTTTGTGCATTAGGATGTAACATTTATATGTATTGTTATAGGAAACTGCACGTCACTTCAGACTGTGCCCACAGAGAACCATGTTTATTGGGAAAATTGGATGTGATCTGTTAGTAAGCTGCTGAAGAGTTACAAGGTGGGGATTCAGAGAGCTTTCAGTGTAGCCTAAGCTTCGGATCTGGAGTGGTCACCATGGGAGTGGAGTAGAGGGAGGATGTGACGGGACTGTGTTTGGAAGTGAGCGCGTGCTGCCCGCACGAGGCCTGGGCCTCCAAGCACAGCCGCTGCCACAGGCGGGTCGGACGGAAGCCGCGGCCCTGAGGTGGGGTTACCAGGACCCGGTACAGACTCGAACACCCGTCTGCAGGCAGGTGGATGTTGGTGGGCTGCAGTGAGAGAACCTCTGGGAGTGGAAGATGGGTTTCGTGGGGCTGCCCGTGTGATTGGGGAGGTGTTCTGAGCTGGTGGTCAAGGGGTTCGAGACCGGGTGCTGGTCCGCAGTGCCAGCTGGAGAGGTTTGGGAGTCGTCTGTGGTTGTCGGGCAGCATCCCCGGACATGGGTGAGATTCTTTTTGGTAGAAAATATACAGGTAATAGAAGAATTTAAGGGAAGGCTACTGTTAAGAGGAGTAGGCAAAGACAAGAGGAAAAAAAAATCTCCAAAGAATTAGGAGGAAAACTAGCAGAACATCCAAGAAGTAGAGGTTAAAGGGGTCATTGGGAGCAGAAGGAACACTTTTCTCTATAGACTCCAGGAAGCCCTAAAAACTAAATATTATTAGCAAAATAACTGTTCATAGTTAATATCAAGGATGTCAAATATATTAAGTTCAGTCATTGTGTTTGTCTTTAATAAATGACTTAGAAAATGTATTTTCATGACCTGTTACAGTGACTAGCTTGACCGTGTCATTGGTAGAAAGCACGGGGGGCGTGGTCCCGTGCAGGTGAGGCTTCTGAGACTCACGGCTCAGTCCGTTCTTGTCCTGTCTGGCTGGCCTGAGCGGTGGTCCCCTGAGTTCTCGTGGCCTGACTCACTACACGGCTGATCAGACTCGAAGCTTGCAGGAAGCTTGGACCCTGGACGTGGCGAAGCCTTTCGAACCCTCGGGTGTCCTCGCTTGTGATGGCCTCAGAGTGCACCTGGCCCGACATGCCCCGTGTCTGTCCGTCAGTTGGTTCATGGCACCGTGTTTTGCTGCCAGTCGGGGTCGTGGGCAGGAGCCTGTCCTCCCGCCGCTGCTTCCTCCCGAGCGGCTGGGGGAGGGGCAGAGCACTGGGCCGGGAGTCCTGTAGTCGGGGTCCTGGAGAACCGCAGGCCTCCGTGTGCTCCTGCTCAGAGCAGGGGCGCGGCCCTGCACTAGGCTCAGCGCCGAACCGGGGTTTATGCAAATCGACTTCAGGCCATAGTAGGGCTTTACACTGTCAGCCGCTCCTCCCTTCTCCGCAGCCCGGGTGGTTCGTTCTCCCCGGGGAGGCGCCTGCGGCCTGGGCTGATCAGCCGACAGCCTGTGGGGTAGATTCCGCGCTCACTGTACTAAAACCAAGTCACGTCGTAGATGTTTTCCAACATTCAGATGGGGGCTGAAAGTCATTCCATCCAACAGCTAAGGTCATTTGGCCAGTGAATATGAATTTGACAGCTACCTCATCGTCCTGTGTCCCTTAGAAGTGCCGCTCGAAAGTATGTTATCTGTAGGAAGCATACTGACTTTTTAAATGATTTTCTGGTAAACCCTGACCTTAAATTTTTTCAGACCAAATAGTCTTTCATCCTCTGTGGTCTGCGACTTTGGGATTGCAAAGTACTTGTCTTGACTTTTATTTAGCAGATGCAAAATTTTTTTAGAAAAATTAAACTACTGACCGTTTGCATTTTTTCGTAGCCATCTCGTCAGCTTTCAATACAGGTGGTCTGGTTTGCCCTTTGCTTGTCTAATTAAAGCACAGAGATGTTACCTCAGTCGACAAAATTGTTTTTACTCATTCTCTTGTCCATGTTTTTCTAATAAATTAATTCAAGTATGCATTTGGAAGTAGAGGGTAATTAAATCAGAATGGAATGCGTTCCGGTGGAGTAGGGAATATGCTTCCCAACCGGCCTCACCGCTGGGGCTGTCGTCCCCGCCTGCAGCTGTTCTCTCCCCAGACCCGGGGTCCCCGGGAGAGCGTGAGGGGCGCTCTGTGCACTCCCTGCACCACCGGGCGTGGGCTCGCTCTTCTGTGCCTGTGCGCAGAGTCAGAGCCTCCCAGCGGCTCCCACTTCAGTTGGGGTCCGCTCCAGACTCTCACAATCGTGGTCTGGCCTTGGCCCGTGTGATGGTGGGTGAGGAAGGCCTGTGTGACCTGTTTCCCTCTTTCACCTGGGGTTCATCTCTGGCCGGTGAACCCAGCCAGACCCACGCCACCGCGGGCCTTAGCGCCGCCAGTCCCTCTGCCCAGGACGCTCGAGGGGGCCGTGAGGCTGCTGCCTGCCCCTCGGGGCTCCTGGTAGCTTTTCATCCTCTTGGAAGGCTTTACAGTTCCAGATGCTTAGGAAGCTCCTGGTCGTCGTCTTCCTCACAGCCCTGCTTGTGTTTTCCACAACACACACTACTATCTTGTTTTCTGGTCCGTCTTTTCCTCCTGCGCCTCATAGCTACAGTGTAAGCTCTGCAGGCGAGGACACTGCCCTGTTAGTCGCCGTGTCCTCAGCGTTGGAACGTGGGGGCCCCCAGTCTGTGAGTTTGTATGTGGTTAAATGTGTTGGCAGGCCGCACTTTCAAAATACGCTGGAGTTTCTTCCTTTTCTCATCCTGGACCCATAGTGGAAATTGGTTCATCCTCATAAAAACTACTTGGGCTTGAAGAGAGGACAGAAACCATCTTTGTCATACAGGATGATTCACTGTAGCAAAGTGTGGTTAGATCAACAAGTGACTGCGAGTGTATGTTGTCTCACAGGACACGAATATAGAATCATTACACAGCTTCCATCTTGGTCCTCCTTGCAGGTGGAACTTAGGTGCCCTTTTTTTAAGTGATCATAAATGCTAGCTATCTTTGTTATTGGAATAAAATAGTGTGTTCAAAGATGTCAAAATGTTTTTTTCAGGTGGAACATTGAGAATTTATGCAGATAGTTTAAAACCAAATATTCCGTACAAGACAATCCTGCTGTCTACCACAGACCCTGCAGACTTTGCTGTGGCTGAAGCTTTAGAGAAATACGGTCTGGAGAGAGAAAACCCGAAGGATTACTGCATTGCCCGGGTACGTAACTGTCAGGTCAGAACGTACCAGTGTTACACAGGCTGCAACTCACACTTCAGTGGAAAGATACTCTTTAGATGAAGTTAAAGGCAGGCTGATTTTCTTCCCACGGTGTCATTTAAAATGTAATAAATGGAAACCCTGTCTTAAATATGTATAAAAAACTAACATGCTCCCTTCCATGACAAAAGTAATAAATAAATATAAAGAAAAAAAGTATAAAAAGGTGACTTGAAGAGAATAAAAATCACCCATAGTTCTAATACCAGAGGATAACCCTTACTGACATATATATATATATATATATATATATATCTTTTTAGTTCTTGTTTTGCATATGTAGATAACTTAATGTTTTTTAAGTGTTTTTTTAATGGTTTTACTAAGATACTTCTGTGTTCTAGCCAGCACTTGGTGTCTGCATTTAGTCTTCGTCCGTCGTTTCTTGCAGATAAAGACTGCCAGTTCTCACAAGGACAGTGAGCTCTTACTCTTCAGAACTGAGAGGATCACATTAAGTTAAACCAAGCAGGTTTTCTCTCTGACACAGACTACTCGGACAGTTCTTGACCCTAAAGTCGCTGACCAGTGTGTGCTAACTTCTTTACCAGAATTTCCCTGTCAAGTCGCATTGGCACTGGGGTTTTACAAGAAGTGTCTTCCTTTCCTCATCTTAGCAATCTATGACTAAATTATAAAATAGTGTGGTTCCTCGTTTCAGTCTCCCCCCCAAGCCCCCCAGATTATGGAGGAATGGGTGCAGTGCAGTGAACAGCACGGACTTACCCTCTGCCGCCCCACTGGGGCTGCTGCACCTGCGCCAGCGGACACCTCGTCACCTGCAGAAATCTCTGTGTCACTCACCCTTCCTCCTCTCCCTTCCCCCGGCAGCTCCTGGTTTGCTTTCTGTCACTAGAAAGTACTTCCGTTTTGTAGAATTTTTATGTAAGTAGCGTCGCGTAGCGTGTACTCTCGTTGCCTGCTTTCTTGTACTCTGCGTAATGGTTTCAAGCGTGCTTGGGTGTATCCATGCTTCCTCCCTTTTTGTTGCTGAGTAGTATTTCATTATATGGATATTTCCATATTTATTCACCTACTTACCTACTGACAGACATTTGCATTGTTTCCAATTTCCAGGTTTTGGCTGTAAGAGTAAAGCTACTGTGAGCATGTGAATGCAGGTCTTCTCACAGACGATTTGTCTTGAGTAAAGTGTTTGTGTAACTTCTTAAGAAACTTTGAACCTGTATTCCAACCTGATTATATCATGTTCCATCTGCACCAGAAGTTTGTGAGAACACAGTTGATGTGGTCACATATTTTACATACCAGCTGTTCTGATGGATTATAGTGGTATCTCATTGGTCATGCTCCCGGGCTCCTGGGATCAAACCTCACTTCTGGATCTCCACTTAGCAGGGAACCTGCTTCTCCCTCTCCCTCTGCCCCTACTCCCTGCGCATATTCTCTCTCTCTCTCTCTCAAATAAATAAATAAAATCTTAAAAAAAATTTTTTTAATCTCCCTCTTGAGATATGTATGTTAAGTCCTTTGTATGATACATTTGTTGTGAATATTTTTTCCCAGTCTGTGACTTGGTTTACCTTTTCATTTTTTTTTTAAAGGTTTTATTTATTTATTTGACACAGAGAGAGATCACAAGTAGGCAGAGAGGCAGGCAGAGAGAGAGGGAGAAGCAGGCTCCCCGCTGAGCAGAGAGCCCGATGCGGGCCTCAATTCCAGGACCCTGAGATCATGACCTGAGCCGAAGACAGAGGCTTTAACCCACTGAGCCACCCAGGCGCCCTCTTTTTCATTTTTTTAAGGATGCCCTTTAGAGAATAAATTTTTTTTTATTTTTGTGGAGGACAACTTTTTTTTTTAGCATTCTATTGTTTTTGTGTTCTCATTTTTTTAAGGATGCCCTTTAGAGAATAAATTTTTTTTTATTTTTGTGGAGGACAACTTTTTTTTTTAGCATTCTATTGTTTTTGTGTTCTATAAAAGAATTTGCCTGTTCTGAGGTTACAAATGCTTTCTTCCTGTGTCTTAATGTTATTCTTTTAAAGACTTTATTTATTCAAGAGAGAAAGAGAGAGCAGGAGCAGAGGGGAGGGGCAGAGGGAGAGGGAGAAGCAGACTCTCCGCTGAGCTGGGAACCCAATGATGGATGATGTCTGTCCCAGGACCCTGGGACCATGATCTCATCAGAAGTTGGATGCTTAACTGAGCCACCCAGGTGCCCCTCCTCCTTTATCTTATAGAAGTTTTGTTTTATTTTTTTTTTAAGATTTTATTTGTTTATTTGACAGAGCGAGAGATCACAAGTATGCAGAGAGGCAGGCAGAGAGGGAGGGAGAAGCAGGCTCCCTGCTGAGCAGAGAGCCCGATGCGGGTCTCTATCCCAGGACCCTGAGATCATGACCTGAGCCGAAGGCAGAGGCTTAACCCACTGAGCCACCCAGGCGCCCCATAGAAGTTTTATAGTTTTAGTTTTCACACTTATGTCTGTATGTTCCATTTCAGGTTGACATTTGTGCATGGTGTGAGATTAGGGTAGATGTTCATCTATTTTCCATGTAGATATCCAGTTGATCCAGCACCATTTGTTAAAAAGGGTTCCTTTTTTCCTCTTGAATGCTTTGTTGAAAATCAGTTGAATATATATATATTTCAATTTCGGGACTCTGTTCTGTTAATCTGTATGCTTTTTATCTTATTGCTGAAAAGCTAAGAAGTTATATTCAATTGGAAAGACTATTTGGTAAATCTGTAATTTTATGAATAAGTTCAGTTTTTAGCTGAAAATAAGAAAAAAAATTTTCCCATTAAAAGAAATAAAATCTGTATAAATGCACAAGAACAAAGAGAATGAAAGAAGAGATGGCAGAAGAGCAGAGTTGTGAATGAAATTCTGGAGAAGTAAATGACTGATATCCCACTTGTTGGGCCCAAGGAAAGCTGCAGAGACAACGTAGTAGGAAGACGCTGTCCAAGTGCCCGCATCACAGGCCCCAGCAGACTTGGGAATAAGGGGCTGTAGCACTTGTGGAGTCAGCATTGAAGTTGGGCTGAAATGAAATGGGGTTGAGAGTTTTCGTAAGAAGCGGTAGACCCCACCAGATTGCCTTCCCCCTCCCCGCTCCGCGCCATCTCCATCTGAAGGCTGTGCTAGAGGGGGCGGGGAAGGAGGCCTTGCATCCGGCCGTAACTGGCCTCACAGGTTATGGCAGTGGTCTTCCCTGAAGCTGGGAGGGTGAGGTGGAAGCTCTGCCCGGAACCCTGACAGCTAGCAGGTCGGAGGCTTTCTCCCGCAAGGCACCCTCCGGCCACGTGAGCGAGAGCTGTATGGAAACTGACCTGGGGAAGTTCGGTCCAGTCACCTCACTCAGAGGCTCCCGACAATAACCCTTGCCCCTCACCTGGAGCTTCCTTGGGCCTCACTGTTGAATGTGAACAGATGGCAAGCTTCAGCAGATACTTGAAACACCTTTAAAATGAAAGATAGGCCAATACAAACAGGTAAAAGGATCTGATCTTATTTCATGGAAGAGACAAAGCAGAAAGCAGATGGAAGTGTTCAAAAAAACTGAGCGACTCGGAGGGAGATGGAAGATCATGCGTCTGTGGGATAAGACCCCAGTGCCGTCACGAGAGACACTCGGAGAAGCAGACCTGGGGACTTTAAAATATACGTAAGAAAGGGATAGGAGAAAAATGCCAGTGGAGCGGGTGGAAATTCAAGATATCTGCCCAAGTGTAGAACAGAAAGAAAAGATCAGAAAGGTCACCTGGTAGACTCCCTGGCTGGCACTTGGCTAAAGGAGGGCCAGAGAGAGAAAGCAAGGGGACATGGAGAGGTCAAAGTTACCAAGGGAATGTTCTGGAATGCTCCCAGAGCTGAAGGGTTTGAGTTTCAGGCTCAGAGGGGGGTTGCTGAGTAACCCTACAGTTACTTCAAAAAAAGAGCCAAGCTGAGGTGTATTATTTTGAAATTATAGAAAAGTAGAGAAGAGAATAATGATTTCAAAGAAAAAGATTTCAGTCACATGTAAAGGGTTAGGGGGCAAGATTGGTGCCAGTCACTGCATCGGAGCCACGGAATCTAGAATACACGACGAGACAGTGTTTTCCAACTCAGAGTTAGATGCTCTCCCATCCAGACAGTCGAGTGGTAGGTGAATGGAACAGACATTTCAAAACATTCAGGGCAAAAGGGACCACCCATCCAGCCTTTCTCAAAAAGGTACCGGAGAACATCCTTCAGCAAAGTGGTGGAGTGGTCGAGAAACAGAAAGGTCCGGACTCCCCAGACAGGATCTAGTGCAGGAGGTCGTCTCCCGGGTGATGAAGGAGGGAGTCACCCCACAAGGTGTGTGTGTAGTCATTCCACATGGCACCCACTGCACGGCGGGGAGGGTGTGAGTTCGAAAGTCGTGTTTGTAAAGGAGGTGATCCAAGTTACACTGTCTAGAGCACATGGGCAGTGAGTTCTTGAGTGTGTGTCTGTGAGGACGTGTTTTCAGTTCTGTGGGTTACAGCCATAAATAAGCGAAACTAGACACCCGTCACTAGAGGAATGCTTATGCCATTGGATACCTGTTGCTGTGGAACACTATGAGTTAAATCTACACGGGTCAACTTGAGGATACATACGTTTTATAAAATACCCCGTTTTGGAAAAACAATTGTTACAAAATGAAACGGAACGACACAAGTCTGCGTCTATGCATATGTGACCGTAGAGAAAGGTAAATGCCTGGGAGAAACGCACAGCAGGTTACCAGTTAGCTACATGACAGGAGGAAAGGGGAAGAGAAGACTTTGACACACACGTGTGATTCAGACGTGAGCCCCCTTCCATGCGGTAGGTGCATGAAGATCAGGACTGAACGCGTGATGGTAGAAACAGTCATCTCACAGGGGGTTTGGTTTTGTTTGGTTTTTGCCTTCCTTATGCTTTCCTTCATTGCAGTTTTTTATAGTGAGCCTGTATTATTTGGAACCCCCCAAAAATACCCCAAAGCTCGTTTCTTTGTGGGGTGGGGAAAGATAGGTGATCATGAGTGTTTTTTGATATGCTCTTTCATTTCCTTTGGGCTCTAGGAGAGAGTAAGAAATGGTATTGATAAATTAGAAGGGAAAGTGATGCTTCAAGAAATAAAAGATCTATTTTATTTGGGATTTTTGGAGAATAGGGTTCGTAGATAAGGAAACAGTATCCTGAACTGAAATTCTGCCCTACTTGGGGCTGGGGGCTGGGTTTGTGGGGTGCGGTTGGGAGAGTAGGTAAGGAACGTAATCATGCATTGCCCCTGAAGGGGCAATACCTCAGAGTCAGGCTCTTCTGGTCTATTTCCTGCTGGTGGTTAATTTCGGAGTAGAGGAGAACCCCGTTGTAATGCTGGGTTTGTTGAGATCATTGCTTTCCTGTTCAGGAGGAATCCACAGCGAGCATTACTGTTTATCTGGGCAGGACACTTGTCCTCTGGAGTGATTGGGCCTGTGCTTTGGATGCATGTTCCTTATGGTTTTGGTTCGTCATGGCCGTAGAAAGTGTTCCTGGTCAGAGTAAAATCAGTGAGTCAGCAGTGTGCGTGGGGCCCTATTTGCAGAACAGAGACCAGACCCTCTTCCAGCTGCACCCCTGCCGGTCCGTGGGCACCCGGGGCAGGAACTTCGCTGACAGCGCCCAGCCCTGCGCTTGGGACTTGGGGTAGTAGCTCAAGTATTTGCCAAGGGAATGTTTTTTGTGAGTGCGTGTGAATCTATTATGTAATTCTCTTTTCCACAGAAAGTTGCATTTGATACATTATGTGGTAATGAACTTTATCATTTTTTCCCCTTTATTTTCTGCCATACTTTTACTGATGAAGATCAGATGTGAAAGGGCACCTTAATCAGGGTCATGTGGTTACAAAAGCCTACTTTGGGTGTGTAGTGACAGGCCTTTTTGAGATCATTTGATGTTTTCTTCATATGAAGAAATGTTTTCTTCAATTGTACTTCATAAGCTTAGGGAGTACAACTCAGGAGTTGATTCTTGTTTTAATCTTGAATTAGATATTCTTTGTGCTCTTGGTTTGCCATCTCATCAATTATGTAATAGGTAGTGCTTCCATATTCATCCGTTATTTTAGCTATTATTCAATAAATATTTAAGTTCCTTTTACTCATTAGGTACTCTGTGGGGATACGGAAGCAAGAGCTGTCTGTGAAAGAACTTACACTAAAGGCAGACAGAGAATCCAAGAGTGAGAACTACAAGTCAAGGAGCCCGGGAATGAGAGTGGCGGTCAGCTGGGCTTCCTGGAGGAGCGGTAGTTGAGCTAGGCATGGACGCTGGGAAGTGAGCATTTTGGTTTAGGCTCACGAGATCGTGCACACGTGGAACTCACGGCTTAATCCGAGAGCTCTGAGTAGTTGGGCATGTCTGGGATCTGCCAGGGTGCATGACAAAGATTGGGCCACGAGAGGAGTGAAGGTCAGGTTCTGAACTATGTATTCTAAGCCCAGGATACTAAATTCGATACAAAACAGTACAAGGAAAGATTAATGACTTCAGCAAGACAGTGTGTTATAATACATTTGTCCTTTTCAGGTAAAATTTGAAGCAGTGTGGAGAGAAATTACAGAGTTCTGTACAAGAGTCTGATCCGTTTGGTACAGGACTATGATGGTGTATTTGGGCGATAGATAACATTATTCCAGGACCCTGGTGTGAAAATAATGTTCAGGTGCCAGTGGCTTGGCTGCTTCTCCTAGTCTCTATAATCGTGTTCTGGTTTGCTTTAATACTACATGAGAACAAAGGAGGGCACAAGTCCAGGTGGTGCAGATGATTGGGCGGCCATTGCCTAGATTTTTCCTCTGTATTACAGGGGGCTTTCTCTGATGATGGAGAAAATTGTTTAGCTACCATGAAAACATAAAAATTAATACAGCATTATGAATTTTAAGAGTGTCTCTGAATGTAGTCTTTTAAAGCAGATGCTTAAAAACATTCGTTGAATGAATAGCCCTGTGGTATAGCGAAATGATCTGATTAAAATTTAATCATAAAGACACATTATCTATAAGAAAAAGAATGCCGTGCTGTTTCCCTGTTAGGTGAGGGTTATCCTGAGAGATCTTACATTAGATGAAATTATAAAAACAATTATTTTATGATGCAAAGGTGGGTTAGGGACCAGAGACTGAGCACCTGTGGAGTGAAGTTACTCCCAGTTTGACCATTGCATACCATCCTTCTCAATAAGAGTTTGTTAAAAAAAAAACAACAACAGAAAAACCCCCACCACTGCACTACTTCTTTCTGGGGTCCAGAGAAGCAGGTAGATAAAAACAGCTTAATCAGCTGGCTAAGCTTTTTATTGGAAACTGTTGTGGTTCACTTTCGTTGATAGTTGGGGAATTGTCTGTACTGTTTGATCAGTTTAATTCTACCATGACTTTTATTTATAATAAATTCTGGTTTGTAAATCCTGGTAATTTCGTTTTGAGGTATAGCACAGTTCATTATTTTTCCCTTTCAGGTTATGCTTCCTCCTGGAGCCCAGCATTCTGAAGAAAAAGGTGCTAAAGAAATTATCCTTGATGACGATGAGTGTCCTTTACAAATCTTCAGGGAATGGCCAAGTGACAAAGGTAAAGAGTAATTTTGTTTGTTAAAGATTTACTTATACTATATATTAATCCCTGCTGGATATGTTAGTTGTCTAACTGTGAGGATGCAGGAGAGTGCGTGGCGGGGGGCAGGGGGGGTTTTGTGTGTGTGTGTGTGTGTGTGTGTGTGTGTGTGTGTGTGTGTGTGTGTGTTTGCTATATAGTTTTGTAGCTCCTTCCTGGAACTTGCCAGATGGTTCCTCCGTGGAGCCCTTCTCTGGAGGCTGCACTCTCATCCCGTTCCTTCCAGACAAGGTCCTCCTACACCGGACAGCCTGTTCAGGCCTACACCCCAGACCCACTGTGTGAGTTAGCGACAGGGTCCTGTCCACCTGAGCGCTTCTGATGGGGACGGCAACCCGCAGCCTTAGAGATCGTCCAGGGATTTAGTCATTTCCAGTGAGCAATCCAGACTTCTCACCATTCAGAGAAGTTCCCCTAATTACTTCAGAGCAATGAAGGTTGAAAGCTGTGCTTCTGATGAAATCTAGTTTTCTCGCCTTCAGTTTCACAGCGTAAGCTGGGTGTCTGTGAGCAGAGGCCCTGGCGTGGTGAAGACATACAAATTGATGGCCTCATCCCATCAGTAGTGTCGACTGGTAGTTTAAATTAAAGTATACTAGCTTAGTCTACCTCTTTCTAGACAGTTTAAAAGTTCAGTTGTATTATAAAGTCAAATTGCTTTAAATTATGAGTTATTTCAATTAAATTAAGTAAAAATGAGATCAACTAAAAATGTATATATGTATTTGTGCACGTGGGGGGTGTGTGTGTGAATGTGTTTATTGATCATAGGGTTATTTACCAATGTGAACATTCATTTGCTCTTTAACTGCTGCTTTGTTGTTCTCAAGCAGGTCATGTGCTTGGGTTGTTCATTTAAGTTGTTAATTTAAAATAATTTTTGAAAATTGCTAGTAGACTTTTTCAGAACACGAGGGACTAATATTTCCTCTACTGAGTAAAAGTATAAATTGGGTAAGCCTTCATTCAGTCACGCCTTGGGAGATGTTAAATTATATTTTCTTGGTAGATCTTAAAAGAGTTGATGGTGAGTCATTTGGCCACGTATACTGATTTGAGTCTGCTTGATGATTGACAATGTGCACTGTTCTAGGGGTTTTAGTCTTTCAGTTGAAGAGGAGGCCACCAGACTACATCCCAAAGAAAACTAAGAAACACGTCGATGGGAAGCTGGTGAAGGCCAAGGAGAGAGCGGAGGGGTCGGGCTATGGCTCTGCACTTCCGCCCGAGAAGCTGCCCTATTTAGTAGAGCTAAGCCCAGGTGAGAAATACTATCAGTATACATTGTTTTCGCTTCAGAAGTTTATACTATATATATATAATGAATTTTATTTAAGTATCCTTTCTGTTGGCTGGCAACCTTTTTTAGACCATTTATTTTTTTTCAAAAAAGTTTTTCTTTTTTTTTTTTAATTTTTATTTATTTGACAGAGAGAGAGAGAGATCACGACTAGGCAGAGAGGCAGGCAGAGAGAGAGAGGAGGAAGCAGGCTCCCCGCTGAGCAGGGAGCCTGATGCGGGCCTCGATCCCAGGACCCTGAGATCATGACCTGAGCCGAAGGCGGAGGCTTTAACCCACTGAGCCACCCAGGCGCCCTCAAAAAAGTTTTTCTTATGACATTAAAAAACCCAGAACCTTAAGGTCACAGGATACGCATATTTATGCGTAAAAATAGACTTCACATGGACATGAGTGAATATTGAAAAACAAAATTTAAAATAGTGAATATGGAGAATTGAAGGAGAAGTTTAAATGATCCACTTAAAAAAATTTTTTTTCTAAAATAACCTTATAAAATACTAAAAAATGACAAACTGAAATGCACTCTTAGGACCAATTTAATAGAAGCAAGTTTGTGTGTACTTACCATACTATTGCTTAATGTATGAACAGTGTCTGAAAAAAGTATCTTTAAATTTAACAGTACACGTAAGGAATCCATCTGTAAGAGGAAGAGTAGTTGTTTGGTTTTAAAATAATAATAGACTAAGTTTATTTTCATGTTAGACCTCTAAATATTTCTTTTCAGAGCTCTCTTAATTAAGCTAAAGCTGTTGTTCTGAGTTAGCCGTGAGGTGGAGAAATGCATTGACACTCGTGCAGAAGTGTTTCACGCACATATCCCAGCATAGCGTACGGAGGTGGTGTGTACGTGCGTGTATGATATTCTGTTAGCTCAACAACGTCATTTTTGTTCATTTGGTTCAGATGATAGTATAGAATCTGTATTATGAAATGCTGTGAAGAACAGAACATTGAGCTCCCCGCCCAGAACTGCTTCTATTTTTTATTTTTATTTTTTTAAGATTTATTTATTTATTTTGGGGGGTAGGAAGGGGTGGGTGGGCAGAGGGAGAGAATCCCAAGGGGTCTCCCGCTGAGCATGGGGCTCGATCCCAGGACCCTGAGATCATGACCAGAGCCGAAATCCTGAGTCAGACGGTCACCTGGCTGAGCCACCCCAACGTCCCCAGAACTGCTTTTAGATAAAGCTCAATTAGTAAATACAGAAAAAGCTGGAAGCCAAAATGGTAATGTAGATCATCTGTGGTTGCTTGGACAGGAATTACGTTTTTGTCTTCTGTGATTCATGGGCATTTATTTTTGTTTACGAGATTGTAACTGATGATGAGATGAAGTACCTGTGGTCCTGCAGTGCTAATTTCACAAGTAGGATCAGTCGATACAGGACAGACAGGGTTGGTTTGACTAATACTCTGTAATTTATAGTCAGTGGCAATGTGCCGCGGGTAGTAGTTTCTATACTTAATTCTGTTTGAGGAGTTTTTTAGGTTAGCTGTTTGTGATGGTATGTTAGTGTTGCTTTGCCCCTCGGTTCTCTGCCTGGAAAGTTCGCGTGAACCCCTCGCTGTGGTTCGGAGACGCGTGCGGGTCGCTGTGCCGTGTGGCGAGCGTGGAGCCGGGCTGCTTGGCGGCGCGTGGAGGGCCAGCCGCTCTGCTGGAACCGACAGGTGTTGAGGGTCTTTGGGCGTTGGGTCTGCTTTTTAAAATTTTGCATTACATGCTAGAAAGTAATGATTGTTTTCTCTAAATTTTTGAGGATTTAAGAATATTAGTCTAGAGAGAATTGATAGGTAGCAGCTGACATAGAACAGTTTCCACATGAACAGCGGGATGGTGGTTGGGATGGCTTGCAGAGACAGGATGAGAACGCGGTCCTTCATCTACCTGACAAGTATTTATTGACACTTACTATGTGTCAGACCCTCCCCGTCCTGGGCCTTTGGGGTGGAGCACCGACAGAACAGCTGAAACCCGCTGACCTTGGCAACTTCCACTCTAGTGAGAATTGCTACTTTGACGGCTTATTTCACGTTTTTCTATTCCCGGCTAAAAACACACATAGACATTTTAGTAGGCGTGGAAGGTAATAGGCCATAGGTACAACTGGATTCTCTAGTACTTCTCACCAAATATCGGGTTACTGCCCATAACACGTTTCCTGCCTTGGTGGGGCTCTGCTGCCCGCACGCAGCCTGTACTGGGCGCTGCGTCAGGGAGAGCAGCGAGAGCACAGCCCACACGGCCGTTCTGCCTTCGTGGGGCCCCGTCCGCGAGGTCGCGGTGGCACAGTGCGATGCGTCCTGCCTGCAGCCTGACTCCCCCCCGAGTGCTTGCGGCTGCCTGCCCACGGCCCTGCTTGTCGCTGCACAGCGCTCTGCGGAGCCCCGTGCCCCTTCACCCCGGCGCCCACCGGCTGCAGGGGTTGCGGTTGGTGGCGGGCGGGGAGGCTGGGCTGGGGTCTCTCACCGAAGCCGTGTTCTATTGACTCGGTCATGCTGTGTTTTTCCATTTTCGTTATGATTAGTTGAGCACAGTCAGCATGCTGAATGAAATTGATTTCTTCTTCCATTTACACGAAAGTAACACTGGTAAATGTTGATCTGTCGTGAGCAGATAAGTGCTGTCCTTCCACTGGACATACCACCCGCCAAGCAAGGACCCGCAGGGTTGGACCGAGGGGCAGAGTGGTGGATGGGAGGTTTTGAGATGTGGGTGTATCCTTATACTGTCTTTACTGTCTTTGGGAGAAATGGGGGTAAAAAGTCATTTAATTCTTTGGTTTGGATTTGAATGTATCCTTTTAACGGAAGGTGTTAGCTGAGTTGGGTGGTACTCTTCTGTATGATGAACTAACTGTTGCTCTCCGGCTCTCGGTGACTCACCTGTTGTCTTGGTGTTTCCCTTAACAGTGTGCATTGGTCTCTAACACACACTCCTGGAGCGCTGTTGTCTTGTCCTCACAGCTCCGAAAGCTGTGGCTGAAACGTGCTTTTCATCCTTTGAAAGGTGCCCCACTGCAACTCACCCTCTCCTGTCTCTCTCCTCCTTCCCTCTTCCGCCTGTTCTGCATGGCCTCTGTCCTGCCGATGCCGCCTTCACCTGGGTCCCGTGCATGTGTGTCTAACCCCAGGGAGAAGGAACCACTTTGCCTACTACAACTATCACACTTATGAAGGTAATGCTATGCTTCGTACTACTTTTTTAACTACAGCACTAACAACCTCTTGGGCAAAATAATGTTAACTGGCCAAACATTTTATGTATTAGTTTCTTAATTGATACAAATAACTGTATTCTAAGAAATTTAACGTGCCGTCACTTTGGTGGTATCTAGTAAGTGTTCCATGTGCCACATTCGCTTCATTTCACAGAAGCCGGTTTGATAGAAATGTCCGGTTCCTTTATTCAGGCTAAGTCTAGAATGAGAAATTGGACAGGCCGCGTTCCTGTCCTTCCCCTTCTCCCCCCAAAAGAGGTTAGGAAGAGGGGAGAAGCTGGGGGAGGACGGGGCAGGGGGAAAGAGTGAGCGTGGTGGGTAAGAATGCACCCGGGACCCCAGGGCCCGGGCGGTGCAGGAGGGGCTCCGCGGTCACGCCGTCGGGCTGTGACGCTGATGGGGAAGACGTGTCCTGTCAGTGGCTTGTGTCTGACAGCATGTGGGGAGGTGAGAGGAAGACTCAGCCATACTTCACTCGTCCTTAGCGTCTTTTTTGTAGGGAACTCGCATGTTACATTATGACCAGCTTTTAGGGTGTCCTTAGGGTTCTCCTTGTCTCCTGATTGAAATTCGTTTCTACTTGTTAGCAAACATGTACTTTCTTACTTAGAATGTTTCTCAGATTGTGTATCTCTGCCTTCGTCACCTTCCGTAGTACAGCTAGTTTTTTGTTTTATGGAAATACTTTTTTGTCTGTTTTTATGTTTTAAATGTTATTTTTTTACATGTTGAATGTAACAGATGCTTTTCCCTGCCGTATAAAGTTTACCCACTTTTTTGCATCTTGTGTGTGTTTGTTGAATTATCTCCAAATCGATAGTACAGATGTTCATTGGATATTAACTGAACTTGGAGTTTTGGGTTTTGTTCTTTTTAAACAAATATATAAATAAGTGTTATTTATCTCCTATTTTGATACTCATATATGCATAGAGTCTAAGACCTGTTTTTATTGTTTTTTTAATTCCTGAAAAGGATTCTTTAATGTTTTCAAGTGTTTGTTAATTTCATACTGTAAAGTGATGGAAACTAGAGAGAAAATGACATTTCCTTTTTTACCTGGTGTGTATAAAAAAATGCATAGAATAGACTCATCAAAACTTTGACCAAAGTGCCTTTAGTTCTACGGTTGTATCTGAGGAGAGCTAGTTTGTTTTTCTCAATAGAGTTAGTGAAAATGTGCCCTAAGCTCTGTGCTTCAGTAAGCTTCAGAAATTTGATAGTTTTTTTAACTATTACGTTAATTCACTTAAATGTGAGCCCTGCGGGGATGTGAATGTATGTTCAGCTTCTGCCCATACCTGGGACTCAGAACCGCTTGGTCAGCACTCCTTCCTTGAATGAGTTCCTCCCGGTCCCCTAAGTGGCATGGCAAAAATCTCACCTAGCGCCACACACTGACGGCACCCGGGGGTGCCCGGGGAAGCCGGCAAAGGCAGAAGCAGAGCTGGAGGCAGAGAACTGTTGTCAAAACAAAAGTGCTCTTCACAAAATGTTCTTATGCTATGTTCATAATGGTCTGTTTCCCGTTAATATGTAGAATACTAAAGAAAATTTCTGGTTATATCTCAAATTTAAAAAAAAAATAGCAAAAGCAGAAAAGACAAGATGAAGAACAATGTGAGTAGTAATTTAGGGGCACCAGAATTGGCAAGCAAAATTCAGGACATCCAGTGACATTAGCAGTTTTAGATACAAAACTGGTTTTTGTGTAAGTGGGTCCCGCCGATAGCCCATTTGACTGGATGCCCTGTATTTCATTAGTATTCTAATGTTGGTGCAAAAAAAAAAGAGAAATACGTGTATTGAGTTGCTTAATTATATATGCATAAAACAGATTTTAAAGATTTGCTTCTGGGTGGGAATTAAGACAGGAAAGGAAAGGTGTTTTCCATTGTGTACTTCTGTGCCTTTTAAATTTCAAACCACATGAATATTTTATATATTTTTAATTCTACATGATGACATAAAGAAAAAGCCCGGAAACCCTCTGGTAGAAGCACTATTGTATGTGGGAGGGTTACTTAGATTTGTCTCTGCTTTTAAATTAAGTGCTCCAGATCTGTCATCTGTGGGGATAAAGGTGCTCAGGTGCTCTTGCTCAGTTGAGGAAGGGGAGAAAACACAAGGTATTGTTTTAGGCAACACTGTTCTGTGTTCTTTAATGCCCATCAGATGGTCCTTGTGCTCTTCATAAGAAGGGAGTGAGATTTTCCAAAAAAGAAGGATGTTAGGTATTTGAAGATTACCTGCCTGTATCTCTCCTCACTCCCTGACTCAAACACCACTGTAGCTAGTAAATTCTGTGGCCACCGCTTGGGCTGTTCAGGATCTATCCATAAAGGCTTTTCCGGTATTTTCTTCTGCTGTGAAGTCTAAGAGAGCAGCTGGCGTCTCCCCCATGTGCAGGGAGGTCTCCAGTGTAGTGACATGGTGAGAAAGGAAGGACTGGAGGGGAGATTTGTTTTTCCCCTTTTTTTTTACACTTAGAAATCTGTTGATACAGAAAAGGACATACTATCCATTTATTAGTCACAAGATACCATTCAGAAGCACTCAAAATACAGAAGAATATTAATGTGAATTTTTTCTTTCACCCCTAAACACGTGTTTTTCATATTCTTGTATTTTTAAGTTTGTTTTGAAATAATTGTTCTTCATCATTTATTTGCTTTTTTGCTTTCTTTGTAATTCATTTATGTAATTTCTGTGTAACCGTATTGCTTTATTTTATTTTCTTCATTTTTAGCTACTCATCATTCAGTGTTAATAGATTAAATCTTTGTTGAATATATGCTGTGGACCAGACATTGTACTGAGCACCAGGAGCACGAGATTTTTTTTTAATCTAGCTGCCAAGGATGGTGTGGGGGTGGGGGTGGGGGCGAGTACATGGAGACAGCCGTGGGCTCGGGGTAGCGGTAGGAAGACATGGGAGCCGTGGGGCCGTGCAGGATGGAAGAACACAGAATGCTTCCTGACCGGAGTAGTTCCCGGGACCGCCTGTGCTGTTAAAGCGAGCAAAATAATCAGCATTCCTCGGGGGGGTTGGGGGGCGGTTTGGACCAGCAGCTGTAGAGGGGACCTGCCCACCTCCGGGAGAAGGCTCGCTCACATAGCTCTGATGCCTCATTTTGGATCAGGACATGGAGTTAGAGTTGAAAATAAACTGTTTAAAAATAATGCTTCCTCTGCCACCGCACACGATGAAGCCGTTCGAGCTGTGAAGCGCCGTGCATGATGAACCAGTTTCTTCCATGCCTGTTAGACGCTGTGGCTCTCAGACGCGGCTTCCTTTCATCCAGATTTGACAGGTTTCGGAGACATTTCAGAAGTGAGAAATGTTGTGATTAGAATGTTGTTATGTGTGCTCTACAATTAACAGCAGTTGTAACAGAATTTTTATATTCCCGGTGTGTTTTGTCTGTGAGAGTTCAGACCACAGCACAGCTAAGAGATTTTAGCAGTCTAAAATCTGTGTACACTCCCTGTGTTGAACTTCCGAAGCTTTCACAGCTTAATTCCTGGTCCCAGTGACCAGAGATTTTTAACTGGCAACTTAATAAGTGAATCAGCAAGTTATTAGTGCATCAAAGTAGGTCAGGGAGACTGCATGGCCCTTTTAGGACTTTGCAGACCCACACTAGGTTGGCTCTCACAGCTGGGAGGTGGTGTAATGATTCATTCATTCTGCGAGGCTCGTTTCCTTGTATGTTAAGAGCTCTGAAATCAGAATAAATCTTTGATTGAGGTCTTACGCTAGGTTGATATAGGAGGTGAGAAGTGAATGAACATTTGGGTATAAGTGAATGGATGTCTTGACACTGGTTCTTCTTCCTTCTCCCCATGCCATCCCCATCTCAGAAATTAAGGCACAGGAAAGTGAAAAATTTCAGCAGTTCACAGAGGTATAAAATGACAAAAACCAAAAAGCCCAGGGTCCCTTTCTGTCCCTCCCCCACCCACCCACATTCCACTCCGGAAAGCTGAGCACTTTCAATGGTAGCTCTTACTGGAACTTACTGTCAGGAATGGGCGTTGGAATCACTTGGGATTATCCAGCGGGCATGTGTGCAGGCCTTGTCCCCAGACACTGGGGTCCAGAGATCTGGATGAGCTGTGAGGCTGTACACTGAAAGCCTCCATCAGTCCCTGCAGTGCTGTGGGCTCTACAGGTGGCCCGTCTGCTCGGAGGGGAAGGTCCGTGTGTCTGCCTCATGGAATTGCTCTTCAGAATCATTCACGAAAATCCAGGGCTGCATGGTGAAGAAATTTCTTTTTCTGTGATAGGAAAATACTGGTTATGGATGGTGATGGTAGCACCTTAAATTAAACAGAGGCTGATGTGTCGATGTCTTAATTTAAATTTTCTCTATCCAGTTAGTTACGTTGCATGATTAAAATTTGGAGAGTTCTTTGATATGAAACCCTGAGAATTGAGAACCGTTATGTCATTTCTAAGATAACGTTTTGTTCACTTGCTTTGCTGGCTAGTTTCAGATACCATGACAAGAACATCAGACTCGGCAAATGAAGCTTTGTTCTTCTCTCCGCAGATGGCTCGGACTCCAGAGATAAGCCCAAGCTTTACCGCCTTCAGCTGAGTGTCACTGAGGTCGGGACGGAAAAGTTTGACGAGGACTCCATCCAGGTGTGCAGGCGCGGCTCGAGCGCCTTCCGCAGCTCTTACATTTATTTGGGTAGGAAGGGGCCTGCGGTACAGGGCCTGCCGCATGGTAGCAAATGCAGGAATGGACAAACAGGAAAGACTTTTGTTCTAATAGAAATAACTGAGTACTCTGGGTCACTTTCCTTTGCTTCAGCACGAACAGAGCAGACTGTGAAGTTCTGTCCACTCTCCACCTCTGGAAACTTGAGCTGGCCGTGGTGGTGATAAGTTCATGGGTCTTGTTCAGGATTAGGGGAGGTAGCCGGCCCCTGGGTCTGATGCCTGTAGCTGTCGTCATTCCCTGAACTGTAGGGACGATGTTAGCCAGACACAGTTCTCAGGGACTTAGTGAAATAGCATCACGTGTTCTTTGAATAGCAAAGCTGGGGGGTTCCTTACCTGCTCGGCCTCAGCTGAGCTCCGGCAGATGCCCTTCCCCTGTGCTCTCATTTCCCAGTCGCAAATGATAGGTCAGGTTAGTTGGTGTCATTTCAGTTCTGACATCCCTTCCTTCAGCACAGCAGTAAGACAGATAAATAGAATTTGTAATCCTAGTGAATGTACAGATTTATTCTTATCTAACAAATGTTTGAGATGGCGATGTACTTTTCAATTCAGATTTACATTTTGTGTTAAAGCAAGCTACTTCATGCTAGACATAATGTGCTCAATTATTTTGACACTATTTGACAGCGTTTACTGATTTTTATACTGTGGGGGGGATACACTTAAAAAATATCAGAAATCTAGTTTACTTTATATTTATCATATTTATCATAAAAGAGGAGTTCATGGTTTTAAAATGCTGGGTTTTTTGTTGTTGTTTTTACGGGGCTTAACTCATTACCTTGAGATCAAGACCTAGGCTGAGATTGAGTCAGCCACTTAACCAACTGAGCCACCCAGGTACCCCCAAAATTCTGTTTTTAAATACCATGTCCTTTATGATGGAAATTTCTTGGTTTTATTTTAGCTGTTTGGATCAGGAATTCAGCCCCATCACTGTGACCTCACAAACATGGATGGAGTTGTCACTGTCACACCGAGAAGCATGGATGCCGAGACTTACGTGGAAGGACAGCGCATCTCAGAGACAACCATGCTGCAGAGTGGGATGAAAGTGCAGTTTGGGGCCTCACATGTGTTCAAGTTTGTGGACCCCAGCCAGGAGCACGCTCTGGCAAAGAGACCTGCGGACGGGAGTCAGACGGCCAAGGGTTCCCGACATAAGCCTGGGTAATTGCTGTCCATCAGCTTTGAGAGTTTAGAGTGGTTTGATTGATGTGTAAAGGAATCTGAATCAGGCATACATTACAGGTTGTTTTATTTTTAAAATCCCAAGTGTGGTTTTTCGTTGTTGTTATTGATTTGGGTTGGTTGCAGAGGAAATAAGAAAGTGGTCTTGACTTTACTGTAGAATTGGAAGTTGTGGCTGGTGTTTAAATTCGTTTTAAATTTTGTTTTTTTAGCCAGTAGTTTATTCTTTTATGAAGGACTGTGGTATTTTATGTAATGATCCCACGTAACTAAAATTTTTGTTGAGGTGTTTTTTTCTGTTAGTAATAATGAAACATCCTATGAACTCTTTAAGGGATTAAAGATATTTTAGCTCCACCTAGTGCCTTTCTAAGGACTTGCGATGTGGACCTATTACCAAAAAAACAAAAATTCTTACTGATCATCTAATGAAAATTTTTGACGGGGAAGGGGTAAGACTTCCATTTTGGTAATGGTAAATTTTTTCAAAGAAGGCGCTGTTTAGGCCCCTTGTCATCCGTCTTGCAGGCTGCAAGGGCGTGGTCTCCCCACACGCTGCTGAATACAGCGGAGTCTCCACCGAATACGTACAGCTCTGTGCCCCGGCTGCGCCGCGTGCGTGGCGTGCGTGGCATGTGCGCGGTCTCCCTGCTGCTGCCGGTGCTGCTGTTTGTTCTGTGACCTGCCTTTGCTTAGCCTCCCAGAGTGCGTGCTCTGGGGCGGGCGTGCATCTGTGCTCTCTTCGTGTTGGTCTTTTGCCAGTTTCTTAGCATCGTAAACTCTACTGTGATCATTCCTGGCGGGTTATTAATTCATTCTGTGTCCATCTTGAATCCCTGCCCAGAAAAAGGATAAAAGGCAGCTAGTACAAGTAAGACTTAATGTCTTTCTCCAAGATGACACTCTGTGGATCATCACCCCTGTTCCCCTACGCACCTGGGACATGGGAAATGTCAGGGGCTGGTTGAGACCTTCTGTTCCCAGCTGCTCACCTCCGGCTCCACATTTCGGCCAAGGACCGGTCCCTCGGTTCCCAAGGAAAACCAGCATGGGCCTTGACTTCCCACGAAAGCCCGTTTCTGTCTGACTAGTCCTCTAGCTTTAAACGGAATGTGTATCTAAACTCATCCTTCCGTTTTGTGTCTGGGAGGACCCGTTGTTTTATGTTCCTTTTTTAAGGTTGTATTTACTTATGAGCCGTGTCTGCATTTCCTGCCCCTCGGCATGACCTCGGAGTGGCCCCTTTGCTTCAGCCAACAGTCCTGTTCAGATGGTTTCCATTCTGACCTTCCACTCTTCTTCATGCCTGCGTCTTTCAGCACCAGACAGGGTGACAGGCCAGGGTACGCCTGAGTCTTACTTGCCGCTTACCTGTAGGCTGTTTGGCCAGAGAAGTCATCGTGTGGCACGTCTTCTTCTGGCCTGTTGCACATGGTTTCTCAGCGGTCCCTGCGGTTTTCCCCGCCGTGCTTCCTGCCTGAGTGGTAGATAGATGGCCCTTGCCCTGATGGTAGGAGTTGCTGCGGTAGTGGTAAGACTGTCCCTGTTCCGTCACTGCAGCCCTGGAGTGCGGCTCGGCGGGCTTGTCTGGTTTTCTGTACGTGACGTCCCTCCACAGTTGTTTCGCCGTGTGGCTCCTGCTTTGGAGGCTGGCCAGCGTCTGTTCTCATCTTACCTGAGGCCAAAAGCAGAATCATACTAAGAACATGGCTTCGGTTCCTTTGATGAAAATGTGCTGTGAAATTTTATGTGTATTATTACATCTTTTCCTTACAAACCTGGTGAAAACTGCTCAGTGGTTGGTTGAACATGCCAGTACTTACATGTTCATCCATAAACCAGAAATAACTTTCATCTTTTTTATAAACACTAATTTTGTTCTGTTGTCAAGCTGTTGCATACATGTCTAGGTAGGTAACCCATGTGGGTTTTTTCCACAGACGTGTATCTGTGTTTTTTTATTGAGGTATAGTCGGCATGTGTTAATTTCAGGTGCAAAGCAAAATGATGCAATATTTGTATACATTGCTAAGTGATCACCACAGCAAGTCTAGGTACCATCTGTCACCATCCATGGGTACTTTTTTCCTTGTGCTGAGAACTTGCAAGATTAATTCTCTTAGCAACGTTCAGATATGCAGGACGTTATTAGTGACTACGGTTTTCATGCCATACATCACATCCCTGTGACTTAAGTTTATAACTGCGAGTCTTTGACCCGCTTCACCCACCCACCACCCCTGCCTTTGGCAACTGCCAGTCTGTTCTCTGTGTCTGTGAGCTTAGGTTTGTTTTGTTTCAGTTAGATTCCACATGTGAGCGAGATAATACAGTGTTTGTCTTTCTCTGTCTGGCTTGTTTCCTTGAGCACAGTGCTCTCCAGGTCCATCCACGCTGTGCAAGTGGCAAACGTCCCTTCCTTCTAATGGCTGAATAACATTCCATTTTATAGACGTATGTAGCTGATATATATTAGTAATTCTATATAAACAAATATAAATATGTAAGTATTTATACATACATAAATATAAGTAAGCATATGTAAGTACATAACTAATATATTTTTGGTGGAGTTTTAGGGTTTCCTATATGGAATACCATGTAATCTGCAAATAGTGACAGATTTATTTCTGTCTTTCTAATTTGGATGCCTCTTATTTCTTTTTCTTGCCTAATTGCTCTGGCTAGGACTTCTAATACTGTGTTGAATAAAAGTGGTTGAGAGTGGGCATCCTTGTCTCCCTCCTGATCTTAGAGGAAAGCCCTCAGCTCTTCATCATTGAGGATGACGTGTCTGTGGCCATGTCACGTATGGCCTTTACTGGTTGAGGTGCATTCCCTCTGTACCCGCTTTGTCGAGAGTTCTTATCGTAAAGAGTTACTAAATTTTGTCAAATGCTTTTTCTGCATCTGTTGAGTTGCTCATGTGATCTTTATCCTTTATGTTGGTAATACGGTGGAACACATTGACCGATGTCTGGGTGTTGAACCATCCTTGCATCCCTGGAATAAATCCTACTTGATCTTGGTGTGTGATCCCTTTAATGTAATGTTGAATTCAGCTTGCTGATACTTTGTTGAAGATTTTTGCGTCTCTGTTCATCAGGGATATTGGCCTGTAATTCTCTTTTCTTGTGCCCTTGTCTGGTTTTGGTATCAGGGTAATGCTGGTCTCATAAGATTAGTTAGAAAGAGGTCCCTCCTCTTCTCGGTTTTGGAGAGTTTGAGAAGGATTGGTATTCATCCTTCTTTGAACGTTTGGTGGAATTCACCAGTAAAGCCATTTGGTCTTGGACTTTTGTCTGTTGGGTGGTTTTTGATTAATGATTCAGTTTCCTTGCTAGTAATCCGTCTCTGTCTCATTATGATTCAGTCTTGGTAGTTTGTATGTTTCTAGGACTTCATCCATTTTTCCAAGGTTGTCCAGTTAGTTGGCGTATAGTTGTTTCTCATAGACTGTTATGTTATTTTATTTCTGGATACCAGTTATAAAGTCTTTTAATTTCTGATTTTATTTATTTACTTCCCTCTGGTAACTTTGGGCTTTGTTTTTTCTTTGTTTCTAGATCCTTGAGGGATACATGATGCATATGTTCTTAATTGCAGATTTCAGGGTCTGTGTCCTCAAAGCCTTAGTGAATGGTGGACAATTTGATGTTGATGGTCAGGGTGGGACTTCTTTTGGTGCATTCAGTGCACTCATTCGCCTCTTCATGTACGTATCCATCCAGCCTGCGTTCGTGGAGTACCTGTGTCCCATTTAAGTTTGTCCGTGTGCTCTGGGCTGAGGTGGCCAAGATGTGGTTCTTACCCTCCGTGGTCATACTTAGACAATGTCATTAAAGTCATGAGTAAAGTCACTTTATAATCATTTATGAATCCAGACTGTAGTACGTATGTGTCCATGTGAAACTTTAAAGTCTTGTTAGCTTTTGGGGGAAAATATAAAGAGCTTTGCATGGTGTTGAGTAAATTTGTTATTTTAGGATGATAATTTCAAGTGGAGTCACGAAGGCTTGGGCTGTATTTCTGTACATCGATAACGTGGAGGTAGGGATAGGTACGGTGTGTATGTGGCTTTGATAGATGACAGAGGGAGGTGAACTGTCGTACTTCTGTCTTCATCATCAGAGACAGAGTAACTCATCTGAATTTCTCAGACCATGAGACACCAGGAAAACAATTTCTATGTTTTGTGAATATCTTGGTGACAGAGGGTAGGTGACAAAGTATTGGGCTTTGAGTACAAGCTTTTACTTTCTCCAGTTACTATTTGAAGTGTGATATTGTTTTGTACTACAAGATGATTTTATTTTCATAGAGATGAGGTAGAGGAGGAATTTGTACCTGATTTTCTAATTTGAAAACTTGTTCTGAACTTCTGCATCACTTGTGGCTTCATTCTGTAGATTGGGCTTAACTACAAGTTTAAAGTCACCACAGTGCTGTGAAAGTAGGCTGTTGTCTCTCAGCTAACAAAAAAGAGATTGCCATTCTTGTTGGTTACCTTGGGCAGAAGTCTGGAAAACTTAAGCACTAACCCGTCCTGTTGGTTTGCAGGTGTTTTTAGGGCTCTTCTTTCCCCTTTTTGAGGGCCTTTCTCTTGGGCTGGGATTAATGGATTCTGTTTACCCTTATTTGTGCCGAAGAACCATAGCTTGCTTCAGGTTATTGACTCTTCAAAATGAGATTTTATTTGTTCTGAGTTTTTCATAGTGATGATTTTAAAAGTTTGGTATTTTTAGATACTCTAAAAAATTTGTTTAAAATAGAATAACTCTTGAACTGATTACTAACATTGTACAAAAGTTCCCCATTTCTTTATGATAGCCCAAGTAGTGGTATCCATGAGCTTTCAGAAAACCGGACTGACTTCCTGAGGATGGCAGCTTTGCTCCGGTGCCTTGTCCTCCTGTGAGCACAGCTGCCCTTCCTGTGTCAGCAGGTGGGCCCATGGCACTGGAGACCTTTGCACTTCGTTTCTGTGCTGCGACGTGACTAAGCAGTTTGTTTTTTTCTGTTACGGTTCTTTTCAATTTATTGTTATTAAACTATAGTCTTAAAAATTAAGAGTATTCAGTATTCTGAATAACTGAGAGTATTCAGTATATAGCAGTAAGAAAAGTACATAAAGTTTTTTGTTTTTTAAAGATTTTATTTATTTGAGAGAGAGAAAGAGTGCGGCAGAGGCAGAGGGGGAAGCAGGCTCTCCGGTGAGCAGAGACCCTGATGTGGGGCTCGATCCCAGGACCCTGGGATCATGACCTGAGCTGAAGGCAGATGTTTAACCAACTGAGCCACCCAGGTGCCCCGAAAAGTTCATAAAATTGTAACAGCTTTTTTATTCTGTAACTTTATATGCTGAAAATTGATTTCTTGAGGCTCTTTGTATTGGGATATTTAGTCGTTTCTTTAGTATTACTGAGAAAAAGGATGTCTTATCATTTGAGAGTTACTAATTCTACGTATTTCTTTTTTTTTCTCTCTTGAAAGAATCGTTCAGGAGACAACTTTTGATTTAGGAGGAGATGTTCACAGTGGGACAGCGTTACCAACAAGCAAGGTGGGTACTTCCATGACCTGCCAGGACCGTGTGTGTGTGGCATCACAGGACACCATGGATGGATCACTGATAAGATAATGGTAGAACGACTGCGAAGACAGAGGAGACCACATGGTGGACTCTGACTGAGGGCTGTGCTCTTCTGTCCTGCTGTCTCGTAGTGTACACAGCTGGCCCGAGGCCAGGGACTGTGCTCGCTCCTGCCAGCAGTGCGTCCCAGGCTCAGCCTCTGTCTCCTAGCCCTTCTTGGCCAGGTGACCCCGGAGATAACGGGCTGTGCTCGCACCCACCTGCCGCCGTATCTTCTCAGGCAGTTTGCTTCCACAGTTCCCTTCTCTCTCACGATCGGGGAATTTGTCCTCATTTTGGTTAGCTATCACTCAGTAACAAACCACCCCAAAACTTAGTGGGCTGAAATAAAACAGCACCCATTTTCTTGACTGACAGTTGTGCAGTGTGGTTTGGACTCTCCGGGTCTGCTTGTTTGCTGGTCTTGCCGGTGGTGACTTGTGTTGCTGCATTCAGCTTCTGGTGGGCTGGCTGGTTCTTCCTGTCATCTCGGGCTGGCTGGTTCTTCCTGTCATCTCGGGTTGTCTCCTTGGGACCTCCTGCCCCTCTCTCCCTGAGAGCAGCCAGATGTTTTGGTGCCTCACAGAATCCTGGAATTGACGGGCCTTCTTCAGCGTGGGCCAGAGCTGGTGCCCAGCTTTGCTTCCCTCACCTTTCATGGGTTAAAGCCAAACACAGGCTTAGTGCCGATTCAGGGAAGGGTGCTCCTGCTGTGGCTGACAGAGGCCGCGTGCTGAGTGCCCAGTGCAGTGCTTGTTTCCCTCTGGTGGCCTGAGCCAGGTCAGCACCACCTGCTTGGGGCACTTTCTTATTCCAGCCTTGGGGTGTCGCCCCCTCGATTTCTCCCACCTCGGTGCTCATCGTCCTGGGTCTCCTCTGGTGGTCCCTCCTCCACGTCGTCCTCCGCTTGACTCCTCACGTTGGTTCCAGTCCTAGGGTGCCTTCTCCCCCGTGTACACGTGTCCCGAGGGGATCTGATGCAGGCAGGGAGTTAAAGTACATCCCAACGTTAATTACTCTCGGCTGCATCTTTGGCCCTGACTTCCACAGACTCCAGAGGCTGGCTTGATACAGCTGTACTGTGGTCTAAGACGTATGTCAAGTTTCACGCCGCTAAAACAGAATTAGGTTTTCTTTCTTTCCCCGGTCCTTCGGCATCCCAGTAAATGAAATCCTCATCCACGGCCTTGTCGCCACGGAAGTCCATCACGGGTTGTGCTGGGTTCCTCCCCTTCCCTCAGCCTCAGCCTCCACGTTCAGTCATTGGCAAGTTCCGTTTGCTCTTCCTCGGAAATAGTCCACACATGCCTGTCTTTGTCCGTCGCTGCTGTGAGTGGTCGGGCAGAGGCTCCAGGTGTCACATGTCAGGGAATCTGCGTAGCTTCTGACCTTTCCTCTGCTGCCCTGGCCTGTCACTCTTCTCCCAAGGGCCAGGCTGCTGTGCTGAAAATAGGAACTTGATCCTGTGACTGCCCTGCTTTCATAGCCCCTCACCCCACGTACCCCACAGTCTTCCCTCTGGCTCGCACAGCCCCTTCGGACCCAGCGCAGCTGCCCTCGTGGCTCAGCCTGTGCCGGCCACACTGACCACACACCTCTTCGCCATCTGAAGGCTCGCACGTGTTTGCTCTTCCTAGAATGTTCTTCCCACTGGTTTCCATGCAGCTAGCCCCTTCCTAATGAGACCTCAGCTTACACGTCACCTCCTTGAGCATCTGGGCATAATGGCACCTTACTTTAAGTCCCTTGTGCCGTACTGTACTGCCATCTGATCCTTGTCTCGTGTGCCGACTGTGCAGTGGGAGCTCCGTGCAAGCAGGGGTCTCACTCGACGTGTTCACGGCTGTGCTGCTTATGCTCAGAGAGCACTCAGGGCATTGAGGAGCCACAGCACAGAGCTGCTGAGTGACAGCGTGAGCAAATACTCTTGGAACCAAATGGAACTGTCTTCAGAAAAAGTTGAGTTTTTTAGGGGCGCCTGGGTGGCTCAGTCAGTTGGGTGTCCAACTGTGATTTTGGCTCATGATCTCAGGTCATGACCTCAGCATCGGGCTCCACGCTCGTGGGGTGTCATCTTGAGGGTTCTCTCTCTCCCTCTGCCCCTCCCCGCCGCACGTGCACACTCGCGCTCTTTCATGCTCTGTCTCTGAAATAAATTAGATCTTCTTAACAGAAAGTTTAGTTTCTTATAAAAGTGTATAGTTAAAACAGAAAACTTGGTCAATTAAGAAAAAGTACAGAAATGAAAATCATCTGCAATTCGTAGTTGGCTCTTGGTAACATTTCGATGGCTCCTTTTCTGAGCTCTTTATGTCGCAGATGTGTTTATTTATACGCTTTCAAATAATCACATACCCACGCCTACATACAAACCTTTCTGTCCTATGGCCTTTGGCTATGATTTTATAAGTATTTTATTTGAAAGTGGGCTAAAATTATTTTGTAAGATGTTAGCTTATAAGCATACTGTAACTTACCTATTGCCTTATTATTTGTTTGTAACGGTTTTTTATAGTCTGTTACCGTCCCTTGATCAAGCATTTTTATTTCTATAAATGTATTTTGTGGAAGTAACCACTGTGTGTGAATATATATATTTACAAGCATGGTTGTCAGGATACCCTGTCCTGGTGAACATTTTAAACAGTGTGATCAAGGATTAGCTCAGTGAACTTTGGTAAATAAACAGCAAAATGTTACACAGCCATTATAGTTCTGTAACATAAAAATTGTTAGTTATTTACAACATATGAAAAGGTATTTTTTTACAAAGTAGGTTGTATAACCTCATTTTGGAAAATAAGAAAAACCGTAAATATAAATACAGCCCAGCATTACTCTCTGGTTGGTAAGATAAGAATGATTTCTATTATCGAGCTAAATTTCTACAATAAACAAATATAATGAGAAATTTGACATATAATTTTTGCTACAGTGAATTTCTTTGTATAATTTTATTGGTTCTGCTCTGAGTATTTTCTTACTAACACAGGTCGCTTATCTGTTTTTTCTGCCGTGGTTGGTTAGGGATGCGCCCTGCTCAGAGAGCTTGTTTGTACTGAACCGGGCTGCCATGGATGGCCTTTTGCTTCTGTACTCGGCTCGTCATGGGGTGTTGAGCTATGATGAGCAGATTTTTAAACCCTTTCTTACCAAGTTCTACTTGGGATCCTGACTTTCCTGTTGCACATACCCTCTCAGCCCTCTCCTGCATTGAGAGAACTTTCTGGAGTAGTTGCCGTTGTTTCTGTACTGTTTGAAGAACCCTTGTGCATATGTACCACCTTTGCCTGTGTTTAAAGCGCACGTCTAGCTCTCGGAAGAGGAAAGGGGCTGCATGTTTTACTGCTCTTTCCATGACCGTGTGTTGGGGGAGTGCGCTGTGGACATGGCGTCCTCAGCGTTGCCGCACCGCCTTCTCGTCGGTGCTCCTCCCCTGCATCCCTCCGCTGCCTTCCCCTGCCTGGCAGCCTGCATCAGATCTTCAGCTGCAGCAGTTGGTGTGCGCCTGGGCTGTTTGCGTGCTGTTCTGACGTGCTCTGTGTCTCCCCCCGGCTTAGAGCGCCACGAGGCTGGACGGCGACCGGGCGGTGCCCGCCCCCGGCTCGGCGGAGCGTGGGATGGTGAAGCCGATGATCCGAGTGGAGCAGCAGCAGGACTACCGCAGACAAGAGAGCAGGTAGGAAGCAGCTGTTTCCAACAAGGAAGAAGTGGAAGTATTTCCAGAAAGGGCTTGGGGTAAAGATTATTGAATCGACTGAGGTTTGGCTGACATTTTTAGAATGTTATTTGCTTTTCTCGTTACTGAGCTGAACAGAGCGAGCCCCACAAGCAGTGGGACCCCTTCCCCCTGGGCCACGGTGTCGTCTGTCCGGGCGAGATGGGAGGCACTTGGAGTTAAAGATGTTTCTGTTTTAAATGTGCTGTTCTGTAAAACATGGAGAAAGGAAGTTTTTCTAGGATGTTAATATTTGATGATTTTTGTATTTAGTCAGTCCACTAGTCATTTCACCCATCCATATACAAAATCCTTCCTGATTTAAATACACAAAGCCAAACACGACTTCAGGTGGAGTTTTTAGGATTTATGGAGTGCCACGTTACTGTGTCTTACATTCTGCTGAAAAGCGTGGGGGTGAATATCTTTCTCCTGCCGTGGTTCTTGCCCAGTGTTTTCAAACAGAGAACTTCTGCCTTTCTTTACTTCCTTCTCTTACGATTTTTAAGGACATATTTCCTTTGTTAGAATTCTACATCCTTGTGACTTTTAACGTTGCTTAAATGTTGAAAAGTGATGTCATTGCCTCACACGTTGAAATAACAGGTACTGAGTTCCGGAAGCTGATGAGCTCCAGCCGCAGCGTGGTGCGGCTCCAGTGCTTCTCTATCTAGCAGGGCTCGGAACACACAGATGGCAGTCGGAATAGCTCATGAGTACTGTAGCGCAGCCGGGAGTGTCCGTCTCTTGGTGCCATTCTGTTCTCTCTCAGACCCGCTAACTGGGGCAGGTGTCGGGCCAAGGTCATGTATCAATTTGGTGGCAGGCAGCTGATGTAGTTCTTTAATTTTCCATCGTCCAGTAGAGGGCGCTGTGTGTTGTAAGTTGGTAATACCATTTATACAGTAACTCAATTTATGGATTGATATGGGAATCTCAACTTTTTCCCTTGTTTTTATCCTGCACTTTTGGTTATTATTCAAGATTTTTGTTGGCTATGTGAATTTTTTTAGATGTAATAATAAGTCTGCTTTCTGTGTACTGTTTTTGGTGGTGTATTCTAGAGTAAGATAGTTCACATGGTGAACTAGTATGAAGAGTGCCTCTGTTTATTTATAAGGTGATTGAGAGGAATGTATCAGAGTTCTTAGCCCATAAATATTTGAATGAGTGAATGAGTCAAATGGAAGAGAGTAAAGAGCAATCAGGGTAATTCTTTTAGGACATGCGAAATTAGTAAGAGTGTGTGCGTATGCCTATGTGTAGTCGGTGAGTAAGTATGGTAGGTTAGTACGGTGTCTGATAGCCATCTGATGGTTCACTGTGTGTTAGATTGATTTTATCCTGTGCGCAAAGATTTTACTGAAGGGTTAATTAGAACTATAGGCACGTGCTACTTTGTTGATAACTACAGTGGTGGTGGAAACAGATGATTCTTCTATTTTCAGTCTGTTTTTCACATATACAATGTGGGTATAAGCAGTACTTCACTTAATTAGTGTATTCATAAAAACCTAAGTCGTTTTAATATTTTAAAATACTGATTTTAGTCAGGGAAAATATCTTTTTGAGTAATGGAGTGCCTTAAGTTATGACTGACACATTATTTTATTTTCTTTGGTGAGAATTTAAGTTCCTTATTTTTACCAGATTTGGTAAATTGATGAAACCAACAGCTGGTAAGGTTCATCCATTTTATTGTGTTGATAGTAAATTGAAGGTAACTGCTTATCTTCAATTTTAAATGGCTCTGAGTGTAGCAGTTAAGAGAGATGTGTTAACATATTTTTATAATTGGGCATTTAAATTATGTTGTTTCTAAGAGCTTTTTTTTATACTTGAATTGTTGAGTTAAATCCAAATTATTCAATCATAGGCAGGATAAGAAACGTTGAAGCATGTAATTTGATAGAACTTTGTTTTTCCTTCTAGCGATGATAACAGTTTGAGGTAACTTGCTGTGTTTCTCCTTCAGTCCCCGGGGGAGGTGGGGTGGCGGGACGCGAGCTGCGGCGGACGAGTGACTTGAGTCTGTGCTCATCACGGGCTCTTCTCCCCCTCGGCTCCTTTCTTGAAGAAGCTGTCGCAGGAGGCAGTTTGTTGAGTGAGCGGTCATAGCAGCCACTCCAAACGCGGAAATCGGGCAGGTTCGTCACCGATCGTCCGGGGTCGGTAGACTTCGGCGTTGCTGCTGAAAGTGACTGTCATTTACCTCACTAACAACTTCGTGAGCACCGATAATGCTGTTGACTCTCCCTCCCACCAGATGTGAAGCTCTGTTTGAACACTGACCTCAGTTCTGTCTGAGCCGGTCCCTACCTCACTAGTTGCTTTCATCCCCTGTAAGTCTCTGCAGCCCCACGCCTCGCTTTCCAGTTAAGTTGGTGGGAAGGCACAACATGTGTTTCTTTGCTTTTGCTGTCAGTTTTAATTTTCTTAATCTATTCGACGGCGGATTTTTAGAAAATTTTTCCTGGTTATCTGTTAAAGCTGAACTAAAGTGGTGAAGATTTAAACTAATCTCTAGGAATCTAATCACTTGCCAGTTTGTTAGGGGTGAGGGGCAATTTACAGATGTTATATATAAAATAGAACCAGTAGCCCCCACCAGCTTAGAGTAATGATTAAATTGCTTGAAATTCTAATCACATGTCAACACGAAAGAGTAGTTAAGTTAAACTGAAAACAACCATCAAGAACAGTATCAATCTAAGGTAAGGATTTGTAAATTGGATTTGTAATTATTTTACACATTTTAGAAATTCTGTGCTTTCTAATGGCTTTCAGGTGTCGTTTGACCACAGTACACAACACAGAATCCTGGTGTCCACAAGCCCTGGTGGACACATGCCTGCAGATGTGTATATTCCTAACTGAAAGGAGGACTTCGCAGAACAGTGAACCTTCTGTTCCCCGCCCTCCAGTGGGGTCAGGGTGACCCACTATGTGGAGAATCTTTTATACAAATAGAAATGTGCCTAACCTTCGAAGTCCTTAGATCCAGGATACGTGGAAATACATGATCTTAGTACGCTGCTCATTCTTCCAAGCGATCCAAATCCTAGCTGCTCTTGGTTTATATTTCTCAGCAGTGCCGTGTTTTTGTAGTGTCCAGCTAATGATGAAAGGTGTCTGGAACTGATGTGACTTTAAGAAAAAAGTGTGAGTGGGATGTCTTTTTCTGAAGGTGAGCTTTCCCGTGAGCAGTAACGGGGTGACTGAAGGGGTCTGCGGGGATCCTCTTCTCTGAGCTTTATTAGAAGCCAAGGGCAGCATCTGGCTCCTGGGAACTTGTTCTTCACGTGTAGGAGCTCAGTTTCAGGCTCACGGTGGTTTAGTTTTCCTCGTGTCTCCCAGCAGTGGCTTTTCACTGTGACTCGAGCCATTGCCGTGGCAGGTGCGGGACAGCCTGGTCGGCGTTCTCCGCACAAAACCATCATGAATAATAGAGACTCGTGGTGAGATCAGTTCTCACGGGGGAAGCAGATACTATAAGGAACTGACCTCCGAAGAACAGGGATCTGATCACTGCCAGGACGTGCATCTGAATGTTGGAGTAGCGTCCACGTGAACCCGAGGCACTGGGCGTGGATGATTGGTTAGAGCTGGACAGAGACGGCAACAACAGCTGCCGAGACAGGCACAGGGTGTTAGTGATGTTATCATTTTAAGAGATGGCCGCTTTCTTCTTTTCAGAACTCAGGATGCTCCTGGGCCTGAGCTGATATTGCCTGCAAGCATTGAATTCAGGGAAAGTTGTGAGTAATTTCAGATTCCATTGTTAGTGAATTATTTCTTGTTCCATTTTCCTCCATCTGATTTTCATGGGCTTTTTTTTTTTGTTCTTTTTTTTCTTTTTCTTCTTTTTTGAAATCTTTTCACAGCTGAAGATTCATTTTTATCTGCCATTATAAATTATACTAATAGCTCTACAGTCCATTTTAAGTTGTCACCTACATATGTATTATATATGGCGTGTCGGTATGTATTGTCCAGCCAGTGCAGACCTGATGTCAGTCCTACAGAGCGCACTCACAGAGTGATTGCCATAGTCCACAAGATGGTGAGCATGATGGAGGGGGTGATCCAGGTAAGCCACAGCCCGCACAGCCAGCTCAGTACGCGCCTCTTGTCCCGGGGCCCCGCCTGCTCCCGTGTCTGACTTTGCCAGCTCTGGAAAGAGCATGGACACTTGCATAGCTTTCAAAGTGGAAAAGAAATGTAAACTGGTGTTCTCCTTAATCTCCATGTGGGAACGTAATGATCACGGTAAAGATCCTTGAAATGGTAGTTGCAAGAACGCATTGAGACGTGGGGTTTTTTTTTTAGAATTAAAAAAAAAAATAACTTGTTGACGTGGATTTCACATTCACGTAAATTAATCATTTTAAAGTGACTCCTTCGTTAGCATTCCGGACATTTCACAGTGTTGTGCAGGCAACCACTTGTGGTTCCAGAACATTCCTGTCTCTCCAAAGTAAAGCCTTGTACCCATGAAGCAGTTTGTCCTCATAACCCCCCACCAATCCCTGGCAACTGCCTTCTTAGAATCTTCTCAAGGTTTTGAAGGCATTTGCTCTTTTCTAGTGAGTGTATGATGTTGGCAGTAATTCTATGGATTTTTGATAGCACGCCTTTAGGTGTGATGGACATCACGACATTCCTCAATGATGTTGACATGTTCAAAGTCTTTCATAAAATTGTTGAAAGCTTAAAGAAGCTAAGGGTATGCTCTTTGTAGGGTGGTTTGTTTCTCGTTAAGGACTCTTCATCTGTAATTGACAAAATTAGTGTAGCAATTTTCCAAACACGGATAATTTGAAGATTTTATTCGAAGTCCTTAAAAGTCAATGTAAAGTTATTTTTTTTTTTTTTAAATTTTTCCAAACCACTGATCAGTGCTGTTATTCAGCCACAAAATATAAAACTCTGGTTACGTACTGTGAAGCAACATGGTTAGATGGTTCAATTGTTTCCCTCCTGTGAGGATAGTTTGAGCAAACAAATCTGTTGATTCCTTCAGAATTGTTTTAAAAGGCCAAAATTTTCAAGAACTGTTTCTTTTATGTTTGAGGGGTGAGCCTGTGAATCTAATGGGCTTGTGATTCTTTTACCCAAGTGAAGAAACAGCTAAAAGGGATTGTCATTTTATTTGGATCCCATTTTGTGTTCCCTCTCCTCCTAATTTATAAAGAAACATGGGTTTTGTTTTAGTTCAGAGCCATTGTCTGTCTTCCCTCATGTTTGCATTTCTAAAGCCTGTTTCAAATTGTGAAACTCCTGTCATTAGACTACTGTTGATAGACTATTTCTGATTGCATTTGAACTAGTCAGTGAGATCATCATTATCAAAATGGTCTACTGAAACACACATTTAGGGTTAGTATGTGATTGGAGGAATCTTAAAGTTTCAGGAAAGAACCGTGGTAATGAATAAATGCTTTAATTTGTAAAAACCTACTTTCAAAAACCAATTTACTCTGTTTTAGTATAGTTACATTTGTTATACATTTAAAAATTTTTAACTTTTATTTTTATTGTTTCTGTTGGTCTTTTCTGTCTCTTTCATCCTATTAAACCAGAGGATAGACACTCATCTTACATACCTTGAAGTAGGCAGACACACGTTATCATTAAAAGACGTTAAGAAGTCCTGCATTTATAAATCTTTTAAAGAGATCAGTGTGTTCCTGTGTTAATTGTCACATTTCTTGATATAAAGTCTGGGAATTCCCTCCCTTACTGCTCCAGTGTTAAGAACATGGAACTGATCCTTTATGTCCTGCACTTCCAAAGCTGCTTCCGAGCCAGGAGCGAATATGTAATTTGGGAATAACCGAACTAAATGTCGTACCTTCATGTCGTACCTTCATGTTAGTGTTTTGATTTTTTTAAACTATCATGATTGTTTACAAGTTTCTTTCTCTCGTTCTGCTTGATTTCCCTTCGTCTGTTTTTCTCCAGGAAGTAGACCAGGTTGATCAGGTAGGACGTGCTGCTGGGAACTTGGTCCTGGCTTTGTCGGCTTAGCTGAGTTTCTCGCGCTGCTTCCATGTCAAACACAGTACTCCAGCAACCGGACTGGGCGGTTCATAACACTCATTCAGCAACTGAAACATGCAGTACTAAATCCTTTTTTGACTGTGCAACCTTTATCAGCATTTCATAATTTCTGCTTAATGCACTTCAGTGTGGATATGAAATGACAAAAGTTCTGTTTCTCCTCTTTCTTGTTTATCCTTGGTTCCTATTCTTTGGATCTCATCTGAGGTTGCCTGGCCTGCACATGTGGTCGGTCGGGAGACGATGCGATAGATCAGTACTTGATAGCGAGTTGCTCGGCGTCCGAGCCGGTGACTGCGCGTGTCAGGGTGGCTGTGGGTAACCGTGGGTAGCCGCGTGTGTCCTTCACAGATTACCAGATAATGCACGATCTCCAATTGGGTGTCATAGGGTTCGATGTCTCTGTTTTTGGCCCTGATTCCATCCGTGGTAGCCAACTGGATCCATGTGTCTGTCCATGAATCCTAAGAAGGTGTGGCAGTTCCACTGCTGTGAACGTATCCAAATTCCTTTGCAAATATCTGGTATCTGTGGTAAATACCTTGGTGACAGTGGGAAGGTACTGGTCTATCTCCAGCAGCTTTTCGAGAGCATTCCTTTTTATTTTCGTTCTTTTTGTTTGTCTTGGGGTTGCTTATGGAAATGTGTTCTGTCTGCAGAAACAGAAGAATATTGCAGGGGCACTTGCCTTCTGGATGGCCAATGCGTCTGAGCTGCTCAACTTCATTAAACAGGACCGCGATCTTAGTCGAATCACACTGGACGCCCAAGACGTTTTAGCACACTTGGTTCAGATGGCGTTTAAGTAAGGAGCACGTTTTTGGAGATTGCACTGTTCTGTAGAGATTTTTTTCAAAAGGCTTTTATTTACCCTAATTGAAGACGAATAGCGAGAAGCATGAATAACTGTGCCAAATGTGTTGATTTAAGAAATTGAATTTATTGAACGGTGTTTCAAGAATCCTGACAGTAAAACTATTGTAAATGGAAACTGTTTCTAAATAGTATAGCCTGTTTCGCTTATAATGTCATGTCTGACAATAACAGTGCATCCTGCTGGGGTTATTAAAATTGCCTACGTATTTTCAGATACCTAGTTCATTGCCTTCAATCAGAACTGAATAATTACATGCCAGCCTTTCTGGATGACCCTGAAGAGAACAGCCTACAAAGACCGAAAATAGGTCAGGATGCTCTTTTTTCCTCCCTCCGTCTCTCTCCTTTCTCTCTCTCTCTCTCTCTCTTTCTGTCTCTCAGCTTTCCTTCTTTCCTCCTTCCTGTTTAACTTCATTTTAATATTTAATATGCATAAGAAGGAGATATTTTCAAAGTAAATGAGAGAACCTGTTGAATTTGGTATTCTTTAGTAAATTGCAATCACCGTCTGTTTTGTTTTAAGAATAGCTCTCGTTTTGGGGTGTCGTACTTTCTCAGAAAGTCTTTTGGGGTGACCTGCCTTGCACATGTCAGCCCCTGTGTGTGGTTTCAGACCTCACTACCGCCTCCTGTCTGAAGAGACTGCTGTCTCGAGAGTGACTGAGTAGGCATTCTTACCATAACTATTTTGTGCATTCACTGCTGGTTCACAAGACTCTTGCTTCTGTCCCGCATCTCTGCACAGATGACGTTTTGCACACGCTCACGGGAGCCATGTCTTTGCTGCGGCGCTGCCGAGTCAACGCGGCCCTGACCATCCAGCTCTTCTCACAGCTCTTCCACTTTATCAACATGTGGCTCTTCAACAGATTGGTGACCGACCCCGAGTCGGGACTGTGCTCTCACTACTGGGGGGCGATTATCCGCCAGCAGCTGGGACACGTGGAAGCCTGGGCAGAGAAGCAGGGCTTGGAGCTGGCAGCGGATTGTCACCTCAGCCGGATAGTGCAGGTGGGCTGTCCGATTCTCACCGGCCCACAGGTCGTGCACTTCCCCGTCAGTGCCTCTCGTTCCGTCAGGGCTCAGAATGGGGTTCAGCCAAATCAGCAGCCCCGTCTGGGGGGTTTCATGTGTATAGCTAAAGAAACAGTGGTGTGCTGGTTTGCCTGGGTCTCTGAGACAGACTTCCACAAGCTCCAGGCTTCAATGACAGACATTGTCTCACCGTCTAGGAGGCCAGAAGTCCAAGGTCAAGATGTGAGCAGGGTGTTCTCGGCCTTGGTTTTCACAGGTGTTCTCCCTGTGGGCATGTGTGTCTCCACACGTCCACTATTTATATGCACATAAGTCACGTTAGACCTCTTCTCACTCACTTCTGTCAAGACCCTTGCTCCAAGTAAGGTCGCGCGTTCTGAGGTACACAGGGTTAGGACCTCAGTGTATGAGTCTTAGGGCACACAGTCCAGCCCGTGGCAGCTGGTGAACAGTAAAATAAATACCCTTAACGGGTTCTTTTTTATAAAACCAGTATTTCGTGAAGCTCCATGCTGAATGGACAGATTCCAGTGCGAAACTAGCTAACATGTAGTGGCTCTTTAGCACATGGAGCCGGGTGAGCACAGAGAACAACCCATGGTGGACGCACAGAAGAGAAGGCGAAAGGGGTCCAGCGCTCGGCAGTCGCCGCATCCCAAAGGATGAGAGCAGGGGACGGAGAAGGGCACAGAGGAGCTCTCCACAGCTGTGCGCTCACAGCGGCCGTGCGCAGCAGCTCGCTGTGCGAAGGGCTCAGCCGCTTCTCAGGGAGTCCCCGCGGAGCCCACCTGGACGTGGGGCTTTTGCAGTCAAGGGAATGAGGATCTGCAGCCTCAGAACGTAGGACGGATTTTTTTATTACAGTGTATAATTTTGCATTTTTTCCTTAATTTCTTAATCTTGTTTAAGGTAATGTAGTCTAGAAAGAGGCTACTATCCAGCTGGCTATTTAAAAAGTCATTACAATGAAACTTTATTCAGTCCCCAGTAATGGGTAATCAGAGTGGTTGTGATATAAATATTTACAGTTCCTTAGATAATTTTTTAAAATGATTTATGAATAACTGAATCTCATTTACATTTACATATTTTAGTAAAATACGAAGATATACATTTTAGTGAAATTAAGAAACCATTTAAAAACCTTTACTAGACAACGTGTTTTCAGTTTGTTAGTATAAGTGTTTCCCTAAAAAACATTCTGCGTTTTAAAATCAAATTAGCAAGTTATTACAGTTTTAAATGTTACATGAAGGGGAATAGTTGTGAACTACTTTTGGTTTTTTTTGTTTTTTTTTTTTTTCTTTTTAAAGATTTTATTTATTTATTTGACAGAGAGAAATCACAAGTAGGCAGAGAGGCAGGCAGAGAGAGAGAGGGGGAAGCAGGCTCCCCGCTGAGCAGGGAGCCTGACGCGGGCCTCGATCCCAGGACCCCGAGATCATGACCTGAGCCGAAGGCAGAGGCTTTAACCCACTGAGCCACCCAGGCGCCCTGTGAGCTACTTTTGAATCATATCTTCTGTTATTCTTCTCAACAGGCAACCACTCTGCTCACAATGGATAAATACACACCTGAAGACATTCCGAATATAAACAGCACCTGCTTTAAGTTAAACTCTCTGCAGCTTCAGGCCTTGTTACAGAATTACCACTGCGCGCCCGATGAGCCTTTCATCCCCGCGGTGAGTGCACCCCGTCAGCCGCGCAGCGGGAGGGTGTTTGCTCAGGGAAACGTGCAATTCCAGGAGTGGGGGCGGGGTGTTTATAATTACTTTATTTCTTTAATAAATAAGCTACTTAATCATCTCCGAAGATCGTATTTCTTGGTGGTACTTGAGTTAGGGTTCAGTACAGGAAGTAGAAAATACACAAGCATTTTAAGTAGAAAGGCATTTATCCAGGGAATTAGGTTCTTGGAAAATCACTGGAAGGCCTGGAGGAGAGGGAGGTCCGAAGTTGCCCTGGTTCCCAGGCTCAACACTGTGACCCGAGGCTCAGAGGCCCAAGAGCTCCTGCCACGGCCACGGGCATCCGTGTACCATGGGCGCGGGGGGCCCCCTCACGTCCGCCGCACGGCCCCGCGGGCCGCCGATGGCCAGCAGCGCAGCCGGGGGCCTCCCCGCCCCGCAGACGCCTCTGACGGGGGGCGGGGGGGGGGCGCCGAGTTGCGGCAGCCGGGGCCCCCGCGGCGGGGGGGGGGGCNCGAGGGGAGGCGGGAGGGTGAGCGGCCTGGCGGGCCGAGTGTGCTGCGGCTCCGCTGTGTGGAGTGCAAGAGGCTGCCAGTGCTCGGCCCCGCGGAGAAGCCCTGCTCGCGGCGGGCGCGCGGACGAGGGACGCGCAGGAGGCGGGTGGGCCGAGCTCTAGGGTCGACTGCCTGCCGGCAGGAGCCGCATCCAGAGCAGCCCAGGTCAGAAGTGAGCAGACGCCCCGACAGCAGAGCGCGTGGAAGGTCCCGACCCCATCCCCTGGAGCGGGCGGCGTGGCCCGCGGCGGGACTCTGCACGGCAGGGGCAGTGCGCTGCGTGTGTGCTCGCGCGTCAGACGCAGAGTGTCTGCGGCACGCGCCCATCTGCACGGCTTCCCAGAGCAGACGGGGGGCTGTGGCGGGAGGAGCCCGGGTCGCTGCCCCGGAGGGACACGGGCGGGTGGGGGCTCTGCTCCCGTGAGGGCTCCACTGCGTGACCCGGGGGAGCCAAAGCGTGTGTTCGCTTTGTTGGGCGGTGCAGCGCAGCTGGGGGAGCTTTTTTCTCTCTTAGCTGGGAGTGGATACTTCTGTCCTGACTTTTTACACTCACCCTTGCGTGAGCCTCTCCTGTCATTAAGGATTCTACAAAAATAGGATTATTAGCACCTGGATGTTAAAAAATTGTAAGGAAAAAAAAACGACTACTTTTGAAAAGGAAAAACCGTTTTCTTCTGATAGAATAATTTCTTTTTAAGGCTGCCCGTTACTTGAGATTAATCCTGACTGTGTTGGTTCATATGTTTGAAGGATGTGGTCCGCTAGTGCCCCATGGCTCTGCAGACTGTGTTAACACACTGGGGAGTCTGCTGTCCCTCGCGGCCCTGCCTGCCTGTGTGGCCATGCCGCGCACAAGGAGGTCTGAGTAGCCGCCCGCTGGCGTGTCGCCTCACTGTGCGTCTGTGTTCTGACCAGGACCTGATCGAGAATGTGGTGGCCGTGGCCGAGAACACGGCTGATGAGCTGGCGCGTAGCGATGGGAGGGAGGTGCAGCTGGAAGAGGACCCCGACCTGCAGCTGCCTTTCCTTCTGCCAGAAGACGGCTATTCTTGCGACGTCGTGAGGAACATTCCAAACGGCTTACAAGAGTTCTTAGACCCTTTGTGCCAGAGAGGTGAGTCTCGCATACTGTACTTGCAGTCTGAACTCCGACCTGGGTTGGAGTGAGCGTTGTACCAGGTGTGTGTGGGGGGGGGCGCAGTGCACATGTGTGAAGCACACGCACGTGCTTCTGGAGAAAGCCATGTTGCAGGACGAGAAAGTGTTTCACGGTGACGTGGGGTCAGCAGTGTCACACTGTGAGGTTCCTGTGGGCATGGCTCCGCCTGCCAGCTGTCACAGCCACGTTGCTGCCTGGCCTGCTAGGAAGGAGGACCTTTTTTTGCTCCTCCTGCTGTCTCTTAGGAGCTGGGAGCCCAGCTCATCCTGTGGAACTGAGCTGTCCATGCGTGTCGCTACCAGCAGAGTTGTCAGGAGCAGCGCGAGTGCGGCAAGCAGACCGTCTCAGCTCGGACCCCAGTGCTGCCACCTGTGACTGCCCGTCTAGGAGATGGGCACATGGACAGCAGGCACTCAGGGCTTGTGCCGGGGACTGGGCCAGCCGCCTCTGGGCTGCTTAGACCTGTGGCACGGAGTGCGGCCCCGACCTCGTGTCGGCGCTGCTGCCACCATGAGCACTGTGCGCGGCACCTGCCATGGGCTCGGCACCTGCTGTGGCCTCGTGAGCCACGCTTCAGCTGGTCTTGTCTGGGGGCAGTGAGCTCCCCTGGGTTTTGATCCCTGACCCGTTTCCATATCCTTGTTGGAATGTGGTGGTAGAAATACCACACTTATGGGGTGGCCGGGGGGCTCAGTCAGTTGAAGCTGCCGACTCTTACTTTCAGATCGGGTCCTGATGCCAGGATAATGAGATCGAGCCCCATGTCGGGCTCCCTGCTCAGCGGGGAGTCTGCTTGAGATCCTCTCTCTCCCCCGCTCTGCTCCTTCCCCCCCAAAATACCATGCTTACACCTGAAGCACAGACTTTTAAATTAGACCGCAGTTGAGTCCCAGTCTGCTGTGTTTTGTAACATGGAGCCCAGATGAATTGAAAAATAGATTCAAAATTCAGGAGTTAGTTTAAGCGAAAATAATAATAGCAGTTTAGGTTTTCTGTTCATCTACATGAATTTGGTGAGGGTAATTTTTTATTTCAGTGATTATTTCACATGCTACAATAAATAGATTTTTATGCCTTTAAAGGTTATGATAGTTTAAGATTTCCATTTTACAAAGGCCCCTTCTCGTAACAGAAGGGTAGCGTGTTAGTTGCACCGGCCAGTGTATTGGAGCCACGCCGGGAGCGCGGACTCTTGTCTGCCCTCAGTGCCGTTCTTTGAGCAGCAGAGCTGAGGCGCGTGCACCCTCGAGGGACCTCATGTGACAGAGCGGGGGGCCCGGACACGAACCTGGGCTCCTGTCTGGGATGAGCGGGGACATCTAAGAAAGCTTGTTGGGCATGGGGAGTCCCCGCGTCCGGGCTCCTGTCGGGGGAACCCTCCCGCCCAGCAGAGCGGGCCCGAGCCGGTCGCTGGCACCCGCGTGTGGCCGCGGGACGAAGCCCAGGGGCCTCCGTTGCTGCGCGGTGGTGCGCGTGTCATGCCTGCAGGGCCGGGCCCGTCACACCTGGCGCCCCCGCGCGTCGGGGGCAGCCGCCCTCGGGTGCTTCTCGGCATGTTGCCGCCGGCTCTGCGGCCCCCGCGCTGCCCCTTGGCCCCCAGGAGCTGAGCAGGCCGGCGGCTGAGCAGGGCAGCCCGTCCGGCACATCTTAGTGCTGGCGAGTGCGCCACCCCGCGGAGTCCCGGGGCCCTGCCCCCTGGGCCCGCCGCTTCACCCGCGCGCTTGGATTCGCTCTCTGAGGTCCCAGTCAGGTGGCCCCGTGTCTAGGAAGCCTCCGCCTCCTCCTGACACTGAAGCCGCTTTCCCCACAAGGGAGTCTGTGTTCTTTTGGGACATTTTTGCAGCAGCACTTGAAGCGCGTGGGTCCGTCTGTCTCTGGGGTCGAGCTGAGTCCTGGGGCCCGAGCTCCCCCTGCTCCGCGGCACCTAGCGCGGGGCTGCTGGGCGTTGAGTGCCCAGCTCTTGATGTAGCTCCTTGAGAACGAGCGCACGGCGAGACTAACGTACGAGCATTTTTCAGACCGTGCGTGTGAACTCCTGGTGTGTACACAGCTGGCGGTTCTGTAACGGGTGCCGTAAGGAGGAGCTCGCCAGGTCGGGAGGAGCGAGCTCTTGCCTGGGCCGTGAAGTCTCCTCCGTGACTTCCCCTGAGGCTCCCGCATTGATTGATTTCAGAGCGTACCGGGTATTTCATCATGGTCTTGGCGTTCCCCGCCTTGTTCCGTGTGTGTCCGATGATAACACAGCCTATTACACAGGGGCCTTTACAAGACTTAGAAAGAACTGGGTGTTTTCTTTGATGACATCAGTGTTTTTAATTCTTCATGCTCAGTTCTTTGTTAGCCAAATAAAGAACTACTATGTGCTCTCAATTTATGTTCCTTTTGTTTTGTCCGATGACACAGTTGTGTGAGAGAAGGTGTAAAGCCAGCACGGACTCGTACCTGATCTTGAGATACATTCCTTCAGCTAAGAGAGCAGAAGATGTCTGCTTGACGTATGATCCAGCCTTGACATTTGAGGAAATAAGAAAATAATAAAAATTGTTCATTTCAAAATTGTGATAATCACAGTCCCCTCAGGCGGGGGAAGGAGAAGTTGTAGGTTATATTTTAATGAAAATGGATTGAAACTGTGATTTAACGAAAAAAAGGACTATAAGTTTCTATCTTTATTTTAACTGTGCTCCTACAACATCTCCTCTTCCCCTTACTGCGAAAAAGACCTGTAAGGGTCCACAAATCACGGGCGAACCCTCCTGACTGGTGGAGCCCTAGCGTGGGAGAGTGCCGGCGGGCGCCAGCGAGGGCTGTGCGCGGACCGGCTGCGGCTGCGCCGGCTGGCCAGGGCGGTCCGTGCGACGTCGGGCACGCGCCGTGCTCCTCATGACCGATCAGCCGCGAGCCCCATGCAGGCCTGACCGCTTTGGAGACAGTGTAAGAACCGTGCGAGGCCTGACGACTTTGTCAGGAAGGTCCAGAGAAACACAGGATAATGTCTAACTGAAGAATGACCTATTTTGAATTGAAAGGCTTAGTTTTGTGAAGATGTCGTTTGTTCATGATGAGAATGTCGTAGATACTCTTTAAAACATTATAAAGTGATTTTAAAATTTATTTGTAAGAAATTTAAGTGGTTAGGAAGTTGGGACAGAGTCGCGAGAAGTGGTCCATCCTACAGGTCAGACCCTGTCGTGCCTGGAAACCATGGAGCCCAGGGTGTGGCAGCGCGGGCGCGCGTGTGAACCGGGGTTGCTTCCGGTCTCCGTCGTGAGAGGCATTCTGGGTGTTGTTGAGGAGCACGTGGTCAGCAAGGGCGGCGTCACCGTGCAGTTCGGTGATTTCTTGGAGAAGGGGAAAAGCTCTTTGAAACAAACCAGAAGGGGAGGCCGATTTCACTTGGTTTTGAATTCCATCAGACCCACACAGTGATTTCCAATGTCCTAGTTCCGTTTCCAGAGGGAGTAAATGTATGTAGAGGAGGAAAAATAAATGTCGTCTGTAGATACTAAACAATTGGTCCGTGATGTTGCTGCCCTTCTTGAGGATTATGTGGCTGACATGCCGAGCTTCTCAGATTTATAATGTGCTTGCTCTCTCCGCAGGATTTTGCAGGTTAATTCCTCACGCGCGCTCGCCGGGTACTTGGACGATCTATTTCGAAGGCGCGGATTACGAGAGCCACCTTCTGCGCGAGAGCACGGAGCTGGCAAGTACTGCGAGCATGACGGGCGGCTGCGTGCTGACCTGTGTTCCTTGGCAGCGTGCGGCGTCATGCAAGCTCCTTCCTGGGTTATAGTGAGCGTTGTGGTGATAAGAATGTTTTAAAATCGTCTTTAAATACCGATTTTATTTTTAAAAATCTGAAACCAGGATTTATATACATATTTATATTTTCCAGGCTGTGTCTGTTCACTTCTGTCCATAAACAAAAATATTTCTACCCACAGCTATACCAGCCTTAATGTTAATACACATTTTTAAAAAAGAAATTAATACAATTAATGGTCTTACGAATTTTTTTAGAAAATGTTCTTCTTTAGTAGAAATATTTTCTCCTTATAGTTGGTTCTACCTTGTTTTAAATATGTGTCAAATGACTTGCTGATAATTTTGTATTTTTTGAAAGAGTAGTCAATCCTAGTGTTTGTTGGCTTCATATGTTTTATTGAAAACTCTGCTTTGCCTCCTGCAGAGAGTTTTAAACAACAGAGAATATTTCCCTGTGCCATGGACTGCCACATCTCTGATTAATAGAAACAAATGAAACTTTCCCTTTTCGAACCTTGTTTCGAATTTGTGTTTCATTTAATTATCTTTCATTTTACATATTTTTCTATAATTACCGTTTTCATCTTTTAAGCCACTTAAGGTTTCAGAGGAGCAAACAGACGTGATTGTACTTTGGTCCAGGTTCCGGAGGGTTGGGCTCAGTGTGTTATGTGTGATTGCATGTGGCCATTTCTTCCCCTGCCCGCTGATGGGAATCGTCCAGTGTGCCTGGGCCACGGTTAGAGGTTTTGGTGTGCAGACAGAACTTCTGAAGTTTCAGAGACTTCCTCGTACCACCCGAAAATATTGGTCAGTAGTCAGTCAGAACTGTGTGCCTATTATGTATCTAATTTCTAAGAAAACAGAGATTGTGTAAGGTGGCAATACTTAAAGTAAGATAAAGCAGGTAATGTGTGTTTTCTATCAAATTCCAAGTCATTATTTGTCATGACTGAGCGCCTGCTTTAGCCTGGAGCGTGTGTCCTACCGTCTCCAGCAGCCTAGGTAGCGGACAGCGGCCCTGGCTTGTCAGAGCTGGTCCCTGGTGGCCTCTGACACGGTGACGGGCCTGTCTCACTCTCTCGGCCTCACGAGCTGTTGGCCACAGCCCAAGTGATAGCCGTTCCCAAATCCCAGATTTTACAGGACAGCAAGTGCCTTCCTAGATGGGGTCATGGGTTCTACATCTCCCTAGTGTATTCAGAGAGCCCTCGGAGCCTTCAAGTCTTAATCTAAAAGACAAAAAAAATGTAACATCACCGAATCTTACTTATTTTCATTCAGGTGTTCTCTTACTGACCTTGCTTCTGAATGAACAGCTCACGTGTGTATAGTGACTACTTGTTGGCAATGTGCCTTCTCCTTACATGTTTCATTAAATTGTCCCGTAGTGTGTGTATGCAGGAAATTTTCTTTTGTAATTTTGTTTCTTCTTTGGGTGAGGTGTGATTGTGTATAACATGTAACTTCAGTGGACAGTCCCTCATTTACTTAGGGATCGTGTCAAGGACTGGCCTCGTCCCTGAGCCGTGACTTTATTCCCCGGCGTGCTACCTGCGTCACAGGGTGGCTGCCGTCACGTGACTCCTGCATCCGCCCCCAGGAGACTGATGTTAGGCCATCTTGTTACAGCTGTCTCTTGCTGACTTCGTCATAGATGGTGTAAAATAAGTTTCCATTTCTTCTTTAAAAAACACCTAGTAATTTATTTTGAAAGGTAGTAAAGTAACCTTGTAATTTGACTTTTAATGATTGGGTTTTTCTAATCTGATAGTAATGGAAGTGCAGTTTTGTTTTCTAAATTAAGTTCTTAAACGTTTAAATAGTGTTTATGACTAGTTATGACTAGATCTCCTTCCAGGCTCTGGAGGCAAGAGTGGTGACCCTTTGCTGGGCTACTCCATGAGCCGCAGCTGTAACGCTTGCTCGTTGTCTGAGCTGTTCACCACGGTGAATACGGTCAGCCCCGTAGCTCAGGACTGTCTCACCTACAAACACTTCATCGCAGCCATGAAATAAGCCTTTGTTTCTGTCCTTCAGGCTCAGCCTCTGAGGAAAGAACCTGAAATCATCACTGTGACTTTGAAAAAGCAAAATGGAATGGGCCTCAGCATTGTTGCAGCAAAGGTAGGACAGGGTTGGCGATGTGCGTCGTCCCTCTTCCCTCCTGCGCCATCAGTCAGTCAGCTGTTGGCCAGAGCCGAGCGTCTGCCAGCCCTTCACCGCCCGTGGACAGAGTGCACATGCACTTCTGCTTTTGGGGCAGGGGCGGCGGGGAAGAGTCCACGGCGCTCAGGCTCAGGCGAGGGACGGCGTCCTGCTCTCCAGACGGGAGCTGCAGAGAGTGTGACCTTGACGCTGAGCCACTGGCACTCCCGAGGAGCAGGCAGGGGGCAGAACTTGATGAGCCACGAGGGGCACAGGAAACGGGGGGGTCCCTTAGCTCCAGGACCCACGATGGTCGCGGGAGACGGGGGTCCCTTAGCTCCAGGACCCACGACAGAGGAGAAGGGGGTCTCTTAGTTGGAGACAGGAGCGAGGGCTTGCACAGGGTCAGAGCGGGGCCTGGGACAGCTCCTCAAGTGCTGGTGCACAGGTGTGTCCCCACACGCTCGTCACCCAGGCCGACTTCTGCGTCCCCATCCAGGCATTCTTTTCCAGCGGGTGTGCGGCGGGGCCGAGGAGGCTGCCTCCGTCCCCTGGGCTGCATGTGGGCCCGCTGTGTGCTGCATGCTACGGCCCCACAGAGTGCACCGGCCAGCCTTAGCACACGTGGTTGGGTGAGGCAGCGGTGGTGCGAAGCCGGGCTGCAGGCTGTGTCTGGGTCATCTGAAGCCCGCACGGCTAAGGGAGAGGGGTGCTCAGGTGATTCTGGGAACCCCAGATTGACAGGTGAGGGGTTTGCACTGCATCTTGTAGACCCCACAGAGAAATGAAGGGGACGTGGTGGGAGTGACATTGTAGGAAGCCATGTCTGGGAAGGGCACAGTGTGACTAGAAGAACCTGGGACCCGGGTGGGGTTCCAGCTGGGAATCAGCTGGCTGAGGTGAGCCTGTGTCGGGTGTGGACAGAAGGACAGAGGACTCAGTAGTCTGGTTCTGAGGTGCCAGGTTAAATGGGGTCACCCAAGCTGGGCCAGAGGGTCGGTCCAGAGCCTGTTAAACAGCCCAGCTCATAGTCCAGAGTCCCTGACTCCTGATAAGGGTTATGCTCGTGGGCCATATTTCCAGACTATTGTAATTTAGTGGACCCACAACTCAAAACTTTGAGTTGTGAATGGGAAGGTATTAGACACGGACTGTTTGCCCTGCTTACCAGCTGAATCAAATGTTCATTTTTAGGGGGAAAAAAATACCAGGATGAACAATTACCGTGCCCCACTCAGAGACACAGGAACACTTGAACCTGCGCGTTTCCCATTACGTGTTTCTGTGTACGCATCTTCTTTCCAGAGCTCCTCTTGCGTGGGATCTGTAGCACTAACCTGAGGGGCGGGAGGGCCAGGCCACCGTGGATCAGCACTTCGTCTGTCCCAGCTCAGGAAGCTGTGCTCTCTCAGTACACAGCCATGTGTTCTCTGAAGATTCAGGTCTGATTGATCTAAGCGTCTTTGATCCTTTTCTGTAACGTGGAAAGGCGTCGTGTGCACAGTGAGGCCCCACGCAGGCATCCACCTCTGGCCCTGCGCTCCCCTCTGGCCTCTGTTCTTGCCAGCGGCCAGGTGTCCGTGGGCGGTTAGGGCAGGAGATGGGCTGAAGTCACAGTCACACCTTGATTCACTTAGCCGTGCCAGTGGGGGGGAGGCAGAAGGGAGGGCGCCGGGCCCAGGCTTCCATTCTCCAGCAGGACTGGTTCCTGCAGGGGGGAGGGCCAGATCGCCGGCCGTGGGGAGAGTCCCCTCACTGCCGGGAGCGGTCCCTCCACCTTTACGTAGACTGGAACGGGGGGCGGAGGGGGGAGTGGGAGAGCAGCGAGTGAGTGTGGAGGGCAGGACCTCAGCTGAGGCCCCATGAGGAGGAGGTCGCTGCGGGGAGGTGCTCGGGCCAGGACAGCTGACGATGGCTGGGCCACCTGTCCTCCGCCCGCTGCCGCGGCTGCTGTGTTTCTGCCCTGGTGGCGGTTCCCTGCACTTGCTCACCTCTTCCACCCCCACCTGTACTGACCGCCCCCTCCCTCGGGGCTCCCGCGCCTTCTGTGCACACCTGCCTTCGTGCAAGGAGGCGCGGGGAACGCGGCGTCCTCTCTCTGGTCAGGAGGAAGTACTTGGCCATAGAAGTAGGAAGGACTCTGGAATGCTTGCTATTGCAGAAGTCTTTGTGACTTGTGCCAAGAGAGGGCATGGTAGCACGGTGACTGATCTCCATCAGCCTTGCGTAAGTCGGGGACACACAGGATTTAGCTTTGGGACGTGGAGTCGTCTTAAGAGAAGGGCTTTTGTTCTTCTCACGAACACTAGAAAAATAAACTCAGTGTGAAAGTAGCAGTTAATTGTTAGGGTACCGTTCAGTCCGAGAGAGAGTACCAGGTGCCTGTTGTGTAAAAGGAGAGTATAACCTTGAAGTCTCTACGTGTCTGTTGGTGGGGGTTTCTCTACTGACATGTTAAAAAAAAAAAAGATTTGTGGGAATAACGGGAAAGTACCAGTGTTAGCATTTCTAACTGGGGTCTAGGACCACAGAATTGGGGCTCCATGGGGAACCGGAAGAACGCAGGACGTTGGCTAGAAACCTGAAGATCACTTCGGGACTGCCCGACGCGGGAGTGGAGAGCGCGACTCCTGCGGTGTGTGTGCGGCGGACTGGCCGGCGGATCTGTCGTCTCTGTGGGTGGCGGCTCGCCTTCCTGCCACCTTCCCGTGCGCGTGTCGCAGCAGCCGGCTGCAGGCCGCCCCGCAGGGCCGGAGAAGCAGGACGGGGAGCACCCGTCCAGTGCGGCCCAGTGCGCACTCGCTCCATGACAGGCCCCACTCCTTCCTTGTCTACACTGGGAAGGTGCCGCCACCCCCAGCCTCTCGGGGCTTCCCACTCTCTTCTTGTGTCCCATCTTTTTAAATACTTTCCACTGTGAAAACGTAAATTTAGAAGTAGAAGAAAAGTAATAATAAAAATTTTTTGAAAAGAGATTCCAGGTTTTTGAAAAGAGATTCCACTCCACTCCACTCCGAGGTGGTGAACTCATCAATTGATCAAGCAACAGATTTGATAAAACTATGCATCTGTCTCTCGCGATAGTTTCCCCCACCGAGAATACCTGTGTCGGCTAGAATGAGATAACTGGGAGCGAGTGCACGGCACCAGAGGTCATTGTTCGAGGGTACCTGCTGAAGGTCTCAACACCAGTGGAGAGTGGAGATCAGTGAGGGCCTTCTCGATGAAAGGCCTTTGAAGCCGAACCTTGAAGGGCGCGCACCTGTTAGCCAGGTAGAGGGTGGTGGGCAGAGTATTTCAGAAGAGGGGCCGCGGGCAAAGGCGCAGCCGTGTGGCCGGAGCACGGTATCGGGGGCCAGCCGCCCAGGGTGCCTCTGGGAGAGGGGACGTGGGACCGTGTCCCATACAGCAGAGTTGGCATGCTTTTCCTGTGGCGGGCGGGGGACAAGTGTGCTCTACGTGGCCAGTCGGAGGCTGGCGGCCGGTGTGTGAGTATGGCTGTGTCCCAGAGAGACTTAGAGCTCCCGAGGTCACTGAGGGCTTGTGCATTTTAGTTCAGAGAAGTAGCCGTTGAAGGCGTTTGGATAAAGGTGCGACAGGGTCACAGTGAGGTTTCGAAAGTTGATCGTTGGTCCTTCAGAGAGCACCGGCTCGAGGGGCTCAGCAGTGCAGGCAGAGCAGCGCTGGAGAAACTCTCAGCAGCGTCCCCATGGAAGGTGACAGAGGTGCGGCCCCGGGAGCGGCAGCGGGGGCAGAGCACAGTTGCCGAGGTTGGGCACTCCGTCTTGTTGCCGGTGCATGCTTGTGGAACGACAGCTGCCCGTGTGAGGGATGAAGTGGCTGTAGGGGTGAGAGCGAAACAGCAGGATGCGCTGTGCTCCTGTCCTCAGCCGTGGAGCGTGTGGACATGGCGTGTCCTTAAAGCGGGGCTGGGGCAGGGGTGAGGCATTGGCCGTGAGAGTCAGGTGGTCAGTTTTGCACATGCTCCCTTTGAGAGCCGGGATGCCGGTCCAGCTGGGGCAGTGAGGACACCGTGCAGCAGACAGTTGGATGTACGGGTATGGAACTCAGAAACTCAGAGCCAGAGACAGAATTTGGATGTCAGCACGCACAGATGCTCTGGAGAAAATCACTCCGGATACGGTCTGTTAAGTGGACAATGTGCCCTTTGAAGACGTGAACAGGGCATTCATGCCCTGCTCTTGAAACAAGACGCGAATCTCACAGTTCCCGATTGCTTCACCAAGTGACCTGTTTTTCTCCGACTTATTTGTAATGCCTTTGGCACTAGGAAAGGAATGTTCGGCAATAAAAATCAGAAGTCATTAACACGCATTGCTAAAACGGCACTGTGAGGCTGACACGTCACACCAATTATAGCGATCGAAGGGCTGCATCAATTACAACCAGAGAAGAGATTTGTTTTCTGGATTTCGGGAATGTGTTTGAAGAGCCAGGCAGGCCAGCGTGCAGGCAGGGAGGGCTGCGGCACGGCCGGGAGCTGTCCGGGCCCTCCTGCCAGGGCTCGCGCGCTTCCTCTGCTGCCCGGTGGCGCGGGGTCCGCGTGCGCGCCTCGCAGCCGTGGAGCCCCGAGCAGATCACACCGGACACGCGCGGGCAGCAGTGGGAAGGGGCCGACCTGGCCCTCGCTGACCGCACGGTGCCGACGTCATCTCGCTCCCTCCTTACAGCTGCGTGGTGGGCGCAGAAGAGCCTGGGGGCCTCAGCGACTGTTACGGGTGTCTGTGTGGTTTGTGTTTTCTTGCAGCTCTGTGGTCTTTGTATCTGGCCCAGTCTTTTTCTGATTTTTTCCCTAATTGGTGTGTGGCTAGCTGCTGTGAGCCTGGACGATGTTTTGATGTTAAGCTCCCTGACGCCCCTTCCACATTGCGGTTCAGTTTTATGAAATCCAGATGATTTGGAAGAGTATGTGTGTGCAGTTTACTTTTTGAAAACATTGCTTTTGGGGAAGTTTCGCATGCTCTTTCTTACTCATCTGTGGGACGACGCGATGCTTCCTGTTTAATTTGGATTTTTAAAATACAAACAGTTCCCTCTTTATTTTCCTAGCTCTTTGTAAAAGTTTAATAAAGTACCAAGTGAAGGCGAGTCAGAGCTGACTGGTTACGTAAGAGTCTGAGCGTGGCGCTCGCGGCAGCCTGCGCCGGGGGTGCCGCTCGCTGTCCCGATGTCCCGCGCCGAGCCGTGCACATCTGGGTGCGCAGAGAGCAGCTCGGGCTGCGCTGGGGACTGAGGGGAGCGGCCAGCTGTGTTTTCCCTCCGCTGGAGAAGTTGCTGCGGTCCTGAGACGAGCATGTGGTTCTCTGTTGTCGGAAGAGCGGGATCGGCGGTGAGTTTCTTCAGGGAGCTGTTGTGTGGCCCATGTGCTCGGGCAGACTCGGCTGCCATCCCCCCGGGAGTCGGCTGCGTCCACGAGAGCTTGTTGGAACCTGCCGATAATTAACTTGCTGGGGAAGCAGCCGTGTACTGGAGCTTGTAATTACACACCCAGGGGTTTGTTGCTCTGTGTTTATTTCAGTGTTGCACATTCTTAAGGTTCATGAGAAGAAGAGGTTCCTACGTCCTTTTCGCACAAGAAGAAAACCCATAAATGTCCTGCTGATCATAATACAGTGAGGAGCGCTTGCAGGGATGCCGAGCGCCGGCGCCCAGCATGCGGGGAGCTTCCCGCGGACGCACGAGGGGGCTTTGACTGGCTCTGAAACCCATTTTTGCTACAAATGAGGCTAAAAATGACCATTTTAAAGATACTTTAGGATATGTTGCTGTTTTATTTAAAAATGAACAGTTGAATAATGTCTTAAACGTGTTTCAGTTTGTGCTTTTAGACTATATCCTGATTTTAAGTCTTTAAATCTGAATTAGCTTAAAACACAAAAAAAGATTCCTGTGCTTTAAAAAGGAGAAGATGAAAACACTGTTTATTAATATACCAACTTCTCACTGCTTGAAGAGTAAATTCCTGACATGGGCCACAATTAAGTCATTTGAAGAATTTGAGACCTTCATTCTCACATTCTTTAACACCCTTATTGTGACCACATAGGAAAGACCTAGTCAGAAAGATGAAGCCAGGAAATTTTGGTTCCTTTTTAAAATCAGTTTCAAAGTATCCAGTGTGATTGCCGAATTTCTTCCGTGGAAGTGTCAGAAATAGTTTTCCATTAAGTTGTATGAAACCACTAGTGCACTGCCCTCTGTGGCTATTGTTCACGAGTTTGGAAATAATGTTTTATACTTTTGTTTCAGAATAAAAATAGTAGATTATATAGAAGAATAATTTTTCACCTATTTTATAATAATGGTTTACGCACTAATTTCTTACATCGATGAAATTGAATTTTATTATAGTATTAACATCATAGAAACAGTAATGTTAATGCTCTAAAGCAGAACCATTTCACATGATAGGACACGTGGTAGGAAGTGATCTTTATATGGCTCAGTGGACGCAGGGATCGGCTGTGGGGCATCCCAGTGTGAGGAAGGTTCAGACTGCCTCAGCCTCGCCCACCTGCTCTCAGCCAAGGCTTAGGGGTCCAGCCTCAGCCCCGCACGGGGCATACATACCTGCATGAGCAGTGGACAGAAGCCGGGAGCTCGCCTGCATGGGTCTCACTCTTCATGGCCAGAGTACTCTGAGGTCTCGGGAGAGCCCTGCGCCCTTGCCCGCGTGCGCCTTGTGTGCCCGCGGACCGCCTGCAGCCCACCTGAGGGACCCAACTTAGGAGTGCCCTATTTCGTTCATTTCCTTCGTTTTACAAAGAGGGAAAGGATAGATGGGGGGTGTGTTTTGTGTTCTCTGCCAAGCGTCCGTGGTGAACAGAGCTGGACCTGGAGCCTGGCTCACCGAAACCAAGCGTAGGCTTGTTTACGGACCACAGCTGTCCGGGAGCACCAAGCCCGGACTTTTCGGCTTGTGGAGGGTGGACTGTGTATCAAGAATGAGTTTTAAAACTGCTTGTTTCAGAGTTAAGGTAATTCCTACCGAGAAGAGAGAGCTTTTCAATGTTTTTAAAACTCTTGTCTGAGTTTTAATAGTTTGCAAATCAGAACTCATCAGATGAGAAAGAAAGCTGCTTTCAGACCTCGAGAAAGGAGCACATGGGCAGAGCGCTGTGCCGAACATCCTGATGAGTTTTAAGTGCTGCTGGACTCTCGGGTCCTCCCAGCCTGCTATTGTTCTGGAACCTTCAGTAAAGAGCCCACATGGGGGTATTCAGCGCTGGGAACAATAGGCTTGACTCTCGGCATATCTTCCTTCCTCCTACTGCTGCCTTTTTTTTTTTTTTTTTTTTTGGATTGTGTGTTAATGATGTTTTTATGCAGTTAGTCATCTCGTACTCCCCCACACACTCCGCTGGCCACTGAGCGTTGAGGCGTGGGTTCCTCCCGCCTGAGTTTCTGTGCCTGGGGTGAGGACCTCACCCTCCGTGTTCCCGAAGGTGCGCCAGCGGGAGCAGGGACCAGCTCCCCGGGGGCAGCCTTGTCCCAGTAGCCGGTCCGCATCCGACACGTAAGCAGCTAAACCACGGGCGCGTTCGGTCAAGTTCTGGGGAATGTGTGGCGTGTAGCCTCTGAGTTCTTATTTCTGCCTTGATCGTTCTGTTTGGGAACCTCTTCTGTTAACTTCCTGCCGTTCTTCTTTTGCCCTTTTCCACGAGGAAACCCCAGGACACCCCTGCTAACCCTCTCCTCCCTCTGCCCTGCTCTCCTCTCCCTCAGTAGTCCCTCTTCCCTCTCCAGTCCCTCTTCCTTTCCCTTTGAAAGGAAAGAGAAGCAGATTCAAGGTGCACTTAAGATTAAGTACTCAGATCACGCATGTGGTGATCTCTGCTGTTTTATTTTAATTGCTTTTCTAAGGGCTGAGGATCTAGCTCTTGGTGCTTGCTTTTTGCCTGGCGTGGCTGGGGTGTATGTGGCCACCACTCTGTGCTCTCTGGGGGTCTGAGTGATAGCAGAGCGCACAGACCCCGAACACAGCAGCCTGGCCACTGGACCGCCACGTTACTCTCAAAGTGTCTTCGGAAGGGAAAATGTGGCTTTGAAACTTAAAAATTTACTTCTCATTAGATTTGATTAAATTACAAAATTATACTTAGTGTCACTCATAATTCCTGGCGCCTTTGAAATACATAACTGCTTTCCAGGAGAACCCTTTTACCAAAGGAATCTGAGGGGCTCCTGGGTTTCTTCCTTCTCCCCCTGCTGCTCTCCCTGCTTGTGCTCGTACGCACTCTCTCTCTCTGATAAATAAATCTTAAAAAATTAAGAAAACCAAAAAGGAATTTAATTTATTAAGTGGGGAATGGATAATTCTGGGTGATTCTGATTTATCTCTTAAATTTTATAAATAAAAGACTAGAAATACAGGAATATCTTCAAATACCAGCTTAGGTAGCTTTAAACAAGTAATCCTTGAAATTATTTAGCCTTTCCATGTTAATGATTATGGTCACTCTTCCCATGGTTGGAAATCAGGGTGCATAATGTTATATATTGTGGTAAAATCTTGTTTTTACCCAGTTATCTGCATGATTATAAGTTTATTGCTAGTACCTGTGGTTACTAATAACGTAGAGCCTGAAAAGTCCGTGGTTTTAGAATAGTGTTATCCAGTAGAATGTGTGAGCCACAAAGGTCATTTTAAACGTTCTATATGCTACATTAAAAAAGCCCTGAAATTAATTCTAATAATGTGTTTTATTTTACACAGTGTATCCAAAATGTTATGATTCCAACATGTAGTGAATGTAAGTCATTAATGAGATATTTAGATTCTTTTTTCCATACAAAACTTTGAGATCTGGGTATACTGTATACTTAATACACATCTCAGTTAGAACTGGCCACATTTCCACATTCCCAGTGCTCAGTAAAGCCACGTGTGGTCTCTGGCCACCATACGGAAGAGCGCAGCCTTAGCAGCGTCTGCTCCCATCCCACTGATATGTGGCTAATGTTCATAGAGCTCATATTTACATTCTTTTACTCAGATGTGTTACATTAGTATGTAGCAGCAAAAACTTCCTGGACCCCATTTTCCTTTCTTAATGAGAAAAGGAATGGACTTGGGGCACCTGGGTGGCTGTTGGTTAAACATCTGCCTTCGGCTCAGGTCCCGATCCCAGGGTTCTGGGATCGAGACCCGCGTTGGGCTCCCTGCTTGAAGGGGAATCTGCTTTTCCCCTCTCCTTCTGCTCCTCCCCTCCATTCATGTGCTCGCTCGCTGTCTCCCAAATAAGTAAGTAAAACCTTGGAAAAAAGAAAAGGAGTGGACTTGCCGTACAGAGTTCAGTCTTTCTAGGCGAGGTTAGTGTGTGCGTTACTACTCGGAAATAAGACAGAAGTGGTTTAATGCTTCTGAAATAATTTCGTTTTATACCATTTTTATCATAGTGTATAGTCTTATTTTTTATTCAGAAGAAGCAGGGCAGGTAGTGAGACCTTCGTAATGTTGAGGAGCTACTGCGACCTGACAGGTGGTGGGTTCGCCTCGGTGTTCCCAGGAGCTGCCCTGGTCCCAGTCCGGGTGGCGTGAGCAGGGAAGAAGCAGCACTGACCCACAGGCCCCGCTGTCCAGCCTGCCGAGGTGGACATTCCAGACCAGGGCAGTGGTGGCCAGGGGGAGACATCGGGTCCCTTTAGGGCTGATGATCAGAGATTGTGGTGTTCTGTGTTGAAAGTAACTACCCATGTTGATTTTATGTACATACACACGTTTGTGTGTGTGTGTGTGTAGAGTTAGAAATCCCTTAGACTTCTGGGGCGCCTGGGGGGCTCAGTTGGCGAAGCGTCTGCCTTGGGCTCAGGTCATGATCTCCGGGTCCTGGGATCGAGTCCCGCATCGGGCTCCCTGCTCGACCAGGAGTCTGCTTCTCCCTCTGCCTCTGCCCCTTCCCCTGCTTGTGTGTGTGCACTTGCTTTCTCTCTCTGTCAAATAAATAAAATCTTTAAAAAAATAAATTCCTTACACTTCTTTGATTTCTTAGTATTCACCTGTAATTTTGTTTTTCTAAAATAATAACCAGTACAACTGGTTGTTTCTCTGTATAACGATTGTAGTTGCAGTTCTTTATGTCCAGTTTATAACTGGGAGCCGCCCAGGAAGTATAGATAGGATTCAAATAAGCACAGGTGGGAGGGACCAGAGTGCAGGGAGGGAAGGGAGAGCCAGTGGAGTAGGTCTCTAACGGGGCCATGTCTACGGGGAGGGTAAAGGTCAGTGGGATGGCAGCATGTTTACAGAAATGTAAGCAGAGGGTGTGTTAAATGAAGACTATTTCTAGGTATGTAGTGCAAGGTTGAGACCACATTAGTAAGCTTCAGATGCTAACCAAAGCTCGGATTCCTCTTTAGAATATTCTGGATCCACATTCTTCCCTCATATATCACCCTCCCCCAGGAGCATTTTTTAAATGTATTTTATCACGTACCGTCAGTGACTTATTTAAAGCCCATATTTATGACCACCCTTAAAAGGACCTTTTAGAAGCCTACTGGGCCTTTGCAGTTGAGGTCTCTAATAATCATTGTCTCGTAATTTATCAGATGAAGATCTCCTTTTCTGAGTGGCAGATACACTGATAAATTGAGCTTGGAATTAAAGACGTGATTGTAGCTTACAGCTTAGATAAATTCCCATTATGGAAGAAAATCATAGCATTTCTTCATGGCTGTGCCTTTCCCATCGTCCTTTACCCAACAGTAACAAAAGATGGGTTCTTCTGGAAACAGTGTATGTGGTGCTCTCGTCAAAAACGCTCAGGGTTCCTAACTCGAAGTTACGCTAGGAACGCTCCAGTGTTAGCAGCTCAGTCTGTGATAGCTGCAGCAGCTGCTTCCTGACCCACGAATCCTAATACTAATAGAGTCATTTGGTGGAATTCTGGACTGCCTTGTGGTAGGTTCGGGAGGAAGGCATTGACCACATGGTGAGGAGGCTAGGAGGCAGCGACCAGGGACGGCAGGTGCGGGAGAGCCATGTGTACTGTCAGTAGCTGGAACACAGAGGAACCGTTCCGGGAACATAGGTGAGGAAGAGCTTCTGTCTTGCCTGATGTTGGGAAGGTATGTGGCTTGGCAAATAATGGCAGGTGAGCCCAGGAGTCGAATGATGAAAGTGTTTTGGCAGACACATTGCGTCAGGCGTTTTCTGTGGAAAGTACAACATAAACAAAGGCAGGAACACGGAAACAGGATGGAATGGGGGCACGTGAAGGAGAATGTGGATCAGGCATCGCGTGTTGTGAGAGGGTGAGAACCTGAACTCGGGGTCGGGGGCCTGGGCGTGGGCGTGGGCCGGCGGTGGCGCCCGACTCGGGCCAGGAGCCCCGCGGGGCGGGCTTCGGGAACACAGAGGGGACCAGCGGGGCAGTCACGGGGGGCCTGCCAGGACTGTCGGCAGCTTGAGGCTGGACACCTGTGCCGGTATTTAAAGATGTGCCGGTCACGATGCTGTCCGGCATCTCTGTCACGGGATCAGGTTTACCTGACTATCTGAACGTAGACTTCGTAAAGCTCCCAGCGCATGTGGCATCCTGACCGGCCTCTCTGAAGGTGCTCCGGAGTTTCTGGTCCGTCATGCAGTACCTGCAGTTCCCGCGGAGTCTCCCAGCTGGGAGCCTGTATCGGTTGTCTGCGGCGGAACGTGGGGCCTGGTCGCTGCGGCTCCTGGTCTGAACAAGGAGGCTGCAGGCGGAAGGGGTGTCGCAGCGAAGCTGCCGTCATGCTGCGTGTGGAACAGAGGCCCTTCCCAGAGCGAAGAGTCAGTGAATACTTGTCGGAGGAGTGATAGCGTCATTTAAACAGCTGAGCTGGGCGCCTGGGTGGCTCAGTGGGTTAAAGCCTGCCTTCGGCTCAGGTCATGATCCCAGGGTCCTGGGATCGAGGCCCACATCGGGCACTCTGCTCGGCAGGGAGCCTGCTTCCTCCTCTCTCCTCTCTCTCTGCCTGCCTCTTTGCCTACTTGTAATCCCTCTCTCTGTCCAATAAATAAATAAAATCTTTAAAAAAAAATAAAAATAAACAGCTGAGCTGTTGAATCAAGCATCACAGATTACATAAAAGTATGGAATATACTGGGGGGGAATCACTTAATTAGATGCCATGCACGGGAATGCCCTGTGCCCTGTAACAGGTAGGCTGGGGGTCGGGGCAGCCTTAGAAGTGGTTTCCCCGCGTGCTCGTTCGGGCCCTCCATTCAGGGAGACCCAGGACTGGCCCGAGGGCAGTCAGGTAAAACGGTTAGCTGTTGCTCTGTGGTGCTCTCGCTACGTAACATGCTAAAATTCAGAAAGTTGCCGTTTATTGAGGGTCTACTGGATGTGTATGGATAGATATATACGTATATATAGTGAAATTTCAAATTTATAAAAAAGGACAAGCTTTGCCAACTGTCTCAGTGCTTTTTGGGGTGCGCGCGTGCGTGTGTGGCAGAAGGACCCTGCAGAGGTCTCAGCTTGGACTTGGTGACTCTGTTGGGGGTGTGTGTGTGTGCATGTGTGCGTGCGTGTGTGTGGCAGAAGGACCCTGCAGACGTCTCAGCTTGGACTTGGTGATCCTGCTGTTTTGGAAGTGCTGGCTGGTTTCTGAGGGGCGTGCATCTGTCTGGTAGCAGCCAGGTGTCTGGGGCGGGGCAGGTGGTGTGTGGCACGGGGAGAGGGTACAGACAGGGAGGAATGCATGGGGGCGAACACGGGAAAACCTGGGCCAGGTGGTGGGAAGCTGCAAAAGAGAGGACTTGATTTTTACCTTGTATAGAACTTTTATAAACTCAGCTCACAGGTAATGTAACCACATGAAATGTGAAGCATACCGTTCCCACAATTGAGTTGTTTTGTTAAATTGAGACATTCTATGCCGCTTTCACAATGAGATATGTAATAGCTGGTTTCAGGCTCACAAAACAAGGCATGCGTGCTGGACTTCCCGAGGCGGGAGCGGGGACAGGCTTCAGCAGAGCCCCCGGTTGCCGTCCTCTCCCCACCGGCCAGAGAGGGAGGGAAGAGCTTCCAAGTGGAAATTACGTACTTCCAGAGTGTTGTCAAAAGTTGTTTCAATTAAGTCATTTATCGAAATCACTGTCTTTACAACTGTGGGATACCTTTTATGTTTTTGCTTTCCTGACACAGTACTTCATAAGCATGGAGATTACCCTGAGCTGTGAAACGTGTCCTCGTGTCCTTGGCTGTGGGACATTGGCAGTGCCGTGCAAGTGAGATTTCACGCATGTAGGGGCTTCCTGCCGCCGTTCGAGTAAATGATCCCTAGTGATTTTTATGTTCTAGTTGGAATGTCCAAGTAGAACGTTGGTGATCCTGTTCGGGAGTTGTATATACCCTTAAACCTGTTCCACAGAAGCGGCTTGTTCTGACGTGCATTCCGTGGGGGTCGGGGCTCCTGGCTCTGCTTTCATCTAGAGTTCTAACACTGAGCCTTCGGCTGACCCGACGCACAGGGTTTTCTACAGAATTCTCTCTTACTATCTAAGTCCCCCTTCCTGGGTGCCACAAGAAGTGTTTTCTTGTTTTAAATTTTAAAATACAGCTTTGGAAATAAAGGGATATAGGCAAATACTGGAATATAAAAATACTGTAGTAAATTGCTTTGATATCAAATTGATGAATAATATATGTCGTGAAGGTGGCTTTAACTCAAACGTAGGGCTGTCAGAGCTTATCTTGGATTTCCATTAGGATGTCAGGTCTTCGTCTTCTCATCAACTGGTTTATTACCAATCGATTTTTCAGGAGTACTTTTCCTTGATTTAGAAACATAAAATAGGGACATTTCCTGTTTGTTTCTTTATATTTACCAATTAAAGTATTCATTTTATTAGTACTAATTTTCATGTAAAAGTAAGAGCCAGGACTTTCATTACAATTATTTGTGCACTAGTTTTGTTTTTTTAATTTTTATTTTATTTTACTAAGTATTGTATTTTTTACTGTGTATTCTCAAGCAGTGTCTCCTGCCTCATTTTTGTTTAGGGTGCTGGTCAAGATAAACTTGGAATCTACGTCAAGTCCGTTGTGAAAGGAGGTGCTGCGGATGTGGTTAGTATCGTTTTTAAAGATGGAAGTTGTCGGTATGTCCTGTTCCACACATGACCTGCAGTGCCCCACTGGTACTTGTAACCCCGTGTTATAAAACACCGTGTAGACTGTGTGCTGAAAAAAACAAACGTGAGCTTCCTTACCATTGACTTTCCTCTTTCTCCTCTTGCCCTTGGCTGTCCCCACCACCCAAAACATGTGCCTTTTGGCTGTGCCCAGGATGGACGCCTGGCTGCGGGGGACCAGCTCCTCAGTGTGGACGGACGGAGTCTGGTAGGACTCTCTCAAGAAAGGTATCGTTTATGTCCTTGTTTGTTTAAAGTGAAATATTAACATGTTTGGGGATGTTTCACATTTGGAATTAGAAAACAAAAGAATGCTTAAAAGCTGTGCCCTTACTCTTCACCTTTTTAAATGGAAAACAGTGTACATGACACCTCATTTGTTAGCAGATTATAAATTTGTATTTTGGTGTGGAGCAGTTTCTTTGAAGCTCAAAAAAAAAAATACTCTTGGCACGTCCTGGGAACTTCTGAGTGTCATCTGACCGTTCTTGCTGTGACCACAGGAGACCTGTGCTCAGTTCATCTTGAGGGGAATGGGCAGCAGGTCATCAGCCTGAAGGTCAGAACGGTCACTCAGAAGAGCCGTCGGGCGCTCTGGTCGCAGGCTGCGCTTCATTTTCTTAATGTTTGTGCTACTCTCTTCTTCCTAGGGCGGCAGAACTCATGACAAGAACAAGTTCTGTGGTAACACTAGAAGTAGCAAAGCAGGGAGCAATTTATCACGGCCTCGCCACCTTGCTCAATCAACCGTCCCCGATGATGCAAAGAAGTAAGAGCTCGTGGTGGAGCCCTGTGTGCCGTCTCTTCCCTGGCTGCTGCCAGTCATAGGTGGCTGCTCGTGACCCTCAGCGTGCCAGGCCTTTGACCGTCCCAACCTTCTCTTTGTAGCCACAAGAACCCTGGGTATTAGGTGCTATTGTTTTCACCATCCCAGCGGGGGATGCATGCCCTGCAGCGAGACGCCCGGGTTAAGTAGCCAAGAGCAGCGCTCAGTGTCTGGCCATGCGGTGCTTCACCAGGCTCCTGCCCCCCAGGATACCCCTGGGACGGGCCGGCTGTTGGAGGCCTTAGTTGTAGTCACGGGCGATGCGGGGTATGAAGTCTTCCAAGAACCAGCAGGATTCTCCACTGAAACAACGTATAGGAGTGTGTGTGAATAGTTATTTCAGTACTGCGTGTGCAGGACGTGATTGTCTTGTCATAAGTAGTTCGCTTTAAGTAAAAGCTCAATTACTGGGATAAGATAATCTGTTGGTGGGAACCATGATTTTGTTCCTACATCAAAAATCTCAGAATAAAACCAATAGAAATTTAGGGCTTAATCAGGATTAATTAATTCAGGATTAATTAAGAAATCCTTAATCCAGGATTAATTAAGAAAACAGGAAAAAACCCACTAAGATTCACATTATCTTTTAAATCATTATATACTTGGCATTTATTTTGCTAACTCTGTGCACAGCCGCGAGGTCTGACCCTGATGGAGCTCCCTTCTCTATCAGTCGGAGTTCTGGGAGCTTCTTCCAAGTCCAGGTCCTGAAGTCGACCTAATGGTGACCCCACGACAGCAACCAAGGCTTCTGAGAACCTGGGCCTACCGTTTTCCGGAATAAACAGCGTATCTTAACCCAACCATGTGTTGTGGTATAGACCTCGACTCGGCATATTTCTTACTTTTTTCATGACACTACCATATCGGTGGGCTAATGTCACAGTTTATGGTCATTTCCAAGAAGGAGACCAGAGGGAAACTGCTTGAACAGAGAACACACTTGGGCTGCCACACAGAGAAACACAAAAGCCGGAAGTAGAGCATGGACAGTCACACCACCAGCTACTAAAAGAATTAGTGTGTTTTAGAAAGTGAGGGAAGTATATTTATCTTTCACTTTTAAAAAGTTACTTTTAAAGTAATCTTGTGACTTAACAGGTGGAATTTACGAGAAGGTTGGAAAGAGCACCTTTTCCCATCAGTGCCAATTAAATGTTGCTTTTAAGATTGTCTAGAAAGATTTTACTCTTAGATAAAAAAAAAATTTATTTCTCCCGCTAAAAATATGGTCTTATGAAATTTTAAATATTTGTAGATTCATCTTTGTTTAAAGACTAAATAGGGTGTTTAAAATAAAATCTTAAGCAGATGAGGAGAGCCTAAATAGACTTGATTTCAGTTTCAGAGCGTCGTGGCTCAGGTAAACCCCGACCGAAGAGTGAAGGTTTTGAGCTCTATAATAATTCAGCTCCAAACGGCTCACCTGAGAGCCCTCAGCTTCCTTGGGCAGAATACAGCGAACCCAAGAAATTGCCTGGCGACGACAGACTGATGAAGAACCGGGCTGATCACCGATCCAGCCCCAACGTGGCAAGTAAGAGGGGTCCCTTTACCTGTCCTTCCCTGGCCGGGACGGGCACGGTTACCATCCGTGTTGGGGAGACACCCTGGGCTTGCTTAGTTCTCAAAGTGGTAGGATTCCCGGCATACACTAGCTAATGGAGACGGGCTCTCTGTGAGAGAGATCAGAAGTAACGTTGCCCAACAGAAAGGAAAAACTAGGTCAGAGCCCTGATTCGGCAGGTGCTCTAGATGCGTCATCGATACGGTGCTCGTGGGAGTTGGCAGACTGCCAGCCGGGGCTCTGACGGTGTTTTCACTGGTAAAGGTTGTTAACGAGAAGGAGGATCAATAGAAGGACATGCAACACGCACAAGGATTGCAAAGCCGGAGATATTTACCGTCTGTCCCATTGCCAGTCCCTGGTCTGCAGGTGACACTTGGTAGCTCTGGGCTCTGATGAGGCAGGCAAGGGGAGAGGGTGTGGTGAGCCCTGATCGCCCACGTGGCTACTGTTTGTCGTGTGCGGACTCCTCGCTGGCAAATGGGCGATGCAGGACACACGTGGTCACGACCCTCAGAGAGCTCCTCTGTGCCATGACACCGAGTTTGCTTATCTAATGCTAAACTTTCTTTTCCCTGACTCTTCCTAACAGATCAGCCTCCGAGCCCCGGAGGGAAGAGCGCGTATGCCCCGGGCACGACAGCCAAGATCACGTCTGTCTCCACCGGGAATCTCTGCACTGAGGTGTGAGAGCGAAGCCAGCACCCTCCCTGCGCCAGATGCTCAGGCCTCCTGCGGGGTCCTGACCTGTCTCCTCCCACATTCACTCTGCACGTCAGCAGTGTTTAGAATGCCGGAGGCCTTCTTCACTTTTAACATAATAAGGAAATTAGCTTTAAGTGAAGAAGTCAGGGCAAAATAAAATGTTTTTAATTATTCTCAGTATAGGATCAAACGCTTTTAATTTTTAACACAATTTTAAATATGTCTACTGTATTTTAAAACCGATCCTTGGAAATTAAGTTGGTGTATGTACAAATTGCCAGACGCTCACTCTTGTTTCTTTTTCCCGTTCTGCAGGAGCAGAGCCCTCCCCCGAGGCCTGAAGCCTATCCCATCCCCACACAGACGTACACCAGGGAGTACTTCACCTTCCCCGCCTCCAGATCCCAGGACCGGATGGCTCCTCCTCAGAACCAGTGGCCACATTACGAGGAGAAGCCACACATGCACGCAGACAGTAACCATTCCAGTGTTGCAATTCAGGTTAGAGAGAAGGAGTCCACGAACATTCGCAGGCCTCAGAGACAAACCAGTCCGACAGGGTAGAATCTGAATGATTTCAGACACACAGGTGACACTCTCTGCAGGACAGAGCTGAGACTGATAGTTCTCTTTCTTGCCTGGTTTCCTGGTTAGTGGAGGAAGAGGGGATAGGAAGGGTTATGAAATATGAAAAGGGATGCTTTATTCCCTTGATGTTTGATTAGTGAAGGATTAGCACACCTTCCTTACGGTTCGTGAGGCAGGACTCCTGATTCAAGGAGTGAGAAATGAGTGATGTGTGCTGTTCTTTGTTTGTACCGGAAGCTGTCCAAGCACTCGGATGCAGACGTAACCGTGGTCCCTGCCCGTGAAACTGATGACGTGGTTGGGAAATGAGGTGGATAGAGTCAGTACGTGTAGCGAGTGCTTCTAGAGACCTGGGTCCCCGCTGGTGGCAGAGCTACCTGTCCGTCTGGGTGTGACTAGCAACTGGGCTCCCACATTGCATCACAGCGCTGAACAGAAGAGCTTTTCAGGCCAAGGGAGAAGGCACAGAGATGTGCCTCTGAGCAGGAGCCAGGCTCGGGCCAGGGGGCAGTGGTCGGCCTTTGCAGCCTGGAAGGCCAAAGCGAGGGCTTGAAATGATAAGCTAAAGAATTGGGGTTCTATCCAAGTTAGTAGAGAACGGAGTGTCCGTCTGAGCTGTGGAGCTGGGGAACGTTATCAGATGTGTTTTCTGTTTGGGAAGATAACGTTGCGTTGGGGGAGATTGGGAGAAGACAATCAGATGCGTGCCTAGAGATGTAACAGATACAGGTCCTGGTTGGTGAATTCTGGATGTGGTGCTTTAGTTGGGGTGGCTGGAGGAGCCCAGGGCTGAAAGCGCGGCTGAGCCGAGCCGAGAAGGCCGGGAGAGCAGAGGAGGGCTCGCAGTCCCAGGGGGCAGCCCGAGACGCGGTGAGGAAGAGCCACACTGAGGGCAAGAAGTGATCCTGAGGTCACAGGTGTTGTCGTCTTGTCCACGGGGCCAGCCTGCTGGTCTCCTAGGGAGGCCTGATGAGCCCCATGAGCCCAGTCTGTCTGGGACCACTGGCTGCGCAGCTCCGCCGGCCAGCTGGCGTTCGCGGGGACGAGGTCTCCCTCCAGCTGTCTCCTTCGCAGTGCAGTGCTCGTGTGCCCTGCTTCCTCCAGCGTCTTTCGTGAGCCCTTCGGAAGCGCTCCTGCCTCTGCGGCAAGGACATCTACACGTTTGCTCCTGTTTCATGGGCTACCTTCATGAGGCCTCCACGTTCGTAGTGTGGGTCTGCTGCTGGCTTCTGCCCCATCTTGGGGTAAATGAACTCAAAGAAGGGTTGGGACACGGAGAAGTCACTTACGTGGCTCTTGACATGACTGAGTCTTGGGGTAGGACTTTAGCAGGGGATACATGGGAGATGCAGCAAGGGTCCCGGGGCCACGCAAAGTCTGTGGGGGTCGCAGAGCGTGACCCAGGAGGCTCGGCGCCGCAGGAGACGGGAGGAGCTGGTGGAGGGTCTGAGGCTGGACCTCTGACATCGTACGCTTGCAAAGATCTGTTATACAAATAGCAGGACGTTGAATGATACGGTTGACTTGAACAGCATCGGTTAAACTGCTCATGTCCACTTTTATGTCCACATTTTTCAGTACGGTGCTGTAAGCATATGTTCTCATCCCGCTGGTTTTCTTAATGACGTCTGCTTTTTTGTAGATGACTGTATCGTAAGAATATATTGTATAATAAGATAGACCAAATACATGGTTATCCGTTCTTGATGTTTCCGTCAGGCTTCTGGTCAGCAGTAGGCTGTTAGTAACTAAGGTTTGGGGGGAGTCAGAAGTTGTGTGTGGATTTTTGAGCATCCAGGGTTCAGTGTCCCTAACCCCTGCCTTGTTCGAGGGTCTTGACACTGCCCAGTGAGCAAGAAACTGTTTCTGTGGGCACAGTACAGATACAGCTAAATGTGGGCAGTAAATGTCCCATTCTTCTATCAGGCTACTGTTTTTTAAGTGATAATTTCATTTTGTTGTTGTTGGTTTATTTTTTAAGGAAGGGAAGCAGTTTATTTTCCTGATTTGCATCTTCAATTTCTGCACATTAATAGGACAGGAAAAAAATGTTTGACATCGTAGTGAATGATTTCTGTCAATTTAAACTACTTTTAGACACGCCATTGTGCAGAGACTAGCCCTTTGGAAGAGTGTGTTCGTTTCGGTCTCTTCCACACGTACACCCTGTGTTTTGTACGTTTCTGAGACGGGAACAGAGACCCCAGATGCCTGGCTTGTACTGGCGCGTGCCCAGCTCTGTCAGAGTCCCCAGAGTCAGCCGTCAGCTGGTGGAGCCCTGGCTGGCGTGGTTAAGATTTGATCAGGACTCCTACACAGAATTTTACTGCGGGGACTTAAATCTTGTTGTTCTTCATGTAATTACATGAAACACATTCACCCTTTCAACATCCGTTGTGGGAAGAACCACAGTGCGGGTGTGTGCAAGGACCCACGCGAGCGTGGGGGAGGCCAGGCCACACTTGTCCACAAAGTACCCGAGTGTCTGTGCCGTGTGTGTGTTTGCCTGTGATGCAGACAGGAAGCACAGTTCTACCTGTTTGTAACGTAGAGAAGTTCCCTGGGAAAGCGCTGACACCCCCCACCCCCGCCAGACCCGCCACGGCGCCCCGACTTGGTACATTGCACAGAGCCACGGAGCACGGTCTCAGCCTCTGTTCCGCATGCCCTTAACAGTCTCCCTAAAATGTTTTCTCCCTGAGAAAATATTAATGCATTTTTAGTAACTTTTTTCTAAGCAGCTGAAATAGAACGGTTATCCTTCTTTCTTTTCCCAGCGCGTCACCCGTTCCCAGGAGGAACTTCGGGAGGATAAAGCTTACCAGCTAGAGCGGCATCGGATCGACGCGGTCTTGGACCGCAAGTCCGACAGCGATATGTGGATCCATCCGGGCTCCTCGGTGGGCTCCAGCACCTCCAGCCAGGAGCACCTGGACCACTCGTCCAAGTCAGGCACCCCCGCGTCCACTCTGACCAAGAGTGGCCCTGGGCGCTGGAAGACGCCAGCTGCCGTGCAGGCCGTGCCGGCGGCCGTGGCCCAGCTGGTCCCTACAGACCTGCCCCCGCCGCCCCCGCCACCCCCCACGCACTACGCCGGGGATTTGGACGGAATCCCCATGGACCTGCCTCTCCCTCCGCCTCCTGCCGGCCCGACGGGACCTGCGGCCACTCCGGCGGCGGCTGCGGAGCGGAGGAAGCGGGAGGAGCACCAGCGCTGGTATGAGAAGGAGAAGGCGCGGCTGGAGGAGGAGCGGGACCGGAAGCGCAGGGAGCAGGAGCGGAAGCTGGGCCAGATGCGCTCCCAGGCCCTGAACCCGGCCCCGTTTTCGCCGGGGGCCACCCCGCACGGGAAGCCGGAAAAGCCTTCCACGCTCCAGAGGCCCCAGGAGACGGTCATTCGGGAGCTGCAGCCCCAGCAGCAGCCCCGCACGATCGAGCGCAGAGACTTGCAGTACATCACGGTGAGCAAGGAGGAGCTGTCGTCGGGAGACAGCCTGTCCCCGGACCCGTGGAAGCGGGACGCCCGGGAGAAGCTGGAGAAGCAGCAGCAGATGCACATCGTGGACATGCTGAGCCGCGAGATCCAGGAGCTGCAGGGCAGGCCTGAGCGCAGTGCGGAGGAGAGCGACCGCCTGCGGAAGCTCATGCTGGAGTGGCAGTTCCAGAAGAGGCTGCAGGAGTCCAAGCAGAAGGACGAGGACGACGAGGAGGAGGAGGACGACGACGTGGACACCCTGCTGATCATGCAGCGCCTCGAGGCCGAGCGGAGAGCCAGGGTAAAGGGGACAGGGGCTGCGGGCGCACGTGCCGCAGCGGCGCTCGTGGGGCGGCCCGGCCCGGGCTCCCAGGGGGCTGGCCCGTCGCCTGGCCCTGCGCCTGCCGCTGCTCGCGGACGTCCCGCAGGGTGAGCCAGGCCGAGAGGCGTAGCCGTGAACGTGGAGCCGGCCCACGTGGAACCCGGCTATCTCAGTTAGCAGACTCAGAGGCGTCCTTCTCGGTGACATGTCCATTGAGAAGACAGTTAGTGACCACTGGTTTGTTCGTGACTGGCAGTAATCCTCATCAGGGGTTGGCAGGGCATTTTCCTAAATGGCCCGAGAGTGACGTCTGAGGCCGTGTGGGCCGCACCCTAGGTGTCTTCACGGCACAGCCCCACGGCCCAACGCCGGAGCCGCCTGAGCCGGTCCCCGAGCCGCGAGGGTGCTGTGCGCCCCAGAGCCGGCCTGCGCGGCCGGCCGGCCAGCGGGACGTGCGCTGACCCCTGGTCTCGATTATCAGCCCTGGGCAGTGGGTGGCAAAGAGCCCTGCTGGGAACCTCGGTACCAGACAGCTGCTCTGCGGGTTGCTCTCATTGATGGGGCAGCTTCTTCCCAAACTGAGCTACTCTGTTTCAGGGGTAGGATAAAGATACTGAGAGTTCAGGATGTTACTCCTATTTCCCCATTTGATCAAAGTAACTTGTTCTTCTGTGTCAAATACAAGAAGTGAAATTTGTATTAGTAGAAAGCAATAGATCTTTAAGGTGCCAAATTTAAGATTCTTTGTTACCCTGTCAAGAGGCCTGTTGACAGAGAGGCATTTACCTGACTGGTCACGTCAGTGAGTTTGCCTCCAGCGCAGAGTTCTGGGAAAGACAGCCTGGAGCGTGACTTCTGGATTTTGTGGCTGATCGCAGCTTTGACTTGGTGCTGTCTGTACTAGAGATCTAAACAAACAACTGTTCGGTCAGACGTTTCCGTCTTTCCACATTGTGACGCAGCCTAATCTTAGAGAATTGTTAATACGTAAAGCCAGCAGTCTGACCCCTTTTCGAGTTTGCCCTGTGAAGTCTTTTCCTGAAACACGTCACACACGTCGTCTTAGGCACGTACTCTCAGCAAAAGGTTGTGGAACTCGGCTCCAAAGTCGCAGGAACACCGTGGTGTCTCAAAAGCCCAAATCTTAACTGTGATGTGATTTTATGGGTTTATTCGAGTCACCAGTAATAAACGTCCTTAAAAACAGCTCTGCTTACCATCAGTATTGTTTTATTTGAAAGAGCAACTGATGGATGAGGAACAGATCACTTATAGTGTTAGAATTCTTTGCAGAGTCTCCCCTCTGGGGTCAGGACCCCGGCCTCCCCTGTGCACACAGTAGCTGAGTGCTTGGTGCAGGGTCCTCTGCTTTGGCCGGGCCGCTAGTGACAAGGAGGTCATCCCAGGAGCTGAGTGTGCTCCTGGCCTCCGATCCCTTACCCCCCAAAACAGGAGAGCATGCTATTGGCTGCAGTCCACGCTGAGTGGGAAGCCGCTGTAAACAGGTAAACAGGTAGACATCATTAACCTTCACTATGGTAGCTGCGTGCCCCAGTGAAAGGTCAGCACCTGCATTGTGGCATTTCTCTGTTTATTCTTTGCAGTGAATTCTTACTAAAGGTCAGTCAGGTTTTCCAAATGGTTCAAACAGTGATTGTTTCAAAGCCTCTTAGTATGAATTACGACATTTGGAAAGTTTTGTACGATGATTTAGTGAAAAGTATCTGTGTATTTATCATTAATCATATTTAAGATTAATATCTTAGTCTCCCAAGTAAGAGAGCTCAGGGAGGTTGTACTTTCTAAAGTTTCTTCAACGTAGAAGAACGGGTAATAACGAAACTCAAGTGTTTAATACATTAGTGGCCGTTCTCCTGTTTCTGAGTTTGGGAAGCCCGTCTGTCGCGTTTGCTGTTCTCATCGGAGTGTCCTTGAGATGCGGTGACGCGTGGGAGCAGCAAACGCGCCGGCGGTGGTGGAGGAGAGGTCTGAACCCGTTTTCACACTTGGTCTTTCTTTTTTTCCCTTCTCTGTTACCTGCAGCAGACTGCTCTGCCAGCAATCTCTGTTCTAGATTTGGTATGTTCTCATTTCTTTCCCTTTGGTACTTTTTTCCTGTCTTGATTTTCTTTTTCCCTTTCAGTGGTGGTGGTTTTGTGTTTCTCATAGAACAGTTCGTAGGGGTGCCCGAGAGCAGGGGGTGTATTCTGTGCCTCTCCAGCCGCATGCCTCTGAATGTGTTTAGATGTAGTCACTCTTTGCTTTTCACCATTAAGTTTGAGTGTTACTGTTTGTTTATGGTTTTTGACCTTTCCTCAGTCTTAGTCATAAAACTGATTCTGTGTATTCTTACGTACTCAAATACGGGAGCAAATGAAAGAAATTTTGCAGGGAATAATCTATTTCATTCTTATCACCTTGGGGATAGATTTGGAATAATCAGCTATTAGAAACTCAAATGAATCGGTATTCACGTTGTTTTGCCAATGAAGATGTAACTGCCTGCGATATTACTCTCTGTTGGTAGGATGAGAGAGCGTTTTGGTAAACACTTACTCTGTGTTTCCTTTAATAATTTCACATGGACTTCGGTTTCGTTTATCAGCCGTGCCTGTTTACTGTCTGCCGAAAAATGCTGGAGTCCTTTTCTGTTAATAAATTCAGTGTGTTGGATGTCAGTATTGGGGCATTTTGGTTGGTCATTCGGTGTCCACGACGCTCAACTGCTATTACCTGTGTCGTCGACCCGAGAGTCCCAAACTGGCTGGCACATCCGTGACGTTCACTTGAGGTCATTTTTGTTAGTCGGCTTCTAAATGAATCTGGACAGCATCGGACAGGACTGTAAACAGTCCCTGAGTCCAGTTCACCAAGTAACACCCCTTTTTCTTCCTTTGCTGTTTTTTAATTCAGACAGTGTGGTGCACTGTTCACTCCAAGAGAAGTCACGCGTGGAAACAGCTGCCCTGCTGACAGCTGCAGGGCATGTTGCTGTAGCGTGTTGCCCGCAGGACACAAAGATACCACCCGTTCGCCCCGTTCTCCGCCGTGCTGAGGTCTGCCTGCAGGCCGGTCAGAGACGCGCGCCGGGCCGTTGCTCAGCGTCCGCTGCTTGCAGAACACGTGCTCGCGGGTGTCGCACCCACGCCGGGTGCGGACCCTGCAGGGATCCCCAGTGCCGTGGGCCCCGCGAGAGGCCTCTGTGCAGGTGCCGTGGCCGATGACTGCTCCCTAAGGAGATAGGGTCCCCCAGACTGGTGGTTTAAAGACACGGTTCAGAGTTGTTCTTTCTTTAAGCGGCAGCTATTTCGAATATTAGCAGTGACTGGAACCGCTGCGTCTGCGAGCGTTGCTCAGCCTGACTCTGCAGTAGACGTGACTGTTCCTCCCAGCAGCGTCGTTCCCTGTAGGCCCTGGTGCGCCGGGCTGTGTGCGCAGAGCCCCTTGGCCCGCCTCACACTCCTGTCCCCGAGATCCGGGCGCCCGAGCAGGCGTCCCGGTGCGGGTCGCCGCGTGCCCATTGTGCGCCCGTCCCGGCTGTCCGAGCTCGCCGGCAGGGTGGCGGCGCCCTGCTCGCCTTCGGCCCCTCAAGGGCTGGACCCCCCTCCCCCGGCCCTTAGTGCCTCCCTCCCCGTTCGGGAGACGCGCGGGCGACCCGGCAGCGGCCTCAGTCCTTGGGGGCCCCGCTGCTCCGTTGAGAGACCCTCGCGTCTCTCCGGGGACTCCGAGCCCGGCCGTCCTCACTGCGAGGGCTTTGTGCGGCGCTCCCCCGTGCCGTGCGGGCCCTCCTCGACGCAGCGGCCGCAGGGAGTCCCCGTGAAAGCCTGTCGTGCTCTCCGGAGCCCCCAGAACCCCGCAGCAGCCCCCCTGCCCCTTCGACAAATGGCCTAAGTCTCCGCACGGCCACGAGGTGCCGTCGTTCCGTCCATGCCCGCCCCGGCCCCGTCGCGGGGCCCTGAACCCCAGGGCGGGATGGCAGTGCACACCTCCGGCCCCCAGCCCGCCAAGTGCTGCGGCTCGTGCCTCTCGCTCCCCCGCGGCCGCCCTGCGGTGCGCGGAGAACAGACCCAGGCCGGGGCGGGGGACGCTCGCAGGCAGTCAGGGGTCTGACCGGTGTTCTGGTTTATGTCCAGTTCGAATCGTGCGGAAACGTCTCGTGCTCGTGCAGGTGCTGCTGGGAGCCGTCACGACTGGACACGGGCATGCGTCCGCCAGGCTCCCGCTGGCGGGGCCCGGGCTTTGTCTCGGTTCGGTCGTAAGCCAGCTGCTGACTCCGACGTCCCGACGGCTCACAGGGCACGACCCTCTCCCTCGGCCCAGTGCCGGCGAAGGGACGCTTTCAAGGATTTGGGTGGCTCTCCTGTGTTCGCCCCGTGAAGGCCCAGGCTAGCTCTGGCCTCGTCAACCACCTTCCTGTCTGCTCTTCTGGTAGGACGTCGGAAGGGGCAGAGCCGAGCGACCTGGGCATAGGAGGTTTGGACTGAAAGCAGCAGTGGGTGGGCAACGCAGTTGCGAGGTGCACCTTCGGGGAGGTGGGCTGTGTTTCAGAGAGAACACCAGGTTCATGAACTTGCGTCCGACGCGACAGCTATGTCGGGAGCTCTTTGAGCCGCGCGGCCTCCTTGCAGGTGACGTCCTGTGTCTGCCGCTAGGCTGTCAGGGCAGCTGAGCTGTAGGTCCTACAGCTCCTGATGGGGTCGTCTGTGTCCTCCCACTGAGAAGGCGGAGGCGCAGTCAGTGCCGAGGGCAGGGAGCTAGCCCCCTGACGGGGTGCCCGGCCGGCTGGGGGCGGCTGTCCTGAGGAAGAAGCCACCCTCAATGCTGTCAGCGTGGGGCCACCGGCTGAGGGCTCGCCCCGGACCCCAGAGTCAGGGGCCAAAGCCCAGTGGTAGTGATCGTAGGCCTGACCGTAGGGGTTCTGCATGGGGGAGGGGGTACTAAAAAGTTGAGGGTATTTTCAATGGGCAGGAACTTAAGCAGAAAAGTCTTGCCCAAGTTCTTAAGGACAGTCTGCTCAATAGACTTTTTAGTCTGACATTTTTCAGTGAAAATGTCAAAAAGTAAGGGTCATCTTAGCCCTATTTTGTATTCCAATACTTCAATGTGATTGTCTCCCTTAATGGGGCTTTTACTATAAATTCAAAATAGAAGTTAGTGTCTCGTGGTATAAAGCCATAAACATGTAGATTTCAACGTAATTTTTTTTTAAAGATTTTATTTATTTATTTGACACAGAGAGAGAGATCACAAGTAGGCAGAGAGACAGGGAGAGGAGGAAGCAGGCTCCCTGCTGAGCAGAGAGCCCGATGCGGGCCTCGATCCCAGGACGCTGAGATCATGACCTGAGCCGAAAGCAGAGGCTTTAACCCACTGAGCCACCCAGGTGCCCCGTAATTTTTTTTTAACCTGAAAATGAGAAATGGGGATGGCCAATGTAGCAAAACTGGCTCAGGCTTAGAGGACTGGCTTCTGAAATCCCAGCTTAGTTCTTGGTTTAGAATAGCTTGAGGCTGGGTTGTCTTGTGTTCATTCTGTAAGAATTCTCCATCTGTCTGTTTGGATCTGTTCCCCTGAATGTAACTTCCTCCCAGATGGCTTTGATGCCCATCACTGTACAACAGTGAGCTCCTCTCCTATTCATTTAACTCCAGTGTTAACGTAGTTTGTCCTCGGATCTCAGCCATGATGTCTGTAACAAGCTGACTGCCCTTTAGCTGGTCCTGAATGGCAGCTCAGTGTACCATTCTAAGAGGTTATTCGGAGTAAATTAAGAGATTGGATTCTCTTTTCTATCCTTACTGGTTTTGGGGGAGTAGGGTGGAGTAAAGCCGCGCATGTACGAAGAACAAAACAGTCTGTGTTTTGAAGATGAGAGGACATGAAGCAGCTTCCCCTGCAGTGGAGAGAGGCTGCCTTGGTCCCGACGGGACTGGCTCATTTGCCCACTTTAGAAAGAGGCACTAACGAACCTAACCCCAGAGATGTTTCCTTGCTTACCCCCGTCCAGGTTTAGAAGGACGAAATCTTCTAAGAGTCTGTTTACAGATTCATAAGATAGCATTCCGTACCTGTAATTATGAGAATTGTAACTGTTTTCATTTCTAAAATCATACTCCTCTTTAATTTAAAAGAACGAGTGGGCTGTTTCAGTGGATACTGGTTTTCTTGCTCAGACTTGTTTTTAATTAGGTCTAGAGGTATAACATGAATTAGTTTGTGCTTTATTAGGTAACAGGAAAACTTCTTTCATTAATGCAGTTTGACATTCCTCCATAAATTACACTTCTGTAGAATATTTAGTATTCTCAATTGCTGTTTTATTCTGTTATTTTTATTTGGGTACTGTTTCTTATCTATTGGACTGATGACCAGAACATGCTTGAGCAGTGTTCACGCTGCTGGCTGTGAGCCCTCCGCGGGGCCCGGGCCTGTCGCTGGGGCAGGGGGTTGGACCGTCCGTCTCTCGCGGGACTGGACCGTCCCTCCCAGGGCTGGGTTCTCAGGCAGCAGCGCCTGGCCCTGCTCCAGAAGCCACCTGCCCCTCCTCCTCAGCCTGTTTCTAGGTCGTCCTGAAAGAGAGCTCTAAGTAGATTTGTCTTCTTGATGCGGCAGTTTTCTTTCTCCTCCTCCTCCTCCTCCTCCTCCTCCTTTCTTTTTTTTCTTTTTGGTGTCTTAATATTGTTTTGCCAACATGAGAAAATCTAGTGACACAAGTTAATTTGTTACTTTCCCACCAGATGCAGTGTTTATTCCACAGAAATCAGGCAAGAGTGGAGTTGTGAGGTTTTTCTTTAAAAAAATAAAGATAAATGCTATTGAAGTCCAGTTTCTTCTTTTTGCTAGGAATAGTTTATATAGTAACTAGTAATTCTGTAAACACTGAGAAACACCATGAGCAATTTTACATAAGGGATTCCTGCAGCGGTTTTGGCAATTAAGGCAGGTGCCGTTGAGTTATTACATTTCATTTTTTTAAATTTTAAACCCACTCCTCTTGCTGTCGGGGGTGGCACAGGGCTGGGGGCGCTGCTGCAGGCTAGCTGCGTCTCAGGGGCCCGAAACTGGAAGGAAGCTTTCAAAGTTGCCTTTGTCCTGGCCTGTACCAACAGAAGGGCGTCCTGCTCTGGCCAAAGGTACCCTGAAGCCATCGTACTTAGAGAAGTCTGACCAGGGTAAAGGAGCCGGAAACCGAAACAGGCTACATCGTAGATTTTTGAAAATATCCTGAAGCATTTGCATGGTGTGAAGGAAAGATTCTAAATTTGTTTCGTGTTGTTTCAAAAAGGCAGAACCTGAATGACAAAAAATAGTAAGCAAAGCATCAAGTGATGAATTTTAGATGCACAGAAGAACTTTTTGACCAGTCTTTACATGAAAATAGAACGCCCTGTCTTGGGGAGGTAGGCGGTATCCCCAACACCAGAGTTACTCAGACAGAGTGGATAATTACTTGGCAGAGATGTGGCAGAGGGAGGTAGCATAAGGTTCCTTCCAAATTTCAGGTTCACATTCTCTGACTCAGGGTTTGGGGGTATGCCGGGCTGAGAAGGAATTCTCGAGGGGGTTCAGAGAGAGCAGATGGCCACGGCCCGCCTGCTAGGAGCGTGGGGCCCAGGCAGAGGCAGACTGATGTAAGCGGGGCCCTCCGTGGTCGCGTCCCGCCGGAGACCAGCGTCGGCGCACCACACCCCGCGGGAGTGCAGGCCGGGAGGCGCAGGGGAATAGGGGTCGAGTGGTGCCAGAGTTCCATCAGTTGAGGGTTTCGTCTGTTGTTCAGGTCTGCTGCTTCACAGGAGCTGTTTACAGTTCCATTTATTCCCATACGAGAATCATGCTTGTTGAACCTGCGAATGCGTGAGACAGTCTCCGCCTTCTCTGAGCTGGTTAATGGGAAAGCTAATGGCCCTGTGGGGACCACGCCCTTAGGCGACTTGTTTTGGAATTGCAGAGCTCTCAGCCGTGTATGTGTTACTGTCCTTCAGCAGGGACTCTAAGCCGGTATCTGTATTTAACCCCGTGTGTGTGTGTCTGCCTGTGTCCATGTGTGCTCCGGGCGCCGCGTGCGGGGGGGGCGTGCGGAGCGGAGGTTCAAGGCACCGTGTTGTCAGTTACAGGACGAGGAGCGGCGGCGCCAGCAGCAGCTGGAAGAGATGCGCAAGCGGGAAGCCGAGGACCGCGCCCGGCAGGAGGAGGAGCGGCGCCGCCAGGAGGAGGAGAGAACCAAGCGAGATGCTGAAGAAAAGGTCATGGTCCTGTAGGGGCAGCTAGACGTTTACCAGAGTAGCCGAACCCGTCGACGGGCTGGGGAGAGGGGCTAGACCTGACCCGTGTCCTAAGACGTACAGGACAGAACAGGGCCTGGACCCCCAGCACCTGAGCCCGACCTGGCCCACCCACCTCTCTTCCGAACTGTGCCCAGACTGTCTTCCCCCCGAGTCTTGTCTCTCTCCTGCTTCTGAACTCGTAGGCCCGGTTATGGTGGGGGCCTCCCTGCAGGCCGCCCGCTCCCTCCGCGCTCCTCCTTTCCTGGCCGAGGTGCCGCTGGCTACCGTGGGGGGTGCTCCTGCGCGCGTCGGGCGGGGCAGCGCAAGCCCTGGGAGGCGACGGGACGTAGTAACACGGTCCACATTGCGCACTTGACACCCTTCACTGACGTCACTCACTGCGGGCGGACGGGAAAGAGAGCAGTTGGCTTATGGAAACCACGAGTCGGGGAGGATCCAACTAGGATGGGATCTGATACATATCCCGAGTTACTACTTGGTTTCCATCCATGGATTTTTTTTTATGAAAGTAACCTTAAGGTGAAATTTACAATGACAACTGCCTTGACCGAGAAACGGGGCCTGCGGCCTGCCGCTGTGCGCGCCGGCCGGGCCCTCCCGCGGGGCTCGCCCCTCCTGGACGCCGGCCGGGCCCGGCGCACCGCCGCTGCCTCCCTTCTGTGGACGCGGGTCCCGGGGCGCCCCCGCTGCCAGCGGGGACCAGGCTGGGTTCTGCTGCTCACTCCTTCTTGGATGGTGCGTGACCTGCATTCATAGAGCGCCGCCTCCTCCCCCAAACCAGGACTTTTTGGAAGCTTTTCGTAGCGCTAGAATTGGGGCACCTCTGTACCGGGTGAAAAGCAACACTGACGGAAGCGATGGCACCCTTTTCAATGACAGTAGAGTGAGGGGTGCTGGCCCACGGGCCTTTGCGCAAGCTAGCCGCTCCCGCATCTCCCAGACCGTCACCTTTCCTCCCGGTCTGTCGTCGGGTCCTGTTCAGAGCCCGGTCCCAGCGGCTGTGCGCTGTTCTGAGGAGCCTGAGCCTTCAGGGTTAGGTCTCCCCGACGCTTGGCCTCGTGTCACGATCAGTCAGAATGAAAATCAGTTTTCCGAAACGTGAGCCCCTCGGCTTCTCCGCTGGGGCGCGCGTGGTCTCACTGCCCCTGGGCTGTGTGTCGCTTACGGCTGCCCGGGGGGCCCGCGCAGACCCGCCGCCGAGCGCGGGAGCGGGGACAGCCCTGTGGCAGGAGCAGCCGCCTTCTCGCACCTTCTCTGGGGACGCTCGGGGGCTGCTCGGTTTTTCCAGCGTGTGTGCTCCCAACTCACGATCACGTCAAGTACGCTTGTGTCTTAGGAACTGCTTCTAGAATTGAGTGCTCGCTGTAAAGAGAAGCTGAATAACCTATTTTTTATACAGAATGTCCACAGTGATGGGCTTGCTTTGTTATAGAAAATGTGCCGTTCCTTTGCGGTAGAATAATTGTGGGTCATGTACTTGTACCTGCTCTCTGTGTAACGAAAGGGTATTTGGTTTCCTCCTAAAATGTTCTCCGTATCACACTCAGAGTCCTGACGACTTGGTGTCAAGGTCGTCCAGAGGTCGTTCTGGAGTGGATCCCCCCCCCCCAAGCAAACACTTCTGTTGGGTAGGAAATAAGGTGCAAGATGTCTCTCCTTCAGGATGTCTCCACAGAGTGAGAAGATGGAGTGAGACGTGGGATGTAGGGCCGGCCCGGGGCTGGCCGCCTCCCTCGGGCACTGGCGTCCGGGGGGCGGGGTGGGAAGGCGAGCGGGCACAGCCCGCACTGTGTCCCCTTGTCCCCCGGGGCCCTGCCCGGCGCGCTTCCGGGGAGCGAGTTCGCTCGGCGCTGCAGCCTGCACGCGCCCAGGCCGAGGCACGTCCTTCTGTCCTGTATCCCCTTCTCACACTCACTCTTTCCATGTGTTCGACGACTTTTGTCCATCTTTAACAGAACCGTGCTCTTACCTTTTTCAATGTGAAAATAATTCCAGCCCTGTCAACTGTAGTCTGTGCAGATGTATGTCGGAAGAAAATGTATAGTATGTGTCAAAATATATTTGAATTTCATGTTGCTGTTGCTATTAATGCCTGGCTCTCTAATTTTCTGTCTGTCAGGGAGTCTGTTAAGATTTGAACTATAAATTAAGAACTGTGGAAAGCATATTTGTTAGATTGTTGCCTTGGGAAAATGAGTCATGTTTTGTTTTTTACAGTTGATGGTTTCTGTTAAGTTCCCTCTGAGTAACTGGAAATAAACCGGGTGACTTAATGGTCCTTCGGGTCCAGGAGGGGCTGTCCCCGAGCTCCCTGGGGTGCAGGGGAAAGGCGGCGTGCGCGGCTGCTGTGTGCGCCAGTGCCGGCTGTAGAAAGCCAGTTAGAGCCTTTTGGGGGTTTTGTTTTGTCTTTAAACCGAGCAGTCACAGGTAAGTTAATAGCCTGCAAGAACAGGAGAGAGAGAGAGATGGAGAAGCAGCAGAGAACTCAGGGTCTGAGGGGCTAATGGGACGGGGACGGTGGTGCCGTCAGCGCAGCTGGAGCCCGAGCGTGCCCGGAGTCCACGGGCTCTGTGCTTGGGGCGGTTTCAGGTCAGGTGGTCCCCCGAGAGGATGAGTGTGTCCGGGAGGCTCCAGACTATTTCCGGGGGGATCGGCTCGTCCCTGTCGTGGACTGTTACGTGGAAACGTTGCTGTCCCCTGGACTCACGATCAGTGTGGCCACCGGGGGACAGAGGGTCAACGCGCCCTTTCATGCCCCCGAAGGCTCCTCCTGACTCTGACCTTTGCGCTTTTGTCTGTTCCGCCTGCAGAGGCGACAGGAAGAAGGTTATTACAGCCGCCTGGAAGCCGAGAGGCGCAGACAGCACGCCGAGGCCGAGCGCAGGTTGCTGGAGCCGGAGGAGCCGGGTCTGTGCAGACCTCCGCTTCCGAGGGGCTACGAGCTCCCGTCCCCGTCCCCTCCGGCTGCCGCTCCTCCTCCCCCGCCTCAGCGGACCGCCTCCTCCCTCCAGGCCCAGGCCCTCTCCCCAGACTCCCTGTACACCGCCAGGCTCGTTTCGTACCACGAGGAGGAGGAGGAGGAGCCCTGCAGTCCGGCAGGTCAGGATAAGCACTCTTGCACGAGGAAGTCCCACGGGCACCTTCTGCTTCCCGCCGCCCTTAAGCCACAGCAGCCCCCCTGCCCGCCGCGCCCGGCCTCCGATGGCATCTTTCTCTCCAACTCATTCCAGCCACCCTCGGCCCGTGCCAACAGTACTGCTCACAAAGCAGGCCAGCCCCCGCCCCCTCCAAAAAAACCAGGCTTCTACCAGTCCAGCCACTTGAAAGGTAGAGGTAAAACGTGGGACCACGAATCAAGCCCTCTTTATCTTCCTGATTGGCATCGGGACTCTGCACCCTGCTGCTGTGTGGGCCCCTCAATCAGCACTCGCTCTGGAACTTGATTTCGCCTGATCACTAATCTCAGTGTGGTGATCTCCCCCTACCTCCAGTTGTCCTGTCTGTGCTGAGTCATTGGGGCAGCTACCCCAGCCCCCCAGTTGCTCTTCCCCCCGCGGGGTTCTGTCCCTCGGATCCGCCGGCAGCGGCTGGCCCTCCGTTACTCCCCGGTCACTTGACGTACTGTTGGTCTTGGCCTCCATTCTCTGCCTCTTCAAATAACTCTTCTGTTTGGTTGAACAAGTGCTTTTGTCACACATCTCGGTGTGTATAAAGATAAAGAATCAGCTGTTCTTCCTAGCAGTGTCACGGTCACGTGCTAATTCCCTTTCTTCAACATGAGTACAACTTTCCGTTCCGGCTTACGTGCCACATGGCAGGGGTTTACCGGACGACCCCTACTTTCTGTGGTCATTTGGGTGGAGTAGTTGGTGCCACGCTGAGTTGAAGGTCCTACTTTAATGCGAGCTGCCTCACGCCAGCAACACAGAACCCACTCATGGTGAAATTACTCCTTTCCTGTCTCGCTGGTTTCGTTCCCTCCTGTTAGGTGACATTCCCTGCACGTCACAGTCCCAGTGGCCAGACCTTGGCAGGCGCTCAGTTGCCTTGAGTTAGTATGATCTCTGACGACCAGCGTGACGGTGGTCCTGCCCACAGGCACGTCCGCCGTAACCCGTGTCCACGACGGCACTGGAAGGGATATTTAAAATACCCAAATTCCAAGTTCCTCTTTCTGTCTTAAAATGAGAATGCTGGCGGTAAATGCCATCAGATTTAGTGGTCTTCATGAGCACAAGTGTCTTTTAAAATGCTCCTGATGCCGTGCCCAGGACTCATGATTCTAAAAGAAGCTGAATAATCCAAAACATGCATGACCTTGACTCTTCCAGAACAAACGAGTTCTGCCAGGGTCTCTTCCCACCGGCATCAGAGCTTTGACCCATCCTGAAGGCTCAGCACATACTGAGACTGAGTCACTCAGCAGCCAATATTAAACCTTTTTATAAAATTTCTATTGTCAGTCTCTAGAAAGACTTTGGGATAATAGTCATTTTTGAAGCTAGATGCCCTCAGTCACCTTGCATCACGTTACAAGCTGAAAACTTGTGTGTCGTGACACAGACGAGGCTTGCTAACGCGATGTTGGGCTAGGCGTTCAGTTCTGACCACCTCTGCTTTCACTCAGACCACTAACCCTTATCTTACTTCACACCAAAAAGTCCGCGCCGGAGCAGGTTATGTCCTGCGTCTGACGGCGCGCGCCTCTGTGAAGACTGCCTTCGTAAGGTGCAGCCCTCTCGCCGCCACCCCACTCTTGTGGCCGCGCCCCTGGGTTCAGCTCGGTCTCTGTCGTGAGCGCTCGGCATGCTTCTGGGGTGGACTGGTTTCTTCCACTGGCTGCCTGGGAAGGCAGATTGGAGTACGAATTGGAATAAATAGGGTCTCATTCTAGTGTAGCAACATATTTAAAAAAATGTTTTTTAACTGAAGCTCTTTTGAAGATTACTTGAAATGTGCAAGATTAATTCATATACGGTCCATTGAAAGGATTTAATATTCTGATTAACTTCGAAAATTTTGAAGAATCAATTTTTACCAGTGGAAAAAACAAGTATCATTCTTACAACACAGCTCAAAAGATGCAACGCAACATTTTCTAAAACAAGGAAAATTTAGAATTAAAATTGGGGAGAATTGCACTCTGCCGTTAAGTGATACAGAGGCCTGCTCTGGGTCACCCCACGTTGGGGGCACGGGGCGGTTGCATCTTCTGAGTCTCTGTGGAGGAGGCTTTCCCACGTGGCCATCGCAGGGCCATCGCGCACGAGCGGGCAGGATGCAGTGCCCTGAGGAGTCCCAGCCAGCCGGCGAGGCCCGCGGACACGTCCCCATGGACAGCAGACAAGCCGGGCTTCCTTTCCTGCTGCTGTCTGAGAGGGACGACTTTCCCGTTGAAATACCGTACTGATTTTGTGGCCTGTCTAACCAGTACCCAGTGCCGTCAGCGTTCACTGAATATTTTGAGCATTTATTGCTACAGCTTTGTATCATCATAAGCAAAATGTTTTTCAGGTGTGAAATTTTTTTCTTGCTGATGTTATAATGAACAGAATACATCAGTACTGATGTGATGCGCTATGATTTTAATAGCATACCATTAGTGGTAATAGTCTATTTGGACGCATTTTAAATTTTTTATCTGCGTCATCTCTTTTTATCTTTAACACGCCTTTGGAGTGGATGGAGAGGGCGGTGCTGTTCCCAGGCCGGCGGCTGCTGGTCACCCCAGGGGCTGGGCCAGGCGCAGGCCGAGCCGGGATCCCGCAGGCTCACGCGCTTCTCTGCAAGGCTTCGGCCTGCTGTTGAGTGAGTTTGTGGTTGCAGCATTTCTGTCAAACCCTAGGGGTTTTTCTGTAACTCATTTGTGTAAAAAGTTTATAGCCACGTGTATAGCAAAAAAATTCAGTAGCTGTCCCGAGAAGAGAGGCTTGAGGTGTGATCCCTGCTCTCTGTCTGGGTTGTACTCACTCTCGGTCACTCTGTGAGGAACCCTTCACGTCAGGAGGGCCTCACCTGCTCCCCATTTAAGTCCATCTTCTGTGGGTTTTTCTTGTGAATTCATGGTCATTACGCATCTTAACTGATGTGAACCTCCTGGTGTCGCTGCCCGAGGCCTGGGCTGCGCCCTCCTGTCGGACGGCTCGTCCTGCTGATGCGGTTCCTCAGGCCACCAAGAGCCGCGAGCTCAGACCCCCGGGCCTCCCGTCAGGGTTTCGGTTCTCCTCCGTGGGCACTGCATCTTGGTCATGATCGAAGTTTTGGAAATTGTGCAGGCGCTTTAACTTTGCTCTTTTCTTTTCCGGAAAAGGACCCAACTCTTACATGGGATCAGCCGGGGCCCTTGATGCTTCCCGGGACCCGAGGGAGAGACCATCTAAAAGGTACTTGGGGCCGCGCTCTTCCGTGGGAGGTGGGAGTGGACATAGAGGGACCTCGTCCTGCTCTCGGACGTTTCCCATCGCACACGAGCACATGAGCCTCGAGGCGCCTCGACCCCGTGGTGCCGGCGGAGTGTCAGACGCTGGGGGCAGGCTTGCCGTCAGAGCTCCCGAAGGAGCTGGTGGGCTGCCATGGTGCCCGCCGGCCGGGGAGGCCCTGTGTCCAGACGCCCCGCTGGACGCCCCCGTGCAGCCTGAGCCACGCGCAGTGACGGGCCCCGAGTCCGCGCCGAGCGCCCTCCCCGGGACCATGCTCCAGACAGCTCGCGACGCTGACGTCGAGCCCGACGAGAAGGTCCTTAGTGTCTGCCAGGGACGTGTTAGGGCGGGTGTACGAGAGGTGCTCCCTGGGCACGTGGGCTCCTCAGAAGTCCGTGCGTTCGAGCCGCGCCCCGCCAGTTACGCCCCCCTGCGCAGAGCCCCCGGCCTGCAGACACTGAAGGGCCTGCATCCCGACAGCCGGACGTGGCTCCAGAGAGTTAGCAGTCAGTCAGGAGCACATGTCCAACGGCAGCCCCAGTGATGAGATTTATGGGGAGGATTATGGCAAATGAAACAGGGACTGAGTCTCCCTCATGGACAGTTGTACTTAATGGTCCGTTATGTAAAGTTACCTCACTTTGAATGGACGTGACCGTCGACAGGTTAGTTCCACGTTGACCAGTGATGTCTTGCATTTCCTCTGCTGCAGCTATGATGCAGATTTCCCTGGAAGTTCGGGAGCCCCTGAAAACTTGACGTTCAAAGAGCGCCAGCGTCTGTTTTCACAAGGTCAAGATGTGTCCAACAAAGTAAAAGCCTCTCGTAAACTAACGGAACTGGAAAACGAGCTGAACACAAAGTGAGCCGAGGACGAGGTGCCCGGGCGCGCCCCAGGGGCTCAGGGGAGCGGCCGCCCGGGGTGCGCCCGAGTCACGGAGGCGCCGCTCCTGAGGCCGCGGGGGCCCGGAGACGGTCCCGGCCAAGAAGCTCTTTTCTTTCGCCAAGAGATGATCACTTAAACCATGTACACACTGTCGAATTTCTTAATTGTCTGGCTCACACGAAGATAAGTTTTTTGTTTCTTTTTTTAGAGTCTGAGTGGGAGAGGGGAGAATGCAGGGCAGGAGAGCACAGTGGGGACACGTCTTCCCCGCCCCGCGCGGCACAGAGAGGCGTGTGTGTGCTGTGTGGCCGCGGGGGACCGGCTTGAACCGGCCAGACCTTGTTTGCACTATGGAGGAGCAGCTGCAGACCGTGTGCCCCGAGCACGAGGTGCCCCCTGCAGCAGAGAGCCCCCGGGGGGGCAGCCTTGCTTCCTTGCTTGCCTGTGCCCCGCCGCGGTCCCCAGCAGCTCAGACCCACACGGCCCAGCGGAGGCGGCGCCGTCCGGGCCGTGCCCCTCTCCTGCTGCCCAGGGCAGCCCTCCTGGGGTATTCTACGTAGGTGGTTTCAAAAAAGTTCTCCAAGAAGACAGTGTTGAGGATGTGAGCTTAGGATGTCTTATTTTTATAAATGCCAGAGTGTTGTTAGACTAATAAATCATTGGTGATTTTGAAGATGGCAGTCAAGTTAGGGAGTTCACAGAGTATTTCGACTGTTCAAGGGAACCTGTAAATGAGGGTATGTTCCGCGGGGCCGTTTAGAGGGATGGGAGGCGAGCGGCGCCCGCACACGGCGGCTGCTCAGAGAGTTTGGGGGGCGAGTCACCGCCGCGGGCTGTCCCGGACGGAGGGCTGGCTGTGGCGTCTGCCACTGAAGGTGTCGGGCAGACCCGTGCGGCAGTTCAAGCTGTTTTATTGTTGTTGTTGTTGTTTTTTACATCGAATAGAGAGTTATTTAATTTGCGTTTTGAGTCACTGGTGATCACTGTCGTTTCTTCAGCTGTGAACGTGTGGCTGACGCTGGGAGACGGAGCTCACTTGGGTTTATCCTGTGTGCTGTGAAAGTGCTGAATTACTTTGTGATGATGAGCAAATTTTCTATTTGACGAAGCCCTGCTGTGGGATCTCGATGATTCTTCTGTACCAGATTGTTCTTACAAATATATATGTTAGAAAAATATGCACACTTTCAAAGAGAAGATAGAGAGGCTTTCTAGCCGTAGAAATCACTTTAATGAGAGCTCGCTGATAAATTGTCAAAATGCGAGTGTGAATATTTTCACGTCTATCAGGGTTCCTATTTGGAAGTGTGCTCTCTCCCCTTGTTGAAGAGAGTTGCACGGTTCTAAGTGTTGATGAAGGAGGTGGGTGTTTGCTCCGGAGGCTTCAGGAAAAGCAGGCCCCACCCAGAGGCTCGAGAACACTGGCCACGTTACAGGGACTAAATCCACACTTTATTTGATGGAAAGATGTCGATGAATTACTTTTCTGTTAATGCACACACGTAAGTACCTGCAGGTACATGTAAATATTGACATACAGGGCTATCTGTATGTGTGGTCGTTAGGCCTGTGGGCAGGTGGGCTGGGCCGCCCTTGGGTGATCGGGTCAAATGTGAACACGTGCTTTTCCTAACTGTGCATCACTGGGGACATCACAACTGCTGTACTTTTCCCATTTCTACTGTACTTCATTTGCAATCTATTTTTAATAAACTTTGTATGTATTTAAGTGTGTTTGGTGTGACTGCAGTCGTGCAGGCAAAATTACATCTGTGACCACCTCCACCTCCTGTCCCCTTCTACCTGTGTGGTCATTCACGACAGGCCCCTGAGGGTCGCGTCTGTGTCAGGCACTCTTTCCAGTTTGTCCTGATAGTGCAGACTGCTTGACAGAGGCCGTGGGCCACTCTGGCTGTGGTCTCCCGCGTTCAGCTCCCCACTCCCATGACCCACTGGCACATCCCCAAACCCCATGGTCACACAGACTCCCACAGTCCCTTCATCGTCTCTTGGATTCTTGAGCACACCCAAAACCTGGGAAGCTGTGTGGACCAGGTGTCCTGGCGATGCCTAAGCAGCAAGGACCCGCCTGAGGCGGCTCGTGGGAGGGGTGGGGTCACAGAGGCGCACCGGCGGGGGGTGGGGGGGTTTGAGAAGGGAGCTGGGCGCTCTGGCCGCACCTGGGGGGGCCCTGGCCCTGCCTCTCCTGGCAGCTGCCTCCTATGCTCCCTGTGCCTCGTCCACCTTCCTTTGTGGCCCCGGAGCAGGCGTGCTGGGCGAAGGAGCTGCCACAGAATTCCGAGGAGGACTTTCCTGGATGGGGAATGTCGTAGGGCTGCTGAAGCTCAGGGAGCCGTTGGGTGGGACCAGCTGCTTACATACTGGAATGAGAATAGTCACTGGGTCACTGGTTGTGTATTTGAAGGCCCAAAAAGGTGCTCTAAAGTTTGGGAGGACAACTTAGAGACTGAGTCAGGGTGTCTCTGGACCACGGTTCCATTGCTCCTCGTGGAGGTGAGGCCCCACCAGGCGCTCTGTTGTGGACTTCCCGGAGCCCAGGCCCTGCGGAGCGCCCTGGGAGAAGGATTCAGGCGGCTTTGTGGCGGGAACTGATTAGGTTTGTGGGGGGAGGGGCGGAGAGAGCAGCTTAGCTCCACCCCCAGCGCGGGGTCCCCAGCCCAGCCTGACAGGAGATCAGACCCCAGCGGAAATCAAGAGGCGCCGCAGAACCAGCTGAGCCACGCCGGTGCCCGCGTGGGAAGCTGAGTCGGACCCTCCGCACCGTGTCACCTGCAGCAGGGAGACGCCGGGGAAGGGGGCGCCAGGGGCCAGGCTTCAGTGCACCACTCTTCGTCCAGTGTGTTCAAAGTCATGGCACCCCCAAAGATGCGCTTGCCACTCCCAAGTGGGGCACGGAAGTCCCTTTTTGTCACGGTTTACTTCACAAATCCGAGCCACGAGGGCCTGCTCTGTGTCAGTCTCCGGGGCCGCTGGTTCCAAGTGTCCCGTGCAGATGCAGGAAGGCAGCGGTCCACGGGGACATAAACCCGGTTCATCTCTCGGTTTGGACACCGCAGGTGCACAGGGCGCTTCAGGCTGCCCAGGGGGACCCCAGCTAACTCCGGGCGGTGGGCCCTTCCCAGAAACTTCTCTCCTGAGAGGAAGGACTGTCGCCAGAGCAGGAGACCCCTGGACAGAGAGGCTGCCACCCACAGACTCAGGAGCCCAGGGCCCGGACCCGAGACCTGGGCGCGGGCCGCGGGAGCCAAGGGCACCAAGGACCAGGGCCTTAACAGTGATAGTGCGTCACAGCCTTCCTGCAGCTGCCTGCAGGGGCCAGTTCCCCGAGGCCGGGCTGGGGGCATCACGGGACCGCCAGGCAGCACCCAGCTCAGTGGCTGAGCAGCCACCGCCTTCTCCTCTGGAGCAGCCTTCCACATCCTCCCGGTCAAGGTCCAATGCCCCGAATCACAGGATCTTCTGTTCTCTGGCAGCTGCGGTGGAAGAGAAGAGGCAAACAGTAGGAAGTTCCAGCGTATTCGGCTTAGCCACATGGCTGAAAACCAGCCCAGCGGTATGCAGTCGGCACAAAATGTGTGCAAGAGGCAGCCCGCCTTCATTTTCATAGGAAGCCTTTAAAACCCAGCTGAATTTTCTGGGCCAACCGTGGTGGGCATCAGCCTAGGGGCCCCGCTACCCACCGTGTGCAGGTGAAGGTGAGTGGCTGTGGCACCAACTTCTGTCTGGAGATGTGCCTCAGGCAGGGGTAGTGGTGGGAGGGACATGGGGGCCAGCAGGCAGCAGCACCCTGCCACTCCAGCCAGTGTGGCACCTCTCGCCAGGCCCAGGCCCCCAGTAGGGAGGGGGGTCTGCTCCCGGAGCGGGAGTGCGCATTGGTGTGCACAGCACGCACACACATGTGTGCGCGGTGCAACAGATGTGCACGTCACACCCGGGGCTAGAGCTTCATGGGCACAGTCAGGAGGCCCCATGGCCTTGCCGGCCACTGCGGTGCACAAGGAAGCCTCATGACTGCCCAGCGGACCCAACCCCGCAGCCTGTCTGTGGGCTCTGTTTCAGGCAGCCTCTCCTGAGCAGCCGCTGGAGACGAGCATGCGGCTTATCCGCAGCGACGCCCTGCCTGTTCCTCTGCAGGCGCTCGGCAGGGCTGCGGGTGCTGAGCTCGGCGGGGCTGCGGGCACTGAGCTTGGCGGGGCCATGGGTACTGAACTTGGCGGGGCCGTGGTACTGAGCCCTGCGGGTACTGAGCTCGGCAGGGCCGGTGCTACTGAGCCCCGTGGGTACTGATCTCGGCAGGCCGTGGGTGCTGAGCTTGGTGGGGCCGTGGGTACTGAGCTTGGCGGGGCTGTGGGCACTGAGCCCCGTGGGTGCTGAGCTCGGCAGGGCTGCTGGTACTGAGCCCTGCAGGTAATGAGCTCGGTGGGGCCATGGGTACTGAGCACGGCGAGGCCGTGGGCACTGAGCCCCACAGGTACTGAGCTCGGCGGGGCTGCAAGCACTGAGCCCCGTGGGTGCTGAGCTTGGCAGGACCGTGGGTACTGAGCCCCGTGGGTACTGAGCTCGGTGGAGTCACAGGTACTGAGCCCTGTGGATACTGAGCTTGGCGGGGCTGCGGGTGCTGAGCTTGGTGGGGCTGCGGGTCCTGAGTCCCGTGGGTATTGAGCTCAGAAGGGCCATGGGCACTGAGCCCCGTGGGTGCTGAGCTTGGCAGGGCTGCAGGTACTGAGCCCCACAGGTACTGAGCTCGGCGGGGCCGACGGTACTGAGCCCTGTGGGTACTGAGCTCGGCGAGGCCGAGGGTACTGAGCCCCTCGGGAGCTGAGCTTGGTGGGGGCGCGGGTACTGAGCTCGGCGGGGCTGAGGGTACTGAGCCCCGCAGGTACTGAGCTCGGCGGGGCCGCGGCACTGAACAGAGTTCCTGCGCGCCCCCGCGGCCTGGGTGTGGCCCCTGGAGGACCCCTCTCCACAGGTGCGCTTCGTCTGGGAAAGGCAGCCTTCGTGGCCGGGCAGATGTGAGGAGGAGAACAGGTAAGTACCTCGTACCCCGAAGAGGCTTGTTGATACGGCACTCGGAACAGCCACACTATTTATGAAATGGTCTTTAAAAGGAGCCGCTCCCCTCCCCCACAGGTCCGCTGTCCCCTTGCAAGCCTCCCTCCTCCCGCAGATCCCTGACCCCATCGCCGTGGAAACCGCGGTGGGCGGGGGAGGGGCGCAAACGCCTGCCCACAAGGATTCCTGCGGATTCTGTGGGCTGAGAGCTGGGCCCGAGATGCTCAGGCAGGACCGGCGCTGGGGGCGCTTCTCGGAGCAGCGGGCCAGGCAGCTGCAGTGCCAGGTGCAGGTGAGCACCTGCAGCCCCACTGGCCCGGTGACCACGCCTCGCGCTCTGAGCCTTGGGGGCGTGGCCAGCATGGGAGCGTTGGGGTGATGGCGCCCGAAGATCGCGTAGGGCCGAGACCCGTCATCTTCTACCTTTTCCCTGTAGTGTGCGAGGTCCTGGTCTGTAGTGCCCCTTGGACCTCACCCCCACCCCAACCTGAGGCCTCACTGCCCCTCACCTGAGGCACCTGTGTCTCACAGTAAATGTAAACCATGAAAGTGGCCCCATGATGATGCTACAGAGGGGAGGTCCATGGACAGAAGGTCCACCCTGGGCACGTGTGTCAGCTTCTGACTTAGGGTTGCCATATCTCACCAGCACACAGTGGAAGAGGTCAAATTACCAGTGAGTGGGGTGGAGGCTTGGGGATTCATGTGGTTCCCCACTCCTATGACAGAGGCCTGACCCCGAATACTGGAGTCCCAACCACTCTTCCTGCCCTTCATCAGCACACAGGGTTCCGGGCAAGAGAGCCAGCCAAGAGACCAGAGGCCACTGCCCTGCCCAATGCCCAGAATGGTGATTTTTATTTCTGGAGATGTAGCCCAGGAGGAGAGGAAGCCCATAAGAAGAGAGAGCTGGAGTTCTTCCCAAAGGAACTGACTTTCTCCAAAACACGCTGTGGGGAAGTTCAGAAACAAGAGCTCTTCTTAATTAAGAACAGTTATTAATCTGCTTAGGCACCATAACAAAGTACCACAGAAATATGCTCTTTACAGTTCTGCAGACTGGAAATCTGGGACCAAGGGGTAGGCAGGGGTGGTTTCTCCCAAGGCCTCTGCCCTTGGCTTGTGTGGCTGCCTTCTTGTGGGGCACTCACCTGGGCTCTCCTCCGTGTGTGGGTATCTCTGGAGTACCCTCTCTATCCTAATCTTCTCTTCCTATAAGGACACCAGTCAGGTTGGATTAAAACCCTCTCTAATGGCCTCATTTTAACTTAATCACCCTTCTAAAGGCCCTGTCTCCAAATACAGTTACATTCTGAGGTCCTGGGCTTGGGACTTCAACAAGTGAATTGGAGGGGATAGAGCCCGTAATAAGCAACAAGCTAATAGGCCACCTAGTTCACTAGAGGTTAAGAAGAGCCTGGGATTAGGACAAATCTCAAACACTGGCTTCCAAAAGTAGCCTTGCCCCAGTTTAACTGGACCACATAGTAGGGAAATTTATACCCCGGGCCATTATAGAAAACAATAAGGCAATCGATAATTAGTGGGGTACTTGTGATACCAAGGGAGACAGAGTAACAGAGAGATCAGGAAGAGGCGGTTAAGAAGAACCCTGCTTAAACTACGGTCTCCCAGCACATGTGTGCATGCCCGTGGCTATGTCCTTCCTGCTGGGAGAGTGGGGGAGGGCAGACTTCCCTGGAGGAAGTGAACTAAGTCACTAAACAAATAGCAACAACAACAATAAAGATTGTGGGTGGGGGAAAGGCATCACTATCGAAAGTTTCTTCACTTCCTAAAATGTCCAGTTTTCAACAGAAAGTTATAAGACATGAAAGAAACAGGAAGGTAAGACTCATCCACAGTGGGGAAACAGAGAACAGGAACTGCCCATGAGAATGCCTGGTTGTGGAATTAATAAGAACTCAAAGCACTCATTATAAGTATGTTCAAAGAACTAAAGGAAACTGCATTATAGAAATGAAGGAAAATATAATTTCTCATCAGATAGAAAATACCAATAAAAAGATAGAAATTATTTTTTAAATTATAATCCTAGAGTTGAAAATCACTGAAATGAAAACATTCTCTAGATGACTCAAGCGTGAATTTGAATAGACGAAAAAGGAATCAGCAAACTATTAGATTGGTAGAAATTATGCAATCCTAAAAACAGAGAGAAAAATAGAAGAAAATGAATAGAACCTCTGGAAAAGGTGTGAAACCTGTAAGCACACCAGCATATGCACAGGGGAGCACCAGGGGAGGAGAGCAAGAAAGCAAGAAAAATATTCAAAGAAATAATTGCTCAAACTCCCCAAATTTGTTGAAATTTAGTACACATGAAAGGAGTTTAAAGAACTCCAATTAGGATAAAGCCAAAGAGATGCACATCCACCTGCATCTTAGTAAAAATAGAGAAAAGCGGAGCGAGGAGAAGGACCCGTCATGTCAGTCCACCATCTGTCAGTCCGCCAGTCTGTCATGCAGACTCATCAGCATCAGTGGAGGTCGAGGCAGGGGGTGACATGTTCAAAGCGCTGAAAGAAGAAGATTCTGTCAACCAAAAATCTTTCATCCAGCAAAACTGTCTTATAAAAATGAAGGCAAAATAAAGGCATTCCCCAATAAACAAAATGGGAGAAAATTTGTTGCTAGCAGACCTGCCTTATAAGAGATGATAAGGGAAGTTCCTCAGGCTGAAAGCGGGCGCCCCCACATGAAAACACAAATCCACAAAGAATGCCAGTGAAAGCCATCACGTAATTACAAAATGCAGAGGAAAGGTGTGTTTTTCTTTGTTTCCTTCACTGACTTAAAAAGCAATTGTGTGAAACAATATATGTATAACTGCGTTGTTGAAACTATAACATAAAGAAACGTAATATATTTGACAAAAGTAGCACAAAGTAGGTGGATGGAGACAAAGTTTTGTTGGAGTAAGGCAAGGGCACCAGACGGTAGCTTGAGTGCACAGGACCAAGTGAAGAGGAGTCAAAACGATGAAGTCCAGGAAAACTCTGTAAATGTATACATGCTGTCCCTTATCATCTCAGCTTCTTTAGTGAACATGAAATTATGTAAAGTAGCAATGGTCACACTGGATTGTTGCATCTGTAACATACAGGGACGTGATGTGTCATGGTACTAACACAACAGGTGGGACAGGAGAACAGAGCTTCGACAGGAGAACAGAGCTTCAACAGGAGCATTTCTGTATCTCACTGGAATCTGACTGTGAAGGTGAAGTAGACTATTCCAGGTTCAAAGTACAGGTGAGCCCTCAAGCAACCCCCAAGAAAATTATTCAAAAACTAGGGGAAAAGGACATCGAAGAAATTAAGATTTCACCCCAGAAAATATCCACTGAATGCAAAAGAAGGCAGTAAATGAGGAACCAGCAGGATGTGAGGCACATAGAAAACAAAAGCGAAATGTTGGGCATAAAGCCACGTCAGGGACATTCAATGTGAATGGACAAACCATCAGTCAAAAGGCAGGTACTATCAGACCGGGTTAGAAGCCACATCTAACTCCATGCTGTCTGTCTACAGGGGACGTGTTTTAGATTCAGAGACACAAATAGGTTGTAAGGGGCGCCTGGGTGGCTCAGTCGTTACGCATCTGCCTTCAGCTCAGGTCGTGATCCCAGGGTGCTGGGATGGAGCCCCACATCGGACTCCCTGCTCCGCGGGAAGCCTGCTTCTCCCTCTCCCCCTGCTTGTATTCCCTCTCTCGCTGTCTCTCTCTCTCTCTGTCAAATAAATAAATAAAATCTTTAAAATATATATATATATATAGGTTGTAAGCAAAAGGGTGGAGAGAGACCCATCATGCCACCACCAGCTACAAGCAGACTGTGCTAATATCAGACAAAATAGACTTTCAGATGAAAACAATGTTACTAAAGAGGGACACTTGTTTGTGATAGAAGTATCACTCCATCAGGAAGATAGGAAAATGATACGTGCATCTAACAACATGGCTCCTGGAATTGGGAGAATCCAAGAGAGAAAGAAGCAACTTAAAATAATAGCAGCAGACATCCCCCCTCCCCTCTCAATAATGGACAGACAGACTGGACAGAGGACCAGCAGGGAGACAGACAACTTAAATGGCACTACTGAACCAACCCGACCGGACATGCACAGAACACTGACAGGCGGACACGCACAGAACACCCCGCCCACGCAGCAGGAGGGTACGCTCTCTGGGTTAGACAACATGCCGGCCACAGAGGAAGCCCGTGAACACGGAAAAGGATAAAGAGCATATAAAGTATATTTTCCAGTAACAACAGAAGGGGTTAGAAATTAAAAACCAAAATAAGTTTGGGAAATTCACAAACAGGTGAAAGTTAAATAAGACAGTCCTAAATAACCAGTGGATGAAAGAAGAAATCGCAAAGGAGGTCAGGGAATATTTCGAGAGGAGTGAAAATGAAGATGCCACATAGCCAAGTTTATAGGGTGCAGCTAAAGCAGCACCTGAAGGGGCATTCGTAGACATAAACACCTACTTTAAACAAGAAGATAACTCCACTTTGTGATGAAAACACTCAAGCAACTAGGAACAGGTGACGACTCCTCAAAGCTGATGAAGGGACGTCCACGAAATCCCCCAGCTGACACGCGTAAGGTGAAAGGAACAAGATGAACAGATCCACTCTCACCACATCCATTCACCATCTTCCCGGATGTGCTCGTCCACGTGGTTAGGCAAGACAACAGAAGGAAAAGATATCTATATCAGAAAGGAGGAGAGAAGATGATTTTCATTTGCAGATGACATGATCTCCTATAAGGAAAATCCCAAGGAATCCACCAAAAAACCCTACTAGCCCTAGGAAGTGATATCAGCAAGGTTGAAGGATCTAAGATCCAGGCGCAAAAATCTACTGTATTTCTACTTCATAGCAATAGGGAAAAAATTGAAATTAAAAATAGCAATTCCACTTACAATATCATCAAAGATAATAAAATACTTTGGAATAAATTTAACTAAGGATTGCGTGACTTGCACATTGAAAATGATGGTCAGCATTAACCATCGGGGCAATGCAGATCAAATCGCAACGGCCTGCCACTTCTTACCCACTCGGACAGCCATGCTCAGAGAGACAGATGGGAAGTTTTGGCGAGGGTGTGGCCAGGTTGGCATTGTCACGCACTGCAGGTGAGAGTGTGCAGTTCCTCGGATGCTAACCAGAGGTACCACACACGGTCCCCATCCTAGGAATACACCCAGGCAAAAGGGAAACGTGTGTCCCACAAAAACTCATTCAAGAATGTCATAGGCACACTACTCAGAATAACCAGAAACTGGAAACAACTTGAATGTCCTTCCATTGATGGGTGGGTACACATACATGGCACAACTGTGCAGTCAAATATGATCAGACAATAAAAGGAAATAAAATTCTGGTAGGACGCCATGACATGGTTCAGCCTTGAGAACAAGGTGCCCAGTGAAGGAAGCCGCTCACAAAGGGCTACATGGCCTTTGAGTCCATTGATTCGAAATGTCCAGACTTGGCAAATCTGTAGAGATAGAGAGTAGATCAGTGGTTTCCTTGGGTTGGGTTGGGGGTCATCAGGGGTGATGGCTAAGGAGTGGGGTTTCCTTTTGGGGAGGTGAAAATCGTTGCAGACCAATTTCAGTGACTGTGGCACCACTGTGAGTATCCCGAAGCCTCCGAGCTGGGAGGGTGGGTTGCGTGGAAGTGAATTACGGCTCCATAAGGCTGCAGTCAGGGGCGGCGTCTTGGTGGATGCCAGAAGTGGATTTCTGCAGAAATACTCGAGGTTTTTTGTTTTTTGTTTTGTTTAAGAGGTGAAATTGACTGAACATGGTAACAGAAAGTCCAGTTGACAGCCAGGTTTCTGGTTTTAGAGCCAGTCACAAAGAGATTGTCCTGAAATGATCACAGCAATCTGAGAGCTGTGTGTCAGTGGGCTTGGGGAGGGATGCCCTGCAGAAAGGATGGGCCAACTTCCGGGAAACCCGTGCTTTTCTGTCCACTGAGGCCTCCAGCGGCTGGCTTGCTCAGCGTTTACTGTAAGTAGCTCTTGCAGACAACACTCTCTTCTTCCCTGGTGTGCCTCCTCCCAGACCCCAGCCTTCCCCTCAGTCTCACCTTCTCTCTACCCCTCAACTCAGCAGACTCATCTGTGCCTCGGGGCCTTTGCACAGGCTTTTCCCTTTGCTCTGGTTTCCTCACTGGCCCTGCCAGCCCCCCCCCCCTCGGGCAGCCGCTCTGTCGCTGAGCCCATGTCTCTGATTGAACTGTGGTGTCCCCACTGTTCTCCAGCTCACTTGCCCCACGCACTGGCTCTTCCTCGTCTCCTCACGAGGATGGGAGCCCCACACCCGATGGTTCACTGCTGCATCCACAGCCCCCAGACAAGTGCCTGGCACTTGGCAGATTTCGAACAGGTAGCTTTTGAGTATGAGTTAAAATAAGAAAAGAAATGCCGATTTTGGTGCGTTCCAGGTTTTCCCTTGCACACGGCTCATCCGGAGCTCTCGCCGACATGCAGGCTCTGGTAGATCTGGGGGGAGGGGCTTTTTCCCCCAGCTTGACTGGGCTCCGATTGATGTGCCGTAATACGAGAGTGTGCGTTCCCAGCAAGCCCAGACTTTGCAGCTGGGGCCACCGTTGGAGTAGGGGTCATGGACACAGAGCGCGGGGGTGCCTGTCTGTGTCAGAAGCAGCCCCTCTCCAGCTGACCTCCGCCTGCAGCTCTTCACTGACACGGCGGCTGCTTCCTTCTGAGGATGGAATGCTTACTGATGACTATGATTATGGTGACGATTTCCCTTTTTTGGTCCTTGCTTGTAGGCCAAAGAAGAGCGGATAGTTGAACTGGAAACGGAAAATGCTGTTCTTCACCTGAGGCTCGCCCAGGTAGCACCCCCACGCGTCTGGCAGGTGGAGCTGAACTAAGTCCTGCCGGGGGCTCAGGGCTGCCGCCAGTCCAGGGCCTTCCCTCTGTGCCACCCAAGGGTGGGGGCCAGGACCACCTCCCCTGATGCCACAGGAGGTTTGATCCCCGTGCTCACGTGTGTCTAGTGGGGAGTAAGTTAGTGAGGGGCCTGCGCTTCATTGAGGGCGAACTTACAGACACGACACCCCCAGCTGAAGCGTACAAATGGGTGTTCAGTCCTCGCGGTTCCCTGGCCATCGTGACACCCCCTCCGCCTCCCCCCCCAAAGACCCTCATGCCGCCCAGGTTCATTCCCTGTCCTCCCCCGTGTCCAGACCGATTCTGGCGTCCTGGCACCGACGCTCGCGTGATTCGACCCACGTCTGCCGTGCACCGGGAAGGGAGGGAGCACGGCCGAGAGCGCCAGGTGGGGGGAGCCTGTCCCTTCTGGTCTCACTCGGCCAGGTGCTGCAGCCCCCTGCCGTCCCGCAGTCCCTGCAGGGGGAGAAGGCCACGTGAGGACAGAGCAGGGGACATGAGGCGGCCGCGGCCAGGGAGAGGCGGGCGGGTCCTGCCCTGAAACCTCTGGGTTCCGGACACTGGCCTCCGGGACCGCGAGCCCGTGCACTTGTGTTGTCCTGCGTCTCCCAGGTGGTGGTCATTAGTTAACGGAGGCCAGTCTGGAACGCGAGCGCTCGTCTGCGTCCCTCGTCTGTAAACCACGAGCCCAGCAGACCTCTCCTGAGGGCTCCGGGCAGAACCCAGTCTTCAAGCCCTCGATGCCCCTTGAGTCACCTTGTCCCGTTTCACTGAACCGGACTTAGCTGCACTCAATGTGTAGGTTAAGTCAGGGCTATCAAACTGCCTGCTAAATGAAGCACTAATTTATTGGCTCGTTTTGTGGGCGCTTCCGGCCGAGCCCTGGCGAAGCACATCTCCCCAGCGCTGCGCCCGAGCCTTCCCACTGCGCTTCCGAGGCGCACGGATGGGCCCACGGCGGGAGCCCCACAGCCCGCGTCCCGGGGTCCTGCCCCCATTGCAGGGCTAGAGGCGCCAGCAGGTGGGTCACCAAGTTCACGACCTTCCATTGCCCAGGGGCTGCCACCAAGCTCCAGCCGTGTTCCCGAACGTCATCGAGATGTAACTGAAAACACGGTTTTCACGTTTAAGATCATTAGGCATAGAGTGTCAGTTACGCAAAGCCTGTAACATTTTTGGCATTTGTATGATAAGTCCCTCTTCATCATTTTTGGTGATTGTTCTGTGGACCATGCCTCCTGCTTGGCCCCCGTGCCAGGGATGGGGCTGGGTGTCCGTAGGACTCTGCTGGGAGCTGCTGTCCACTGGACTCCGTTCTGGGTGCAGAGAGTGGCGGGTCACGGCTGTGACCCAGCTTGTCCCACCAGGGACACTGTTCCTGTTTCCAGTGTCTCTCCCCAGAGGAGTCCAGCTGCCTTCCCAGAGCCCCACACCTGTTGGGCCTCCTCCTCACTGCAGGGGATGCTCTGGTGACCAGCGTGTCCCATGCTGACCCCACCGTGCTGGGAAACCTGCGTCCTCCGCCTCCGTGCTCTTTCCAAGGAGAAGCTGGTCCTGCTCACAGAGTGAGCACGTGTGCCTGTGGCTTGGGCGCTGTGCACCTTCATGTTAGAATATGTGGTGAGGACCTGGTGAGGATACGGTGAGGACGTGGTGAGTACATAGTGAGGACATGGTGAAGACACGGTGACGACATGGTGAGGACGTGGTGTAGTTGCAGTGAAGACACAGTGAGGACATGGTGAGGACACTGTGAGGACATGGTGAGGACACAGTGAGGACGCGGTGAGGACATGGTGAAGACATGGTGAGGACGTGATACAGATGCAGTGAAGACACGGTGAGGACGCGGAGAGGACATGAGGACATGACATGATGAGGACTTGGTGCGGACACAGTGAGGACGCAGTGGAGATGTGTTGACGATGCGGTGAGGACACGGTGAGGACGCGGTGAGGACGCGGAGAGGACATGAGGACATGATGAGGACTTGGTGTGGACACGGTGAGGACATGGTGAAGACACGGTGACGACATGGTGAGGACGTGGTGTAGTTGCAGTGAAGACACAGTGAGGACACGGTGTGGACACAGTGAGGACGCAGTGGAGATGTGGTGAGGATGTGGTGAGGACACGGTGAGGACACGGTGAGGACGCGGAGAGGACATGAGGACATGATGAGGACTTGGTGTGGACACAGTGAGGACATGGTGAAGACACGGTGACGACATGGTGAGGACGTGGTGTAGTTGCAGTGAAGACACAGTGAGGACACGGTGTGGACACAGTGAGGACGCAGTGGAGATGTGGTGAGGATGTGGTGAGGACACGGTGAGGACGTGGTGTGGACACGGTGAATCGATCTTACTGAGCAGCTGCTGCGAAGACGCTGTGACCGCTGATGTTGAGCCGCGTGTTTTCTCTGCGTGGGACGGCTGCATGTCTGAGGGGACCGTTGGCAGTGTTTACGAGCCACAAGGACACAGCGTGAAGCATCAACACTGAAACATGTGGAGAACAAACCAAACCAAAGCAAAGGACGCATCCTCAGGGCCTGAGTTATGGCCCCTCCGCAGCCGGCCACGCAGGCCAGGGACCTGGGAGCTGCAGTGGCCCTGGTCTCATCCCACTGCGTCACCTCCCAGATGTGCCAAGGTTGTCCCTGAATGTGTCCTGACTCCCCTACTCTGTCCCCCGTGACAGCCCCCTTCACTCCGTCCTTCTCCACTCAGCTCCCGGAGTCATCTTCAGAAACAAGTGGTTTGTCCTGAAAATCCCCGCGGGCTTGACATCACCCTGAAGGAAACACCCAAGCGGTGACCCTCACCCCCGTCCCCCTCACTGTCCTCTCCGTTGTTGCACCGGCCAGACAACCCGGGCCCCTAAACACCTGCTGCAGGCGGATGCCTTCAGGCTCAGCTCCTCTGCGCCCTGAGTCCGTATGGGCCCATGTGAGCTCCCCCCACCCCCCTCCCCATGCCGCACACCCCC